>CM060658.1:2994175-3084175 GCA_030686955.1 Odontamblyopus rebecca | reverse complement strand
TCCACTGCCCCTTTAAAACTCGATAAACCTTCACTCGAATCATTTGGATCATTTGAGCCCTGGAATTGCCACTGAGTTTAGTTTTAATTTAGTTTATTTATTCAAAGGGACAATGCACATTCATGAACAAACACTTGTAAATATGCCAGAATTAGCCCAAAGGTACTTTACATCTGTCCCTGCAGGTCAAAGAGATAGAAATAACATAAGACAACTTCACAGAATAGACAAACTGTCAATGACAAGCACAATAAAACACAATCGTGACGTACAACATTGACATTTACGTAAAAGCAGAACATAGCAAAAGGTAAAAGGAGCTGTTAACTTGAAAATTACCACTGCATGACAGCACAAGGTGGAACAAAGCGTTTTGAGCCTTGGAAATGTTGGAAAGAGGGTTTTTCAAATGTGCAAATGAAACAAAACACAACTCTAAGTATGTTTTTGGGGCGGTAACGACATTGTAACACGGCTTAAAGAGTCTATTTTGCATAAGGACCTTTAAAGAAATGTTCTACTTTTGCATTAAAAATGATTTGAAATACAAAACAAAATTTGCATTAATATAAAAAAAAAGTTAAAATGTAAAAAGGTGATGCAATATATTTATTTAGGTACAATATTTCATTTTTTGGAGTGCTGCGTCCTACGTGTATAAACGAGTACGTGTGCATAAGTGACGAATATAGTTCTTCAGTCTTGAAATTTGTTGAAACCAGTGTGTTGTTATATGTAAAGTAGCACAGTATACACCAAGAACCCTGCAAATAGGCCAATTTGCAGGTTTAACAAATATATTTTCTCATTTGTTGTGTGTAATAACGGATCATTGGATTTCTAAACCGTATTAAAACACACCGAAGGAAAGTCCATTTTTGGTTTTCCTCCGTTCGGCCCCTCTCCTCTGGTAAGTCGGAGTGTGGGGTTAGAGTTATCAGCGGTGAACAGCTCTGGTGCCTGTGATAATGGGCTGAGGTCAGTCTCTGCACTCCCTCTTTCATGTCTCTAAATGGAGTCGAGGATGAAAGAAAACAAAGCTCGGATTTTGGGGCTCCCACCGAGATAACCAGGAAAAACACTGATACTGGCCTGACTGTACGCCTCTGCATTACACAGGCCCTTACAGAGTCATAATAACACTAATAATGTTATAATAATGATGCTGGATACAGTGATTTGAGCTGCTTTTAGGAACAAAACTGCAACCTACTTAAACATATTAAGCCTGTAGGTTTTATAGTTTAGGTTCATTTTACATCATAAATGAACAATTGTTTTAAAATGAGCCAAACTGAAGGACAGGTCAGAAGTCTCTGGTGCAGTTTGCAGTTTAAAGTTGCACTACGTAACTTTCCTGCTTGTCTCCGTTGCTTTGCCAGGAATGTCTTTCAGTATGACATCTATTTTGAGAACGAGCATTCTTATTGTGAGCGTTATCGCCTCCCCACAGATCCGACCTGTTGCTACCTGCTTGTGTCTACGGCGACGGATAAGTTTAATTAAATACTGTGAAACATTCGAGGCAAATCAATGGATCATCAAATCACGGACATGTCCATGGAGACAAAGCATCTGTTACTTTCAGATTGATGATTTATGGTTTGTATCTCGGCAATTTCTGGGCCTATCCACATGAAAAAACAAACTGGCACAAAGTTTTTTACACCTTCTTGGTCAACATAAATAAACAAAAGTATTTTTTTTTTTACTCACAAGCTATTATTTAAACCCATTTTCACCTTGAAAACATGAAAAACAGTTCATTTTAAATAGTTTGCAATACTGTAGTCCAAAGTTATTCCTCACATTCTGATGATAATGCTGACAACACTTGCGCACTTCCTGATTATAGGACAATAAAACGCTGTATAAGTAGATGCAGACAGCACCAACAGGCTTATTTTGACCTCAAGAGCTGCTTATGCATGAAATCTGTACCGGGACAAGACACATTTTGCTCAAATACATAAGAAAAAAAACAAAAAAAAACAGGTACTGGGGCTTTAATTTACATGTTGGAAGTTGGAAGTCTCACCTCTGAAACGTCTTGACTTCATAGACTCAGCTGTGCTTCAGATATTTCAGCACCAATCACGGTCCACCTCTAGCGCCCCCTGTGGGTCGTGGTGCACGTGTGTGTGTGTGATAAATGTTTGTATCGGCGCTGTCTGCCTCCTGTTTGACTTACACTTCCTGTTCCTACACTGTCTGATACGCCAAACCCTCTCTGCTGTACGTCCACAAGCACAAAGCACATGGCCCCGTTCACTCTGGCCAACTTTATGGACAGATACAGACATGGACTCGTGCTGTTGACAGTGGCTAACGGATCCTGACAGCAACAAGAGGCACCTACAGACCGAATGTTGTTGAGTTTCACTATCACTTTCACCGGGACAGTTTAAAGAGCTCAAATTACGCTGTTTTCTATCTGTTATAATGTTGTTTCCTCATCAAAAACAGACCTGGAGCTGTGTTTTGTTTCATTCACACGTGGAAAAAACGCTGCATGTTAAGGCTCTTAAGGTTCTTTTCTCAAATGGAAAACTCTCTGGTAATACGGGAAGTGCTCCGCTGGGTTTTTAAACTCCATACACCTTTACTGGGATCATTTGGATAATTGCAGCCCTGGAATTGCCCATCTCTACTGAGCTAAAGTTAAAAAAGTAGCTGTTAACATGAAGTCCCAGTTTCGGAGCATGGTCTGGACAGTTCTCTTTTCTTTTTTTTTTTCCTCCTCCCCCTATCCTCATGTTATGCTGCTTTGTTTCTTCCTCTGCTAAGTGTCTTCTGGTCCGGTCCATGTCTAGTAGCCCCATGTCCTGTATTGTGTTTAAATTAGTGCTGTCAAACAATACATTTTTAAATCACACTTTAGAATTTTGATTAATCACGATTAATCGCAGTTAATTATTCTTCAAAAAAGACCAAAATAATTGGATAAAAATGCAATTTATTATCAAAAAGTTATATTATTGACATTTTTAAAACATTATACGTGTCAATTATCTGTTCAAAACTACTCGAAAGTAGTAGTATGACGGATCACCTCACACACCTCCAGGTATGTTTATAATGACCTTTAAGCCAAGATGAAAAACAGACAAAACTAGAGCAAAAATATAACTTTTTTCACATTTATTTATTTGTGGTGTTGAAACTGGTTTATAGCAGATATCACTGCTAATTTTGTGGCAGACTAGTACTGTGCAGCCCTAATGGAATATATAAACTTTTAGTCTCCATCAACAGGACAGAAAACTAATGAAACACCCACATACAGGGAGCACGACGCCTCAGCTCTGCTTTTACAGTGCATCTCCTCACAGTCGCTGTTGTAAAGACACAGTTTAGATGAAAGCAAACGTTTTATCTCCTGGTCTCGACGGGACACACACACACACACACACACGCACGCACACACACACACACATATACAAACGCACACACACATATACACGCACATGGAGGATTTGATGAGTTCTGAGGCAGGTATATGAGCCAGAATGCGGCGCAATTACCTTAAACTTTGTGATGATTTGCTAATAATGCTAACAATACACAATACCCATATGTAAAGAGAGTCTGTGCCAGTTTTTTCATGTTATTAAAGACCCTGTAGCTGATTTTTTTTCCATGTTGAGGTCAAAATACGTCTGCTGTGCACTGTCGGCATCTAATTACAAAGTTTTATTGTCCGATAATCAGGAAGTGCGTGTCAGCAGCAAGTGTTTTTAGCTTATCCGTCACAGCAAAACTCCTCTCTGGCCTCTGAGAGTTAAAACGTAAAAAAGTGATTGTGGTAAATATTTAGGAGTCTCGGAATGACGACCGCTGCAAACTATTTAAAATGAACTAGTTCTGTTATTCACGTTTTAAAGCTCGTAAAAAAAACAGCGCCTTTTAAGTAAAATTGTTTTGTTCAGTAAAGATATTTTATAGGGTCAAAAAGATGCAGTTGCGCTATCTGCATTTTTATTTTCCACAAACCAGGAAGTATACGCTCATGCCCTGGAAGCTGCAATGCCGTTCGCAGCTTGACGCCCAAACTCTACTCAGACGCCACATTTGGACGCTAGAAATGCATTATAACTTACTCCACAGTCAAGTCGGGTTTACTGGTAATGTCTCACATGATCCATTACTTCAATCTAAAAGAAACCGTATTTTTAGACGACCGTGAAGAACAGTTCATCACGTTAACGTTTGAGACAGACAGTTTTGTCGTAACATGACGTACTTGCTCTTGTTTTGACACCACTTGAATATAGCAACGTCGTGTTATCCTCCTCATATCAGCAACACTCTCCGAGAATTAATTTGGAAACAATTTGTTGGAATTTGAACAACTATAAACAGAGCAGTCTCTTAGCTCTTCAGTCATCCGCACTCACCTCAGGAAGCCTCGACTCAGCTCCTCCTCCTCTTCCTCCTCTTCTGCTGTTTTTAGATCGCAGAATTGTGTTGTATGACGCATTACGGAATTCAGCCGGCTTGATTACGAATTGTTCTATAATGCACAGAATTGACTCTTGTGAGATATAAGTCATGTTAGGATGTCGTTACCTCCTCAAAAACAGACCTGGAGTTGTGTTCTGCTTCATTCATGTTTGAGTAACTCTTTATTATTAGTCTGGTTACATCTCCAAAGCTCAAAATGTTTCAGTTTAACAGCTCCTTTTACCTTTTGTTTAGAGAGACTAGGGATGGGCACGATTAGTCGATTAATCGATAATTGATCATTAATAATTTCGTCGATCAGGTTCATTTTAATGGACAAACTGAATGTCGGTGTCTGTGTAACGTCGCCTGAGGAGTCGAGGTCTGAGCACAAACTCTGGAGCCTCACAGTCCCACGTCTCAGCTCTGGCTCCTTGGAGATCCCTATATTCCTCAGAGTGTGTTTACCTGCACATCAGTGTCCCGGGTATGGTCTTTTTTTTTTTTGGAGTATCCCCGGTTTCACAAGTTTACGCAGCATCTGCAACACGACATACGCACAGAACAGACTCAGCATCAGCAGAACATCCTCTGTCACAGGGAGAACACTCATATTCACTGAGTCGTGTCCTTTAGTCCAACAGAAGCTGAAGCAGCAGCACAAGGAAAGAGCTGCTTCTTTCACTTTCTGTTTATGCAAACGAGTCATGTGGTTTTAAGTTTTGTTTCTGTAAGACGTAAAACAAATGTTTAAATCTGCATCAAACACATTCTGATCTCACACTGATGAGGCTCTGGAGTGATTATGGTTTATATGTTGTAAAGTTGAGTTTATTTATGCAGATTAGTAATAATTTAATTAGTAATAATTATGATGATAATTTTAATATAAAATGTTAATGATTCATCGAAAATCGATCGTTAATTTTCCCGACGATCGATTAAGACAATTTAACCGAATGCCCGTCCCTAGTGGAGACTGATGTTTTTCGGGCTGAACTCGTCTAAATGATTCTAATGAATGTATAAAGGGTTTAAAAACACAGTGGAGCACTTGCTGTGTTACGACATGACATCACAAGGTGGATCTGGGTGTTTTCTGCTTGAAAGAGGAACTAAATCTGCAGGATTTGTGTGTTAAAAATGTGTGAATGAAACAACATTATAACATAGAACAAAAAACAGTGTAATATGGGCCCTTAAGTAAATTGTACTGTAATTAATGAGATCGTCTTTGGTGGTTCCCTGCTGACCATTAAATACTGTCCCTGTATCTTTGGGCAAGACACGTGTGCTTACATCACCAAATGCATATAGAATGAAGAAAGTCCCAATGTCCCAGTTTATTATTTACATTTATTGTGTAATTGTTGTATTTGAATGCCCTGTACACCATGTTCCCCTTGTATTTGAGCTAAATGTGTCTTGCCTTATGACAGATATACTGTATAAGCAGCAGCTGAAGTAAAAATAATTTTAGTGCGTTTTATTTAGCTGTTCCCAGAGACTTTGGATGAGATGTTGGTGTCATTTTTGGCAAACATTAAACTTGAAAATGTATGGATAGCACAGTGGTTATTTCTTAGCATTAAAGATATTGTTTTGTGGTATCGGAATCAGTATTGAGTTAGTATCGAGTCTATTCCTTTGTATCGGAATCGAGATTGGAGATTTGGGGCAATACATATAAAACTAATACTAATTCCAATATTTACCTTGCAAAAAAAGGCAATAAAAGCAGTCATATTATCAACTTATAATGAATCAACCGATGCATCGTTTATAAACCTTCAAACGCTGAAATTTTACGATTTAGTCGACCTTTACACTTTATTGTTATTAGCTTCACTGTGACGACAAAACTCCACTCTGGTCTGAGCGTTCTGGAAAGCAACTCATTGTGGTGAATAATTCAGATGAAGTAAATAAGGAATAACTTTGGACCTCTGCAAACTTTTTATATTCTTCATTTCAGACATTAAAAATCAGGTACAAAGCCTTAAATTTGCATTGCAGAAAAAAAAAAACACAATATAAAGTTCCCCCAAGCTCCAAACCAGGCGCGAGTGTGTAGGAGAGTGTGTGTGAATGCTCCCTTTGATTCTGTGTCAAAGGTGAATCTATTTATACCCGAGACAGAGTCCAGGAATAGACCGTACGACATCACCATTACCCACGGTGCACTGGGGGGTGTGGGGCCGGGCGACCTAGGCACAAGCCAGGGTCAGAGGTCGCCCACTCTCTGCCTGCCTGTTTAAACACGACGACCTCTGGTGACCCCTGCGACCCTTTAAATACACCGGCAAACAACGAGCCGCGACCGCCCGTACGAGCAGAGCGAGAACGCAAACCTACGAGGACTATTTAATCATTTTAGTTGAGGGAAAAGTGGTGATTTAAAAATGACACAAGTAGGAATGGCCTCCAGGTACAGGCACTCCTGACAAAGATTCTGTTCAAGATCTGGAGAAGAGCCCCCGCTGCTCCTGACAGGTTGAAGGATGCGGTGAAAGGAAAATAAACTGTCAGAAAAAACAAAATAATAAAAATTATTCAATAAAATGATGTAAAATTACTAGTGTTATAATGCAAGTAAGTAAGTTTTGTGATGGAGGATGTGTTAACAGTTGGTTTCAATGGAGATGATATTGCCTTGACTGAAATGTTCCGTATTATGGTGTTAAACGGCCATTTTGCATTCACGCTGGAGCTTTCCATTCAGCACCATAAGGTAAACAACACGCCTGAGACGCATTAAGAGTTCATTAAGCTTCACAGTTCACATAAAACATTAAAATTTGAACTAATACTTCACACGTTATACTTTATTTCAGGACGTGTTTGTTGAACGGGCACTAAATTACTTTTTTGTAAGAGCATGCTACTATTTATAATCTTCTACATAAAACTTTTTAGGAAAATAAGCAGTTTATGCGACCAGGTTATGTTACAGGTCGGATCTGTGAAGAGGTGATCTCACTGACAGTAAGAGTGGATGTTTTTTGGGCGATAAACACATCCATAAGTGAATCATTAAACACACCATAGTCCACCATATGTCGGTCAAGTCCATGGTGACACCTTTAAGGGTTAGACTACAGGGTAAGAATGCTGTGTAATGTTTAATTCTCTATAAGGCATTCAATAAGCATTACAATTTGCTTTTTGTGAACAGTGAAATTACAATTTCGATTCAGTTTTGTTATCAATACAGCTCAAATAATGTTATTTTTTTTTTGTAGTTTTCCAGATCACTCCTGTGGATTTTGGGGGTCCTTGTCATTTAAACAGAAGAGGATTTAGCTGCAGACAGATTATCACTAAGAGCCCTGGCCTTATGTGTGTGCGTGTGTGTGTTCATGTGTGTGTGTGTGTGTGTGTGTGTGTGTGTGTGTGTGCGTGTGTGTGTTCGTGTTTGTGTGTGTGTGTGTGAGTGTGTGTGAGTGTGTGTGCGTGTGTGTGTTCATGTGTGTGTGTGTGTGTGTGTGTGTGTGTGTGTGTGTGGGCAACATGTGGTTGCTGATGACAGCCATTTAAAGGTGTCAGACTGGAGCCAAGGACAATTACCATAGGTGCACACACACACACACACACACACACTCACACACACACACACACATCAGACTGGCCCTTCGCCGCTCTGCAGTCTAAACACAGTTGTTATCGCGCTCCCTGCAGATAATGGATGACACTGGCTCATGTGGAGGACCAGAGCGATGCTGCAGAGGGGACACATCTTACATCTTAAATCTGTTATAATGTCGTTTCCTCATCAAAAACAGACCTGGACCTGTGTTTTGTTTCACTCACACATGTTTTAACACACAAACCTGCATGTTTAGGTTGAAACAGAAAGCACTCTGTTCCACCTCATGATGTCATGTGGAAATATCATCAGGTTAATAATTTCAGCCCTGGAATCTCTGCTAAACAAAAGGTAAAAGCTGTTAACTTGAAAACTACTACTTCACGACAGAGAATTTTGAGCTTAAAAAACATAGACAGACTAATAATAAAGAGTTACTCAAATATGTGTGTCCTGAAAACAGATTCACAAAAGTTATTAAAAAAAACCATAATAAAATGGGTTCACTGTGTAACTTTTCTGCTTGTCTCTATGGAGATGCTATTGCTTTGTCTGGAATGTTCCACAGTGTGACATTAAACGTATCTATCTCCATGAAAACAAGTTACAACCAGGTCAAATCTCTGAAGAAGATACAAAGATACATCAATAAAGCGTTATCTTCTATGGTTATAATATGGATGCTGCTTGGTGGATAATGAACTCACCAATAAAACTACAAATGCACTTTTCTCTGTATTCTCACTGATTGGACGAATGTTGCTGCCAGAGAAGAATTGAACTTACTCTTTAATTATTACAAAACTGCACTTCAGAGTCTGGGGAGAAAAATGTGGCAACACAAGCCATTTTCAAATGTGGCTAATCTGTCTTTGGGGCCGCTTCCTGTTGGGGCCCGGCACAATGCCCCAGAATTCACTTGACTATTTACTTTTGCTCATAAGGAATTTCAGGTTCATTTACATTCCTGTTTGGAGAAATCAATACATTGGTTTGCATTCAATCAAACTGCAAAAACATTTTCATAAGCCTTTAACAGAAAGCATAAAACTTTGGATTTTATTTATGTATTTTTTGACTTTGAGGTTTGTGTTGCTAACAGGACAGTACAATATATCGCAACTGTATTGAAATTGCCATTTGAGTTTGGAGAAAAGACCAATCGCAAATGTTATTTAGAAAAAATACTTCTAAAACTGTTGTTGTGCCTGTAGTTTAGACTTGTACAAACTTTCTTGGATTCTTGGATTTGTTTAGTTCATATTTCAGTCTTTTCTCAAAGGTTAATGCTCACAACCTGAACTCAGAACAGAATCCTACTTTTTAAACAGATAAAGCAAATCTAATCAGCATTTATTTATTTTTTAACAGTCTTAGTTACCAGTTGCATCTCCAGTTTATGTTTTATAAATAATACGAGTTCAAATTAAAAATCTATTATCCTTTAGTACGATTTCTGCATGTTGTCTAACCTGGGGTCCCAGGGCTCAGGGACGGCCCGCGGTGCCACGGCTGGCGCCAGTCATTACGCTGTTAGGCCAAATCAGCTTCCTGTGTTTGGTTTGATGGATGCCATCATCTTCATGGATCTAAACCAGGTAAAGAGGAGCTCACACATGCACACACTTAAGGACCACAGCCTCAGAGCCACTGGAGCAGGAGGCAAAGGGCTAAAGAGTCCCACAGAACAGGTCAAACGCACAGGGACCTGGCTGCTTTAAAGGGCCCATGTTACACTATTTTCTGATATGTTATAATGTAGTTTCCTCATCAGAAACATACCTGGAGTTGTGTTTTGTTTTATTCACACACAAACCCTGCATATTTAGGCTGAGTTCTTCTCTCAAACAGCAAAAAACACTTAAATGGTAACACAGGAATTGCTCCACTGCGTTTTTACCGTTTTCCATTCACTTTCACTAGAATCATTTGGATAATTTCAGCCCTGGAATTGCCAATCTCTTTTGAAATTAAGATAAAAGGGAGTTGATAACTTGAAAACTACCGCTTCATGACATCACAAAGTGGAACAGAGCATTTTGAGCTTTGGAGGTGTAGACAGACGAATAATAAAGGATCACTCAAACATGTGTGAATGAAGCAAAACACAACAGGTCTGTTTTTGAGGCGGTAACAACATTATAACATGGTTTAACGCTCACAAGAGTCAATTTTGTGCAATACGGGACCTCTAAAGTATATCTCTGGTTTAATGTTTTCTATTTATGGCTTGGTTTGGTGGGAATATGTGTCATAGTTTTACATCAGTTCAGTGTTTGTGGAGAAAAAAAGAAGAAGCACTAAATACCTCTGGAAATTCCATCCAAAATCCAATTTTACGAGCAAGGAAGCCATTATTTTGACAGTTTAAACATTAATTTAACAAAATAAAGGTGACATTGATTGTTGGTGAATCCATTAAACTTATTTATTTTAATTTATTCTTTATTTAAATGTCATGACCTATAAAGGCATTGACAACGGGTAATCATAAAAAGATCATCTAGTTCATGGCAACAATCAGTACAAGGGTTCATATACTGTATTTCCCGTGTCGCTCCACAGAGAGGATTTAAAGACTTCACTTGATGCTGAGTTCCACAGTTGAGGGATCTGGTTTAATAGTTTAATTGCAAAAAGAACGGGTGAGCGATCGAAAGTACGTGAAGTTGGATATGAGAGTCCAGGCAGCTCCAGTCTACGCAGATTTACACTGGATGTTCGAAGGTTTTGGCAAAATTGGACAAAAGCTCTTGGTAGTGATGAGTGAAGTCGTTTGTAACCATAACTTACAAGTGAAAAATGTCTACAATACTTGAGTGGCACAAGTGTCAGAGCTGCATAGTCTGAATTATTAAGAGTTTTTGTATAGTTGTTTCCCAAAATGATGCGTATCGCACGTATCGCGAGACAGACAGTGACAACCAGGAGGTTCATATCTATTGTACAGTTTAGGCAAGATTTGGCTTGATCCTTCTTCACATTATGGTTGCTATGGAATTAATGACATTTTCATATCTGCAGCCCGTGTCCAACCGAGAAGTCAAATTACAAACTTCAAAATAAAATAAATCAAACTTCTTTCCGTTCCAAAACAGGTCTGAACAATCAGAATGAAGAATGAGCAATCCAATTACTCACACTCTAAATGACATTTCAATAATTTGATTAGAGAGAGAAATCAGATAATGATCCGAGTTTTGGTGGACAAGTAAACGTAGCCACTGTCTCGCCACTTGGTAATTACTTTTCTATATGATCTCTGTGGCAAATTGAGTGTGGTAGGCTCGAATCCAAGAGTAAACTAAATGTAATGTAACCTATTAAAATGTGAAATACTGCTAAATAATGTTTTCTTAATGCTTGACAAATGCTAAAAACCCAGACCATATCCAGCTGAGCAAATACCCCATGCACAAAGTAATGAGGGAACTATCTTGTGTCATAAAACAGTGCATATGAACAGCCAGATGTCCATGTTTATAATGTAAACTCCGTTGATTAGAATGAGCACAGAGCACACGTAACATGGGGCTAGTCCACTTCAAAGTACAAAGTAGTAGTAGTTTCTATTTCACACTGCAGTATTCAGCAATGTCAATGTTTTATATGTGATCCAAGCATAAGAAGTCACCAGCCATTACATTTCAACTCTGGAAAGGCATCAGGTTTACCTATTTTACCATTTACATTAACATTCCTGGCACTCGAGTTTCTGCCATCAGCCAGATTCTCGTCAAGAAACGCACTGACTATGTCCAACAAAACAAAGTTAAGATGCACCTTTGTCATCCTTTTTATGATTTCTACAATATATTACATTTATCTACTATTCCATAAACAAAACACACTTTTTATCAGTGCCGTTTAACACAAAAAATGTCAAATTTCATCCTCTAAAATCTGTACTCTTCTGTAAGCAGCATGATTTTACTAACCTGTACCTCTCTATTAAAAAGTCTGTATTTTATTCTTATATTAAGCTCGATTTTGCCTCAAAGATCCCATATTATGCCATTTTCTGATGTATATTTTAACGTTGTTTCTTCATCAAAAGCGTCACTCACAAATATTTAGTTGCTAACGTGAAAACTATCACTACATGACGTCATAAGGTGGAGTATTTTGAGCGATGTGGACAGACTAACACTATCAACTTATGTTTTTGATGAGGTGACAACATTTTAACACTCACAAGAGACAGTTTTGTGTGATATAAAACCTTTAATGTCGTAATGTTTTGATATTTATATTTGCTCTCAGACAGAACTCTAAATTCAGTTAACGGCGACTGGTGTGAACAGTAGTGACAGTAGAACAGAGCATTTCACAGCCTCCACGTATACATGGACACATACAGCAGGTCTGCACTGGTCTGAATGCATTTGTTCACTTTAGCCTGAGTCTGTGAGCGGACGGCAGCTGGACTCTGTCTGAGCGGAGCAGACATTCTTTTAGAGGAACCGTCCTACTGCCACAGATAACATGGCACCTCACAGTCAGACGCACAACTGCAGCACTGCAACACACACGAGTCTGACACAACTACTGCAACACACACAAGTCTGATACAACTACTGCAACACACATGAGTCTGATACAACTACTGCAACACACAAGTCTGATACAACTACTGCAACACACACAAGTCTGATACAACTACTGCAACACACACAAGTCTGATACAACTACTGCAACACACACAAGTCTGATACAACTACTGCAACACACACAAGTCTGATACAACTACTGCAACACACACATGAGTCTGATACAACTACTGCAACACACACAAGTCTGATACAACTACTGCAACACACACAAGTCTGATACAACTACTGCAACACACACAAGTCTGATACAACTACTGCAACACACACAAGTCTGATACAACTACTGCAACACACACGAGTCTGATACAACTACTGCAACACACACAAGTCTGATACAACTACTGCAACACACACAAGTCTGATACAACTACTGCAACACACACAAGTCTGATACAACTACTGCAACACACACAAGTCTGATACAACTACTGCAACACACACAAGTCTGATACAACTACTGCAACACACAAGTCTGATACAACTACTGCAACACACAAGTCTGATACAACTACTGCAACACACACAAGTCTGATACAACTACTGCAACACACAAGTCTGATACAACTACTGCAACACACAAGTCTGATACAACTACTGCAACACACACAAGTCTGATACAACTACTGCAACACACACAAGTCTGATACAACTACTGCAACACACACAAGTCTGATACAACTACTGCAACACACACAAGTCTGATACAACTACTGCAACACACACAAGTCTGATACAACTACTGCAACACACACAAGTCTGATACAACTACTGCAACACACACAAGTCTGATACAACTACTGCAACACACACGAGTCTGATACAACTACTGCAACACACACAAGTCTGATACAACTACTGCAACACACACAAGTCTGATACAACTACTGCAACACACACAAGTCTGATACAACTACTGCAACACACACAAGTCTGATACAACTACTGCAACACACACAAGTCTGATACAACTACTGCAACACACACAAGTCTGATACAACTACTGCAACACACACAAGTCTGATACAACTACTGCAACACACACAAGTCTGATACAACTACTGCAACACACACAAGTCTGATACAACTACTGCAACACACAAGTCTGATACAACTACTGCAACACACACAAGTCTGATACAACTACTGCAACACACAAGTCTGATACAACTACTGCAACACACACAAGTCTGATACAACTACTGCAACACACACAAGTCTGATACAACTACTGCAACACACACAAGTCTGATACAACTACTGCAACACACACAAGTCTGATACAACTACTGCAACACACACAAGTCTGATACAACTACTGCAACACACACAAGTCTGATACAACTACTGCAACACACACAAGTCTGATACAACTACTGCAACACACACAAGTCTGATACAACTACTGCAACACACACAAGTCTGATACAACTACTGCAACACACAAGTCTGATACAACTACTGCAACACACACAAGTCTGATACAACTACTGCAACACACACAAGTCTGATACATAAGTATATATATAAGTATAAGTATATAAATATATAAGTCTGTTTTCTGTTTTGTTTTACAGTGGTAGTTGCACTGTAAATCAAAACTGTCTGAATAAACTACTGCACTGTAAAAACACGAATCACACCAACCACTGCACTGTAAAACACACACGTCTGATACAAACTACTGCACTGCAAAACACTAAAGTCTGGGGACTGCACAGCAAAACAAAACAGAACCTGTACTGCAAAGCACAGATATCTGACACAAACTAATGCAGTGCAAAAAGAAAACAAAACAACTGAACGGCAAAAAGAAAAATCTGAATAAACGACTGCACTGTAAAAAGTCTGAATAAGCCACTGAGTAATAAGCCACTGAATTAGCCAAAAATAAGAATCTCACCAAACTATTGCTCTGATGTATTTATTTATTCATTTTTTACTTCAGATTAGGGTTGAAAAATTGCACATTTATTGTTTTAGTTCTGCACAATTGTGATGCAGTTCACATTATACTGATATTCTTATCTAAACGCATATTTATAGACATCTAAACTACAGGACTGGCAAGTTTTATCATACATAATTAGATGTTGTCTGCAAAAGATTAATATTAATATAAATCTAAAGTTTGCCAGAGCCACTTTGCACATTCAAAATGTATTTTCTATTTGATTACAGTGGTTTTCATTTAAAGTGGTGATCTTGTGTTGAGTAGTAAGTGGTATGTTTACTCTGAAGCTAATTGTAGAGCAATGAAAAGACAATCTCATATGGATTTAATTAAAATCAATCAGTAATTCAATCTAAACTCTTCAAAACTACAAATGTCAAGATGTACGCAGTGTAAAGATTAGGCTATTCTCGTCCGTTTTTGCAGTGCACTAGTACCCCTCCTGTTACCACACACAGTACTACACACTGCTGCATACTTGTACACACTCGCGTATCTGTGGCTCACACTATGGGAACCAGAGTCCAGGCTCAGTTCTTCCATGTGAGAGGGGCTTTACGCGTCAGGCTGACCTCACCATGGAAAGAGTCTGCGCTGATAGCATTCTTATCCATTCAAACACACACATGCTAATGCTATGAGCTAACCAACACATGCACGGACACACGCTTTGACTGGCATTTTCCAAAGCATTCTCAAATGGTGGCTCACTGTCTTCGAGCGAGCTGTGGACGTCCGGAGTCTGCAGACAAACTGATTTTTGTACCCATTTTGTCCACGCCCAGTACAGATATAATGTATAAGCAGCTCTTAAGGTCAAAATACTGTGCTTTGCTATCTGCATCTAATTATGAATTTTAGTTGGTGTTGGCTTTATTGTGGCAGCTTTTGCCTCTGAGAGTTGTGAATGTGCAAATAAATGTAGTTAATATGATTAACTTAGGTTCAGCCTCAACCGCCCTCGCCTCCTCTCCAGCGAATCACAGCTCACTTCTACCACACCTCAATTTCCCAGAAGCCTCTTTGTAGCACCCTATCCCGGCAACCCAGTTCGTCCCGAATAACTCGACCCCACCCTCCCAACCCCTATCTGTTCGCTTCCAGACATAAGACGCCTATGAGGGGGGATCCCGTTCCTGCTGGGCCATGTGAAGATTAAGACTGAACCCCCACCCTGAGTCTCAACCCAGCCGACCCGCCTCGTCTCCATATAATAAACGCTTTTCGCTTCGCACATGTGTTGTTGGCGTGGTCCTTGCTAGTGAAACTAATGGCGGTGAATATTTAGGATGCTCAGAATGCATGAGGAAAGTGAGGAATTACTTTGGACCACTGCAAACAGTTTAAAATGAACTAGTAAATACAAAGAACACATCTCAAACAGTAATCCAGCCCTTTTTTTCCTCTGATCTCACATGTGCAAACCAGAGATTCATGTGTAAGTGCTGTGTTTATGTTGTTCCCATACCCATTTTTAATAATGTGTTTGGGATTTTTTATTTGCACAAACTATGTCTTTAATAACCTGACCAAATAACCAGACAAAGCTCTGCGGGCCCTTTGCACGCTCTGTCTTTGTACCCCAGGTTGGGAACCACTGCACTATACCAACTGAGCTACTACCTCGTGGTTCAGGCCATTTCTTCTGCCTCAGACATCCAGCCTTTTCTTTCCAGACAGGACAGGAACACACTAAACTCAGTCAGAGAGGACCAGGAGGAGCTCATTATCACCTTTTATCAGACGTCTGCACTGCCGTCCATCACCACCGGGGGCACCATCCTCCTCTGCTACTGGTCTAACACCTGTACGATGCACTGCAATGTTTGTTCAAATTGGACAAATGGGATATTTACTTATCGGAAAAACAATGGGTTCATTTGGACATTATGTAACGGTTCAAAGGTTTTCAAATGCGAAATATGACGAAACCAGTACGTCACCTCTAGCAAATAAATGGAAACAAATGGTACCAACACAGCAAGAGGTTTTCCTGAAGTCCTACTGAAAGCCACACATTATTATCTTGCAGCTGAAATAAAAAACAGTAGGCCTACGGTATTGCCCAATTTCTTCCTTCGGCTTAATCAAATGGAGACTTAGTGCAGGAAACAATTTTGTTCAAAGTTAATTAATGAAAAAGAGTCTCATACCATTTTTACTGGTGCAAAACTGTATCTCCATTCGGTCCATTCACTTTCCACTAATACATAATACAAATGCATTTCAAACGTGTCATCTAACTACCAAAATTACTGGACTATTTTCTTGTAAAAAAAAGAAAATCTACTTTGGAAAACACTACATCATTGAGAGCTTGGCCCCGTGCTCCTTTATTATTACAGTTCTGAGTTATTTCCCAGTAGCAGACCAGAGTCGTTCTACACAAGCCTCCATTTAACAGTCCTTCTTTAGGATATTGCTACTTTAAAACGTATAGGATTAAGTCTCAAAATCCAGTCCATTTTACATTTTTAATAACACACGATGTGTGGACCCAGGAGAGAGATGAAGTGGAGGTTTTACGACCTTTTTCTTCACATTTCCAGCATTAAGTTTAGCACGGCTGACGTTATAAAAGCAGCACGATGCCCCACTGTGATTGAAGTTGGAGTTTTGTCAGAGTTGGCTTTGCTAATGAAAGAAATTGTACTTGACAAAAGCAGTATTTTGACAATATTAAAGGTACTATTAATGTGAAACCAGGGGATGTTGTCGTTTTGCCTGAAATGTTCCACAAAATGGCATGAAACTTGGAAACCTCCATGGGGACAAAAAGGTGACTCCACCAAACCAAATATTTTTATGGCGAGAAATACACATGTGATTGAATAAATAAAAAACAAATAATTTAATACCACAAAACAACATTTTCCAAACAAGCAAGTGACTTACACTGCACTTTTAAATAGTTTTCATTCACCAATTTCACTTCTTTTTTGCATAGGTACAGTTTTAAGCTACTTTTTGTGGTGTATTTTTGTTCTGCTATTCTATTACATCATCTACCTACATTATGGACAGAGGCTGGTAAAATGCAGGTCAAAAATCTCACAGTAAGAACTCATGTTTTTAAGGTATTTTGGGGCAATAAAAAAACGGTAATGGGCTAAGTGCAAAGTAAATACGTTTAATGCTATACTGTGGGACTTTGAATGCAAAACAATAACATCTCCATGGAGTCAAGCTGCAGATCCCCACCACACCTTCAGTACTTGTGCAACTCCACTTTTTACTTCTAGAGTAATATTATTTCAAAAGCTGTACCTGATTTTTATTGCCTTAATAACAAAACAAAACAAAACAAACAAAAGTTATTTTCAAAGTTATTTCTCTTTCGATCGTAACATTCACTTTTCAAAACTCCAGAGCAGAGTTTTTATCCAGCAACAACTGAGATTGTAACCACACACTTCCTGATTCTTAGACGGTAAAGCACTTTCTGGTTCAGTGCAGACAACACGCCGCGGACTTAGTTTGACCTCGAGAGCTGCTTATGCAATATTTCTGTACGAGTGCGGGACACATTTTGGATGGAGGGCCTTTAAGGTACTTGAGTTTCAAAGTAACACTCCCTACACTTTTGGCTTCTCCACTCCCCTCTGGTTATTGTCCCATAGGCCCAGAATGGTAGTTGGGGTTAAACTAGGCTTATACCAGCTGTATTGTGTCTAATGGAGGAGAGCTGGCATTGGGACAAATATACACTTAAATCTCACTCTGATTACATAGTGTATGTGTGTGTGAAATATGGGGTTTTAATGCCCCTAATACGGGCTTTTTACCTAAGCTCTTTTACTCTGGCTCAACACCTGGACTTAAAGAAATATATCACCCCGAAGACACATAAGTTAAGTTACAGTGTAAATATTAAACTTGGTTTGAATAAATCTGTCCATATTTAGACCAATGTTATCCATAACTCACCTACTATTTATAAAACTATCCAACACTTAACCCCTTATTTCATTCTGACTGAGACAATAGCTCACTGAATCCAACTATATTAAATCTACTGTAAACTGTACTGAGAAAGTTTTTATTCATTTGTATAAAACGTGCGCATAGGTGGACGGTCACTGTGAATGGAAGTGTTGAAGGATGAAGGATTTTTACCGTCATTTGGATCACTGTCCTGCGGCAGAAGCCAAGCGTGCTTCAGCTCGAGGTCACGCACTGATGGCTGGACATTCTCCTTCGGGGTTTGTTGATCGAGAGCAGAGTTCACGGTTCCTTCAGTCACAGCAAGTCTTTCTGAAGCAGCAAAGCCCCAAACGATGACACTACCACCGCCATGTTGCACTGTCGGCACTGATGTTCTTTTTTATCAAATGCTGTGTTCACTGTGCACCAGATGGAGATGCATTCCTTCCAAAAAAGTTCAACTGTTTCATCAGTCTGCAGAATATTTCCACAAAAGCTTTGTGGATTTTTTGGCAAAAGTGAGATGAGCCTTTTTTGAGCCTCTGCCATGTGTGCTATTTTTACCTAGTCTTTTTCTTATGGTTGAGTCATGAACCTTTACTGAGGCAAGTGGGGGCTGCAGTTGTTTAGACGTTGCTCTCTGCTCCTTTGTGACCTCTTGGATCAGTCGTTGCTGTGGTCTTGGGGTAGTTTTTGTAGGCCGACCACTCCCGGGATAATGGCTCTCACCGTGGTTCGCCGGAATCCCTGAGACTTAAAAATGGCTTTGTAACCTTTTCCAGATTGAGACACGCCAATAATTTTCTTCATATCGGCTCCTGATTTTCTTTGGATCGCGGCAAGTCTTGGGTTCAATATGGCCGACTTCACCTTCAGACGGGTTCTGTTTGAGTGACCTGTTGATTGAAACGTCTGGCAGCATCAGGCCTGGGTGTGGCTATGAAATTTAACTCAGATTTACACAATATTATGATTAATCACAGTCACCTCCTCATTTAACAAAGGGGGAATTCATTTTTTCACACAGGATCATGTGGGTTTGCATAGTATTTTTCTCTTAACAAATGAAATCATCACGGAAAAACTGCATTTTATGTTTACCTGGGTTATCTTTGATTAATAATTAAATTTATTTGATCTGAAAAAGTGTGACACATGCAAAAAAGTAAGAAATCAGGAAGGGGGCAAATATTTTTTTTTACTGTATTTTTATACAGAGGGATATGAGCAGTGGTGGATGACGTACTCAGTTTTGTTGCCAAATAAAAATACAAATACAAGAGCAAAGAGATATTCAATTACAAAATGCTCAAGTAGATTTTGAGATCTGCGATGAATTTTGTTCGAAATAACTGAATCAATTATTGTTTTTTTTATATTTTTTTTGCTCAAACTACATGTTAAAAATGAAAACCCCTCAGACTTTGCAGGTCTAAAAAATTAATAAAAACATACTTTTACATTTCTTTTAGTTAAAAAATGTAGTAAAATAGAGTAAAAATGGCAGATACACAGTGCGCAGTGGAGTAAGTGATCTGGTAAAGCAAAAGCAAAAAGCATCCACTTTAAAATGTACTTACGTAAAAAAACACACATAAAAAATATACTTAAGTCCAGTACTTTATTACTTTTACTTCGTGAAGTTCCACCATCAGTCTGAGCCAGAACCAAACATGCCTGTGCAATCAGCTCCATTTATTTCACTGATGCATGTGAAACGAAGGAGCTCATTGGTCGTTTATCAGCTCCAAAATCCACAATGTTTTTCAGTCCCCCGTGATGTGGTAAAAGGTCACATTTTTATACAGCGCTTTTCAACCTTCAAGGAACCACTCACCCATTCGCACACACACTCATACACCACTGTACACGGACACTGGGTCAAGGCGGGTAAAGCGTCTTGCCCAAGGACACAACGGCAGCCTTCATATGTGGGAGCTGGAGTCACACCGTTACATCCTGATATAGATTTTCTTTCTTTTTTCCTTGTAAGCAACTATATTTGTTTTTATAAATGCAGTCCATCCCCTGATTTGCTAATCCACCTGTCAGTCTGAACATCTCATGGACAAAATAGTGAAATAAAACACAGGGATCATGTAGCTTGGGTTAATACAAACAGACCAAAACGGCGAGGTTCACTGCAGGAGTTATGGAAAGAGGAGAGACCATTTTTCAATGTAAATTCAATCGGAGCCAGATTACATGGAGCTGGAAGTCCTCCCCCATCATCACTTCCTATTTGGAACGCGGCCGCTAGTGAGCACCGTAAGCTATATCCATTTGCAGTCTATGATCACCGATCGTAAAATTCTGACATGTCTTCCCACAGTAATTGCTACAAAAACTGATATTGCGGAATCACTAACTCCGCATGTATAAAAATGATGAATCACTTTGGTTACACTTGGTTTTGGTAAATCTATTTAGGCCCAGCGTGACCCTGGAGTCATCCATCTTCTTCTCTCCGACAGCTCCAGACCGGCGCCAGGAAAACCGGTTTGAAATGCAAATCAAATGTTTCAATGTTATAACAAGAATCAACAAAACAACGCGGATTTATACACACGTTTCATATGGAAGGGCCAGACCAGAGCGTGCAGCACATGAACAGTGGGCTAATGCTCCAGAAAGGTAAAGGTGCATGTGCAATATTGAGTAAGTAATGTGGTTTATGGTTTATTTCGAGCACAGTACACAAAATCATATGTACAGACTCCAAATACAAGAAACAACAAGGAAAAAGAAGAGAAAAAAATAAACAAGGATGATCAAATTACATGCCCGAAAAGGAGTGGGAAGAAGTAAAAAAACTTATGATTAAATCCCACCCCTTCTCCAAGTCCTTTATCACTTCCTGTTCCTGTTTCATTAAGACTTAACCAACTTTACACACCTAAGTCATCGTTCACATTTAAATTATACCGTTCTGATCAACCCCAGTAAACATCAGACAGTTCCTTTCAAACCAACATTAAGTATCTCAAAAAGAAGCTTCTTCATTACTGTGTCAAAGTCATTTCTTTAAACATTTTTTTTGGACGTTCCTTGAGCTCCACATTTAACTTATTCCACAATCTTACTCCAAAAACAGAAACACAGAAACCTCCTTCTTGTTTTCACCCTTGTAACTTTATAATCAAATTTCCCTCTCAAATGATCACCCCCTTTGGTAGTTTTGGGACTATTCTGTGCTGTTGTTGCGTTGTTTGGTAAGATACCTTCATTACTCACATCCAGGCGTTTTATTTGCTAGAAAAAACTTGAAAAACATACGTTATCACTGAGTTGCGTCGCCTCTCCAGAGACCTGACCTATAACTTGGCCTGTAACTCCGCCATCTGCTTGTCTCCACGACCGAGGAGATCGATTCAGTGCTATACTGAGGAGCGCTGCAGGCAAAGCAATAACATCTGCGTCAATACAAGCGGATTCAGAACATTTTAAAAGTTTACACTGATGTACACTTCTGTAAAGCATCCATTTCACTAAATAAACCAGCGAAATATATTAAAAAAGAAACCTCACTGTTGTTTTCTGGTCAAGACGCTAATATAAAAATCCTATTAAAATGACAAACACAGACCCCCGAAGCAATGCCCACTTCTAAACCCCATTTCAACCCAGTTTTAAAGCTTCATTAGCACAAGATAACGACTTTATCTGGGGAATGCGGCTCTGCATAAACAACAGACAAACAGAGCAGCAGAGTCGTAGAGGGACATCCAGTGGAGCAGAGGTTGCCAGACACCGCGTTGACAATCTCCAGGCGCAGTTCTGGTTCGTACTTAATTCATTTAGAGTGTACCACAGGCCTATATGCATGTGAGGAGGCTGTGTGCGCGGCCCGATGTTATGTTTGCTGGGCCGGAGCGCCATTGGCCGGCGGGGCCACGGCACGGCGTCTCTGCACCAAGAAACGAGAGGTTAACTGAATTTGGTCACGACATAATTTATGCATCCTGGCTACATTTGTGCGTTGTGTGTGTGTGTGTGTGTGTGTGTGAGGCATTGTACTGCAGGGTAAAACAGGGCTTGTGCTGCTGCATGTTACAAGCTTGAACGAGGCCACAAGGAAATCTGTCAAATGCTAATGTTAGTAAATATAGACTGTAATATGAGCAAAGCCGCCCAGTGAATGAAGCGTAGGAAATGGTCAGTTAAAATCTGGGTTATGTTTTCCTGATATCATAACATTATGTACAGCAGAACTGAGACGGAGGGCAGGCGAAAATATGAGGCGTTTGCCAATAATCTGTCATATTGCAGATGTTTTTACAGGGTCGCTATCAAGCCACTAAATAAATATAGATAATTATGAAAACAGTCGTTGGCAAATAAAGATGATTTTGAGTTGTAAGCATTAATTTTAAACGTTAACATCAAATTTGATTGGTTCTGGGTCACTGGTTTAGGCCAAGTTCTGTCCTGGTACGTCCTGGTTTTAAACGGCCCACATTACGCTATTTTCATATCTACAAACCCTGCATATCTACGCTGAGCTCTTCTCTGAATCTTAAAACGCTCGGTTCCACCTTGTGATGTCATGTGGTAATACAGGAAGTGCTCCACCGTGTTTTTAAACTCCATACACCTTCACTAGATCATGATTTGGATGGTTTCAGCCCTAGAATTTCTGAACAAAAGATTAAAGGTAATTGTTAACTTTAAAAACCACCGCTTCATGACATCACGGGGTGGAACAGAGCATTTTGCGCTTTGGAGATTTAGTTAGGTTACTCAAACATGTGTGAATGAAACCGAACACAACTCCGGGTATGTTTTTGAGCAGGTTTTAGCTTTCAAACATGGCTCAAAGCTCCCAAAAGTCAATTTTGCACAATATAGGAGCTTTAATTTTCATTTCCGTTAACAATAAGTACAGAACAGATCATGTCAGAGATGCAGAGGGTTAGTGAATATAAAGTACAGAGGAGGGAGAGTGAATATACATGCTGTCTGTAATGAATGCCTATAGTTTGTTTATGTGGTTGTTTTTAATGTCTCATGTGCACTTTGAGCTTCTTGCATGTGTTTTTCCAATGTGGTTTTTATCTACAAATGGCAAATAAACTAACCTAACCATATGATACAGAGGAGGGACAGGGAATATATGGGCAGAAAGATGCTGCCAGGAAACCAGACCTATAAAGGAAGACCAACAAATAGATTTACGGTCGTAGTTATGTATGGTAACAACCTCGAATGAATCACCATCTGGGATCAATACAATTTTCAGAATCTGAATCTAAAGACGCTGTACCAGATTTTTACTTGGGAAAAAAAAAAAAGAATAAACAAAACTAGTTTAATTTGGATAAATGGTTCCTTATTTAGCTTATGAATTCCGAGCATCCTAACTGTACTTTGCTTTTCACAGTTTTGTCGCGACGGTAAAGCTAACAACAACTAGCATGCAAACTAACACCTCCTGATTACTGGTCAAAGACATCAAGAGCTGCTTTTACATTATAGCAACGCTGTGGCCAGACATACATGGGGAAAAAAAGGGGGAAAAAAAGAGAGGATGCAGAGGAAAGTGAGTGATTTTGTAGCACGATTATGACATATCGTGATGCTAAAGTTCGTAATGCAGTGTTGTTATCGTGGGCTGCTGTATCAATATATCAATACATCAATATATCGGGAAGAGTTTTTGAGTTTAGCTCGTTTTTCTGTGACTACTGTGTTGCTTATTTAGTGGAAGGAAACTTGTTTATGCAATACACTTGACATATTCACTGTTTCGATGGCTAAACTATACGTATTTCATATTTACTGCATTCGTGTGTGATTTAGCAAAGACATATTGTCGCTAATATGTATTTGGTTCTTAAATATGTATCATATCGTGAGCCGTGTATCGTGACGGACCCTGTGATTTCCAGCCCGAGCACAAATCATCACTTGGTCCACTATTTTGTCCTTCATCTCAGGCCCATCATCAAATACGGTTTATTGTGTGCCAGAGAAAATGAAATAGTTTAGTGGCATAAGATTTATTGCATGGCCAGTTCAGGTAAGTACCCCATTAAACCCCGACATAGCTCCTAACTTGCCATCTGTACCTTTCCGCTTATATAGTGTGTGTGTGTGTGTATAAGTCTATGGTGGCCCCTCTCGTGAGCCCTATGTGAAATCTAGTATGCATGTCCCAAACTACTTCAAACAGAAACATAACCCACAACTCCCAGTTCTCCCCGTGTTTCCAGTACATGCATCTAAAAGTTTACTAAAGCAAGTCATTAACACAGGGCTTTTCCTGAAGTTTCAAGTTAAAATGGCCACACATGGTATATCCAAACCAAACAATACTACATAATACAAGATTTGATCCCCTTCATTCTGGTAAGTGGAGTGACACGGGGGGAGTAACCAAAAAGTATAACCGTGTAAATGCTTCACTGGAGGAAGTATTGGTGTTTAAAAGCTAATGCTGACCTAATTTAAGTCTCAAAACAACTTTTTTTGTTTTTCTGTGCAAGATTACTCCAATTGTAGCGCTATTTTAACGTCAGTAAATCGTTTTTATTTCAGTTAGCATTAGCTTCAAGTCACAAATACCTACGTTTATGAACAGAGAAGCTTCCTCCGGTGAAATATTTGCATCGTAGTAAAGGTCTGTGATTATGTATCCGCAGCTTGCTGATCGCTTCCTGGTCTCTATTGATTTATTTTAGCACGACTGGGCTAATTCCTAATGCACAATGAATGGAGCGGGAAGCTCTTCTTTCAGCTCCATGAAAAGTGTCTATAATAACAAATGTTTAAAGTAATTACAACAAAACCTGCAGTGCCATTAGCTGTCACACAATAAGGACACAGAAATAGTCCTTTTGGGTTTATTGCAAACTGGAGTCAGTCGTTGGATCTGTGAAGTGAAGAGGTCATTCTGGGGAACCAAAACATCTAAATATAAAACATTACTTCATGTTAAACTTAGGTCGATGCCTGGACCAGTGCCTACTCAGTCAATTTAACAATTTTATTAGGATAAAATGACTTAAGTATATAGTTTATTAGGCCATCAATTTTACCAGTACTGTATTCTTCTGCTATAATTTTTGCATTGGAAAACTGGCTCTTGTGTTCCTAATGAATATGCCTGTATGTATGTGTAATAATTGGTTTTATTACATGACCAGCGTGCTGCAAACGGGAGAGACTGTTTCTTGGATAAATAAAATGACATTACTTTACTGCGCTGTAAGTCGTTTGCGCCCACCTCTGTTCCTCCTGCTCTTTTTCCATGTGCTGAACGAGGCTGAGTTTTACAGGAGCTGCCGTATCATTTCATGGAGGATACACTGGGACCGGAAATGACCACGTGACCCTGTGAGGAAGAACGGAAAGTCAAATCCAAGTCACGGAGATAATAAAAGCATATTTGTCTCCGATTTTAGGTCAGTGGTTTTGAACATTTTACTCCCAGAAACCCACATTTTACCTGCTGTGTCTCCCCTTCCTGAGAAGCTATTGTAAACATACAACTAAACTCTGTTTTTTCCGGTTATAAAATACGCAATCTATTTTCAGCGTCCTTTCTAAGAACCCCTGGGGACCCCTTAAGAATCGTATGCCTTAAAACTTCAACAATTTCTGAGCGACAAATGTAACACATGGTAAAGTGTCTAGAAATGTACCTAATAGTTTTGGATCACTGCATATTCAGATATAACCGTAGTCTTTTTAATAAGAATAAATCAATTTCTTACCTTAAAAAATATAACGCTGGATAATACGATGCTAAAATGTATTTGAAAAGCAGAACATAACTGATTCAGCCAAGCAGTGCCTACGCTCATGATGTGGCCAACACTCAGAGAGGTATTCTGCCCCCTACTGGCTAATAACTGAACGACATACCCCCTTTGACCTGGCTCTGCACCAAAACCAGATGAGTCCAGACCTTCGTCATAAACAGCATCGGCCTCCTCCTCCTCCTCTTTGAACGCTGTAGGAACAGATACAGGAGTCTTTAATGTATGAACTGCACATTTCAAACACAACACATATTTTAGGCACCGGGAACAAACCCACAGATGGTCAATGAAACTGTGGGGACATGTGCTTTAATAGAGCTGTAAATACTGTTATACACACAACTGAGGAAGGGATTTAAGCACCGCATTGTGCATTATTATATTATTTAGTCTTGTTTATATATTAGGAATGTTGTACAAGTAGGTGAAGCGGTTTAAATAGTAGTACTGTAGTATAGTAAAAGAATCAGCAGCAGTAGTTGTAGTAGAGCCAGTAAAAGTTTAAAGTATTCTACGGTGGTGGTAGGAGTAACGGTATATTTCCTGGAAAAAAAGATTAAGTTAAGATTACAAAGCTTACAATTTAGCGAAAGACGATTTTAAAGGTGCATTGTGTAACTTTACTGATGGAGGGTCTAGTTAAATGCTTTTCTCCATGGAGACGTTATTGCGTTGTCTGGAAAGTGTATGTTATTAAACCTTTTTATCTTCATGATGACCAAACCAGACCAAATTACAGGTCAGATCTGTGGAGAGGCGACCCGGCTCACAATACCTGTTTTTCTAGGTATTTTTGAGTTATTTTGAGCCACTTGTAATTTAAAGAAAACATATATTTTACTGTCATACGGTGGAATAATCCAGACAGATTAATGACATATCCATAGAAACAAGCAGGTAACGGACCCCCTACTAAAAAGTTACACAGTTCACCTTTAAATAACAAACTAACAGCATTGCATTATTATTGCGGTTGTCTCAATGCAACTCTCACAGGTTTTCAAAGGGGCCTTTACAACTTGGAGAATGAGTTACATTTCAAGTACGACTGTAGCCACAGCTGCCCTGGGGCATGTTGGACGTGTGGGTGCAGATCTGTGTCTAAAGCCTCTATAAAGGTGAAAAAACTTCATCGCACACTCAGATGCCGATGTCCAAAAGCTTATTTTTTATTTTAAATTACGGCAATTAAGGCAAAAAAAGCCTTCTTCAGATATTTTTTCTTGCTTTGGACCACAGGACACGGCCTCTCTAACCAATCACACACATTCAAACTTTCTTCAACTTAACATGAACATTACATATTTGTCTTCATGAAGGCTGCAGTGGACGAAAAACGCATCAGGCCAGTTGATTAGTCGACTAAAAATGGGGTGTGGCAAATACTCTTTCAAACTTTTCAGTATTGATGATCTGACCGTGTATTTTGCACTTTACAACTGCACGAGTTTATGCCAAAAAGAACCATTTAAACGGAAAAGTACGAGGAAACAGCAGATTAAACTCATAATTCACTCCCAAACCCCAAAACCATTAGCTCACCTCCATTCGATGATGTTGTGCATATAAATCCCAATGAAATAATTAACTCACTAACAAAAAGTTCAACTGATTCGTCGATTTAAAGGTGCACTATGTAACTTTTTGGTTAGGGGTTTGTCACTTGCTTGTTTCTAAGGATCTGTCAATGTTCCACAGAATTACATTAAACAGCTCTACTTTATATTATTCAGTGACAAGTTGTTTTACAGTTCAAAAATACTTAGAAAAACAAGTATTCTGACTGTGAGCGGGGTCGCCTCTCCACAGATCTGACCTGTAACTTGGTCTGGTTTGGGCTCCATGATGATAGAAAAGCTTAAAGGGACAGTTTGGACGTTTGTTTTGGACATAGGACCTTTGCATTGCATGAATCGCCGCATGTTGAGGGACTATTTTCTCATATATCAGTCCGCCGCTGCCGAGGTTCTACCAGGAAGTACAGTGAACCGTCGCTATAACGCGGTTCACCTTTCGCGGCTTCGCTGTTTCACGGATTTGTTTTATGCTTTTTTTTTTTTTTTTTTAACAGTGCCTTGTGTTCTGAATCCTGAGGCTGAGGTCGTCTAGAAGTGAAAAAGTCACGCTGGTCTTTCAGTTAGACCAATGTCCACAGTTTCTGTGCCTCGTCTCTGTTCAGCCCGACAAATTTACCGCTGCAGATTTTCTCCATGACAAAACCCACAATGTGGAGGAAACGTTCTGCACGACAAAGGCAAAAGGCCGAGGAAGATGAAACTATCGCAGAAAAAGTGAAACACGCTGAAGGTAGAAGCTCTGCGGCTGTAGGCGCCTTTACGGAATAAATGAATCTTGGGTTCGTTCTGGGAAAAAGACGCTACAGGAGTCAGGACGAAGAGGCTCAGTCAGAGCGACTGAGAAATACGCCTGAGGCACAATGTCCAACCTCCTGTTATTAGAGTTATTTGTAAGAAAACGTTTATATTTTTATTTCTTAAACAGATGCTTGGGCCTGAAAACAGGTTTTGATCTTTGGTTTCCTTCTATAGTACAGTATTGTAGTGTATAATAATTGTAAAAAATAAAGCTGATACTTCACGGATTTCGCCTGTCGCAGGTTCTTTTTGGAACGTGACCCCCGCGATAAACCAGGGTTCACTGTACAACTCGCTGCTGCTGCTCAGACATAAATCCTTCAAATATACGGTTGGTTTTGCTTCTAACGTTCACATGGACACTCTGGAGTTATGATTGTTTTGCCTCAGGTGCTTTGTGGAGTGGGTCAGACTGTTTTTAGTGACAGGACGACGACGACTCCACACGTCTCCAACACTCACTAGGAAATGAGGCCCTGTGTCCAAAATTCCGAACTGTCCCTTTAACATCCCAGACAAAGCAATAATATCTCCACCGAGAAAAGTATTTGACAGGCCCTCCACCAGAAAAGTGACACAATGCACCTTTAAGCACTACAGCCATAGCAACAACATTTTTTTTCATGTTTCAGCTCATCGGCCAATGCGGAAATCTACCTGTGGGGACAAAAAAATGTATTATACCCACATCATAAGGACCTGGCTCCAAAAATCAGGTCCCCATAACTGCACCTGTCATGATCATTACTAAATCAACTTTAAAGCTGGAATTGGATTTTTAGGGTCAATATGTATCGCGTGTACACTTTTTTTTGGCACTTGTACTGGGAAATCTGTGATTATTCTTTGGCGATGTAAGATTTAAGATGTAAAAGGTTGAATTCATTTTTTTTTTAATGCTCATTATGATCTCATTACAGATGCAAACTAAGTACTAAAGGGGGTCATTCTGCTGTTTATTTATTGCACTCGTGGTTTTTAACAATATTGTAGATTTAGATTTGTTTTTGTGGTTTAAATCTGCCTTTGGGTTATTGTGTCAGTGTCAATTTGTGTCAGTATTTTAGTTTTTACACTTATGAGTTAATATATGTTGGGGTTAGGTGAGTAGGAACTGTACAGTGGTGGAAGAAGTACATAATTTTGTTACTTAAGTAAAAGTCTAGATACTGGAGCAAAGAAATACTCAAGTAAAAGTAAAGGTATCACATGAAATCCACTTAAATAAAAGTATTAAAGTAACTGTTTAACAATGTAGTTAAAGTATTGTGCAGATTTTAAGGTCTTATATAATGATTTTTAAATCAAATATAGTGATTTTGAGAAAGATGCTGAAATTTGATCAGCAGAAACAACTGAATAGAGTTAGAATAGAATAGTTTTTTTTTCCTAGCTGTTTTTATTTGTATATTTTTGTTTGCTCAGACTACAAATGTGTCAGGCTTTTCAGCAGGTCTCAAACTAAAATAAAAATACTTCATGTTCAGAAATGCAGTGTAGAAAGCGCAGATACGTGCTCTCAAATGTCATAAAGTAAACCTAAAACGAATCCACTTTAAATGCACTTAAGAAAAGCACAGTTACCTATATTTTACACTTAAGTACAGAACTGTACGACTTTTTCTGTTACATCCCACCACTGCAACTGTAGTAATGATTAAATTTGCGATCGGCATCTTGAAAATAAACAAGTGCCAAGTAAATAAGTGAATGCAAATCCCCGAAAAGCACGGAAACCAGCATGTAGCTGTAAGTGCGTGTGCGACGATGTGATCAGGAATTCATTAGTGCAGAGGAAGCTCGGTGCTGAAGTCTGCTTTCTGTCAGTTTGTGCTGCGGCCATTTTTCCCAAGGCCAAGAGGATATCCCTTTACACTGTCGCCAATACGCACAATGCACACACACACACACACACGTACACACAAAACATGAATGATACAAGGAGCCCGAGCAGAAGGAGCGGGGAAAGTGAGGAGCGAGCGGCACAAACAAGAGAAAGAATGAGCAGGGTTTAAGCTAACACTGGGTTTAAGTGTAAATAGTCTGTGTAATAAGCCTCAGTGTGATTTTAATCGGGGGCTTTTCTATTGCCGGGCCTACGTCCATATTTTTATTTAGTTTATCATAAAATAAAACGACACGTTACGATCAGAATTAACTTCAAACACTGATACGCTATAGACCTGGTTATATTCTGCATCATTCCTTCCTGTCTTGGTTTAACCCCAGTTTAGTCCAGGTTTAGTCCAGGTTTGATTCTGTTTCTTAGCAAAAAAAAACAAAAAAAAATCTTTATGGAACGTATGATTCAACACTACTTGTACATATACTTCATATAAATAGTATTATTATGACTCATAGTTGTGTAAAGCTGCATACTTTTATATTTTAGAACCATGTGTTCCCAGTCCTGATGTAACTGTTATTCTCAAAGCGACTGTTTCTTAATTTAATCGCACAATTACACAACCACGCGTTTCAGAGCTGCAGGGGGGAGGGGGAGGGCTGTGTTTCTGGATACAGCTGTGAATGAACGAACCTTTATGAATGGAAACAAGTTGCTCTCGCTACGTCTTAGATTAATTTAATTTAAAGCAATAATGTGCAATATTTGTTTAAAAGTCTGAGATTTACAAACCTGGACCTCAATGCGTCGTATAAATAAATAAATAAATAAATAATAAAGTGACCTGGGGTGAATTGGTCTGAGAGGAAATTGAACAAATACTTCATTTTATGTCTTAAAAATCATTTTGCATCCTTCTTCGCGTAAAGTTGACACAAAGCTTGTAGCACTTAAGGCAATAATAAAACAAAGTGATTTTTTGTGCTCTATGCGTGAGCCAAAAACAGTGTCGTATTTCTGCTTCAGTGGGTTTTCTACTCTTTACTATATCAATTTTATTTTTCGTTTTGTACCCCCCTTATATTCACTATGTATTTCTTTTCATATTAAATGCGATTAATATGATGCAATAAGACGCTAACTGCACGAGCAGACAGGACCGTGATATTTGAGTGGCTTTTAAATCCATCAGGAGTCCGGGTGATATGTGCGTAGGAGGGAAATAATCCTTTTAACTTCAGATTGCTCCTGTCTGGATTTCACCAGAGTTCACAACAGGCTACGGCGCAGACACGGTGCATTCCACCAGAGCATTAAAAATACACAACATTACGTAAATCCACGTAGTAATAGTAGTAGCGGTCGACTATGGCTGCAACTAAATATAGATAATTTTGTAGCTGGAGCTCACAGCAACCGATAATACTGGACTGTAGTTATTATTTTGATCAGTGGACTATCATTTTCTACAGTGGCTTGTTACTGGGGATTTAAATTATCATTATCACAAAATATATTCTCTCCAGGCTCAAAACCCGTTCTGTTTAGCTGTGGATACGACTCAAAGGTTTTCATTTCTCATCCCGCGCTCTTCTCTCTAATTTTACGTCTCTTTCTCTTTCTAATCTCACGATGATTATTTACGTTTTGAATCGTTTGTATTGTGATTTTCGTGTATTTCTTATTCTGTAAAGCACTCTGAATTACTTTGTGTTTGAATTGTGCTGTACAAATAAACTTGCCTCGCTTTCGTTTCTTATTTGAATTCACAAACGTTTTTTATGTTTTTTTTGTCTTTCTGACTCAAGATCTAGAGATGCAGGCCTGTCATTATCAAAAACACCAGTAGTATTACCTACTATTATTAGTAGTAGTCACCTTATGGTTCAATACATACTTCAACAGAACTTTAATTTTTGGGGGTCAATATTTATCGTGGGCACTTTTTCTTTGTACTAGTTGGAAATATTTGGATAGTTTTCTGTGCTATAATGAAATCTGAGCTGGAAAAGGTCGAATTATGAACTTCTATGACTCATTATAGACACAAACTACTTAAATATTGCAAATTTTTTAAACAATTTTGTAGGTAGGACAGATTGTGCTATGAAGAAAATTCAGGATGGATTCGCACTATTCCACATACAAATTTTCAGCTAAACTGGGAGTAATTTCTGAGCTAATCCTGGTCTAGACCAGAGCTAAATCAAAACTATAAAAAGACCAAACCATCAGGACAAAAAGTGTGAACGCACCTTTAGTACGTCCAAACCTTAATGTCACTTTTAGCATCTCTGAATGAGGATAAAACGATGATACAGAAGCACAAACCCTTCATGAAAAGTTGTATTTTTTCGTTTTTAATCACACCGAAATCAAAATATCTTTAAAAAAATACGGCATTATACTTAAAACAAGCCATTTACCTTTTATACTGCACTACAACAAGACGATTTCAAAGCCAATCTCTTCCTTGAACTTGAGTAATAGTATTTTTGAAGTAGCACCACTCCACTGTAATTTCTGGCTCTTCTCTTCACCTCTGCTGTTTGCCCAGTCACACGCATGAAACCCAAGTGATCCTGCATGGTCTGGTCTGGACTTTTTTATTGCCTCTGCTACAGTAAGTGTGGCTCATAACTCATGTTTGTGTACACTCACTGCACAGGGATAGGCTGCAGAAGTGTCCTGGGTGATGTCCGCGTCTGCAGCCCCAAAACCAGAGCGTGTCCTGGTTCACTGACAGTCTTCATGTGGGACCGAAGGCTGGTGGAGGCTGCTGCCCTCGCGGATTTCTCAGGCTAAGAGACAGAACGCCAAAATGGACTCCAAGTAAGTGACACGGGGTTGTATTTCAGCTTCCTCTTTTAACGTGACATTTTGAGGACCATTTTAAAAGATCCAGTGTTTTGTTTTGAATTGCTATGGCGACACTAACTTTTTATCGCTCCGAAAAACCAGTGAACAGGAGGAAAAGAGGAAAGATGTCAAAGGAAGCTGTGAGTTATTGACTTAAATAAGATATAACAGCATTTTTTTATTTGTCCAGCAAGGGGGGAATTCCACTGTTGCAACACAAAGTTCAAGAACAGCAAGAATAGCATGCAATCAAAAAGTCAAAATAACTATTAAAGACTTAAGAGCACACATAAAACATGTGGCACTGCACTGTGGAAATGTAGAGTAAAAAGACAAATAGATAACCAGAAATAGAAAAAATTATAAAATACTTAATTCAAACTCAATTGATGCGTATTTTTTATTTCTCCTGCTGTTTTTGTGCTTTGTCTTGCCATGCTGAAATTTCCCCATAATGAGAAGAATAAAGGTGCTCTTATCTCACATGTATTTCATTGTGTTTAATGTGTAATACTATAATAAGATTGATTGTTTTTCCAATGCGCAGCGTTCACTGACCTTCACATTCACTTCATACCAAGCCCAGTGCTAAATCCACAGGAAACAACACAAAGTCACTTAAAATAAAGAAACAGAGAAAAAAAAAACATTAAATTAGAAATTAAAATATGTTACAATTACAACTGGAATATTTATACTCTAATTGTTTTCATTACAACCTGGAAAATAAATTAGTTTCACAAGGCCAAAAACTGTCAAACTGTTTATAAATGAAGCATTCTCAAATCTATAGCCTAAATTAATTTAATGAAGGTTTGTCTTATATCCTTATCGGAACTAAATGTATGAATAACAAACATGAGAGCCTCGTTGGAGCTGTAATTAAGCACTAAAGTAAATATGATGCATGAGGGACTCTTTTGAAACTTTCTGTACACCCATAAATGAATTAGGCCTATTGCATTTGTTAGTGATTTGATCTACCAGGAGGGAGGATGCAGAAGATTTTAAAATAACATGATAAATAAAGAAATAAATAATATCAGTCTCATATTTATGCTCGTTTACTTTTTTTTTTTTGTTTTTTTGTGGCACTTTGGCCTCTGCTCCGGATCGTGCGTAAATAAACCTCCATAATGCCAATCCGAGCAGTGGGACATATTAATAAGCTATAAACTAAGCAATAAATACAGGCAACCAGGCAGCTAAATAACAAAAACAAAATAAGTAACACGTTTGTGAGTTCGGGCAATTTCAGGCTTTTACGCACAAGGCCTCAAACGCAACGAGAGAAAAATGTAAATTGGATATATTATTATTTCCCCATATTATTAAACTATTATAATTGACATTTACTTTTATTTGAATATTTACATAAAGCTTCTATGAAACGTTGAAATAATCTAGTATCAAAAAATAAATGAATAAATCAGTGACCCATTTAAAAAAAAGAGCACGTTTCGCAATTACGCAACACAGACACGTAAACTAGCTAAATTGCGTTTCCGCTAATCTTTTAAAATTATTGTAACATTTTTAATTGCTTATCAAATATATTTCGCTGTTTTATACATAAAAACACACGCCTTTCTCGTTCATAGACAAAAAAGCTAATTATTAGATGCGTAAATAAAAGCGTGTTGAATGTGCGTCTTACGGCACAAGTTGCATGTTATTTTCTCGCTTATTTTTACGAAACTACTTATGCTACTGCTTGGTTCACCGTCTTATAAAAATCGATTCTTACCCGTTATTGTCTTATTTCCCATTGCCAATCATCGGACATATGCTTCGTAATTATTGCATGTAGGTAATTGTTGTATTTGGGTTGAAAATGAACTTTACGCGGAGTTTACGTCTCGGGTTGATTTGTGCGTAACGTTAACGGCGCCTGTGATTAAAGCGGGTTAAGTGGTAAGTGGAGTGTCTGACCTCTGGCGTGTTCGTGTGTGTGTTTTAGGAAAGTTTACCTGCTCGTAATGATGACCGTGTCCGCCAGCCAGGAGTCGCGATGACAAATGGACGTAGACGAGACGATGCCGAAAAAATGACCAGCCAAACGACCAAAATTTAGAAAACCAAGGAGAAGGAGCCACGTGATGCAGGCCACGCTTGGTTAAGGTAAGACAAAACATGCTAAGAAGTGTAGGCCACGTTGTATAATCTTTAAAATATGCATCACTTTTTTTTTTTAAACCGTGCGCTCTGGTTCAGGTTGTAGTACTGTGCCATAATTCTTCACTGTCTATGAATTACGCACAAGCTTCGAGTTCATAGGTTTCAGCTTCGTGTTATATGGTGCCATTTTGAGGAAGGTAGAAAGATCAGGGTGACCAGACGTCCTTATTTACCCGGGTACAGTCCCAGTTTTGAGCCCTGTGTCCCCCGTCCCAGTAGATTTATCCAAAACCAGCGATTTGTCCCAGTTTTATACAAGAAATGTCCCTGGTGTCCCTATTTTTCACCAATCTGATCCCTGCCAACAGTAAAGAGAGGCATAAATTGTCATTTGTTTGGGTAAAATAGAGAAAAGCTGCTTAAAAATGACCAAAACTCCAAGAAAATGTGAGTACACTGGCTCACATTGCCGAGTGCATAACAATTATCCTTAACTACACACTCATTTCACAATTTTATTCTTCCCAACCACCACAAACCAGAGATGTCCCCATTTTTTTTAATTTAGAAAATCTGGTTACCCTGCGAAAGATGTAATATTGGTCGAATAATAACGTTATTGATGAATACTTTGTCTCCCTCATTAACTCACAAATACTACCAAAAATGTTATAACAGGTTACACTTTATTTCTTACACAAGTTTGGTTATAAGCAAAGACACATTTCCAAAAGCATTATGGCAAAGAATTAGATCACTACTAGTAGCCTCCTTACAACCTATAGTGATCAGAAAGAGTCAAATTAAATAGGCATAAGAAAAAGAAAAAACAAAGAGTAATACTGAAAATAATACATTACAATACATTTTTATCGCATTGCACTTTTCATGACTCTCAAACACGCTTCACAATTCAAGACACACACTAAATAACAAGTGGGAGCAGATGCAAAAGGAGATGCAGTTGTTTGAAGGTAATGTTGAGGTGAGTTTTCCGAGCTTTTTAGATGATACTGGCCGTGGATGTGTTCGCTCTGGGAAAGTTAAATTTTTACGTTAGCTCATTTATAATCAGGAGAGACTGTGGCTCCGCAAAGATTCCAATTAAGACGCATTTAATTCTAACTCCTTACCCACTTGAGTAAACATTTGTGTTTCATTCACCGCTGGAATTTTGCGTGGCCTCGAGAGCACTTCACTTTATTAATGAACAAAATAACAGGCAAAAAGCCATGGAGTCGTAGATGTAATGTTATTGTCAGACCATGTTGCAGATTTTCCACACATGTTTCTGTCTTTATGGAAGAAAATCACATTACAAGAGAAGTTAGGGTCAGTCTGTAGTCTGTTTCGGGCAGTTTTGTCACATCTTTGGGTTAAGGTGTGGCCACTGAACTACAGCAATCAGAGGTGTCCTGGATTCAACTGTGACAGAAGCAATAACAGCATCAGAGGATTGTATAGTGATGTATTATACTACTACTACTACTACTACTACTACTACTACAACTACGACTACACATCTCTCAGTACGATACTTTTACGATATGCATCTCCCGGTTCAGTTTTTATTGCGATATATTGTGGAGGCAAACAAAATGAAGTGAATGTGCTACTTTTACTTTATAAAATGCCTTGACAAGTCTTTGGTTCTGTCATAAAACAAAGAATTAAGATTTAAAAGTGCGTATAATAGCTATTTCTTCATGTAATCAGCACTGAAACTGAGCAAAGGATCATGGTCTATGTAGTTCCCTAGCTATATTTCTACACTATAACTGTTAATTTAAGCAGAGAGACTTGCAATTCGATATATTATTATTGCCACGATATTATTGTGACTTTTGATGATACAGTATTACGATATTTTGGTTATGGTTACATCCCTCTTACCACTACTACTACTATATTATAAGTTGTAACAGTTGATTTGCTTTTCTTTCTCCTGCATGGACAGTAATATTGTACAATCTAAAATTAAACTCATAATTAAGCTTGGATTATTTTTGAAAATCAGTATTCTGTATGTTGATAGAAACGATAGAAGGCTGGAACGGGTAAACTGATAGAAAAACCGCCTGCATTTCAGAATATATGTGTAACTGCCGTGTTTGGTTTCACGAGGCCCCGTGGAGACGCGTAGTTCACTGCAGACGACAGCGTTTGTGTGACATCAGTTGTGAATGTTGAAATTGCGTTTGTTCAGTTCTGCTCCCGTTAAAGGCTCTTTATTTATTCATTTTTCTTGAGATTAAAACGTGTACGCCGCATTTAGCTTTGCTGTGATGGCAAAACTCGCTCTGGTCTCTTAAAGCAGTGAAAAAGTGCTTATAAACTCATCACCGTGAGTCATTAGGATGCGCTGAATGCATTAGCTAAGTGAGGAATAACTTTGCAGCGCCATCTTGATTAAGTAGCTCATAACGTTTCTATAATATATGAGTTTCCCGAAAGCACAAGAATCATCGTATTTCACAGTAGCCAAAGTTTGGAAGAGGGTAAAATACAGAAGGTAATTTGTTCATTAAGACACGTCTCTATAGTCGACTTAACACTGACAGTGAGTTAAGCTCCTGAGAGATTGTTTTCACCCATAAACCATCTCCGCACCACTTGGCATGCATGCTGTGTTTGGGAGAGAGAGAAAAAGAAGAGAGGGGAGCGGGGTGACCAGAGAAAAGAGTGAGGAAAAAAGGGATGAGGAGACGAAGAGAAACAGAGAGCGAGGACCGGAGAGATGAGGGGGAGACAGAGCGAGGACCGGAGAGATGAGGGGGAGACAGAGCGAGGACCGGAGAGGTGAGGGGGAGACAGAGCGAGGACCGGAGAGATGAGGGGGAGACAGAGCGAGGACCGGAGAGATGAGGGGGAGACAGAGCGAGGACCGGAGAGGTGAGGAGGAGACAGAGCGAGGACCCGAGAGATGAGGGGGAGACAGAGCGAGGACCGGAGAGATGAGGGGGAGACAGAGCGAGGACCGGAGAGGTGAGGGGGAGACAGAGCGAGGACCGGAGAGATGAGGGGGAGACAGAGCGAGGACCGGAGAGATGAGGGGGAGACAGAGCGAGGACCGGAGAGATGAGGGGGAGACAGAGCGAGGACCGGAGAGATGAGGGGGAGACAGAGCGAGGACCGGAGAGATGAGGGGGAGACAGAGCGAGGACCGGAGAGGTGAGGGGGAGACAGAGCGAGGACCGGAAAGGTGAGGCAGAAACAGAGCGAGGACCGGAGAGGTGAGGGGGAGACAGAGCGAGGACCGGAGAGGTGAGGGGGAGACAGAGCGAGGACCGGAGAGATGAGGGGGAGACAGAGCGAGGACCGGAGAGATGAGGGGGAGACAGAGCGAGGACCGGAGAGATGAGGGGGAGACAGAGCGAGGACCGGAGAGATGAGGGGGAGACAGAGCGAGGACCGGAGAGATGAGGGGGAGACAGAGCGAGGACCCGAGAGGTGAGGGGGAGACAGATGGAGAAAGAGGGAGGATAAAGGGATGAGGAGACAAAGAGAAACAGAAAGCGAGGACCCAAGAGATGAGGGGGAGACAGAGCGAGGACCCGAGAGATGAGGGGGAGACAGAGCGAGGACCCGAGAGGTGAGGGGGAGACAGAGCGAGGACCGGAGAGATGAGGGGGAGACAGATGGAGAAAGAGGGAGGAAAAAGGGATGAGGAGACAAAGAGAAACAGAAAGCGAGGACCCAAGAGATGAGGGAGAAACAGAGCGAGGACCGGAGAGGTGAGGGGGAGACAGAGCGAGGACCGGAGAGGTGAGGGGGAGACAGAGCGAGGACCGGAGAGATGAGGGGGAGACAGAGCGAGGACCGGAGAGGTGAGGGGGAGACAGAGCGAGGACCCGAGAGATGAGGGGGAGACAGAGCGAGGACCGGAGAGGTGAGGGGGAGACAGAGCGAGGACCGGAGAGGTGAGGGAGAAACAGATGGAGAAAGAGGGAGGAAAAAGGAAGAGAGAAGTGAATTATCCACCACACCATCCACAGCTGCCCAACAGATGGTTGATCCGACACTTTACATATGATCTTCTATTACATCTGCATCTAAACATCTAGACCAGGCATGTCCAAACTATGGCCCGGGGGCCAAATGTGGCCCTCAGACCAAATTCTTTTGGCCCTCAGGCTTCCAGGTGAATTGGCCCATAGTACCACAAGTAGTACTTTTTACTGCATGTTTTTGAAATCTACCTTGATCAAGCAAATGTAGTTTGTCCTTTTGAGGGTCTAAGGCTGAACAAAGGTCTGGAGGGTCATTTAAATCTGTTATAAACGGACAGATTTGAATTACTCACTGTTCTGACCCTCAGTCTATGACCCTCGATCGGCCCTCACACTGGTCTGTGTTTTAATATGTGGCCCTTATGAAAAAAGTTTGGACACCCCTGATCTAGACTATAGACAGGAACGCACAACCAAAAGTAGAAAAATATGGAGTTTAAATTGCAGGATATAGCATTAAATGTAATGTATTTGCTTGAACTGTGTCAAATTTAGTGCAAAATTGTGGGGGGCTTGAAGTATTTGAATACTTTATCTAACCTAATGTTGAGCCTGTGATGCCAGAGTTCAAAAAGTGTTTTCAGAATTCTCTAAAATGTAAATATAGTATAAAAGGAAGATACACTTTACTGTCCACATAGGGAAATATGTCCTCTGCCTTTGACCCATCCTTCAGTACCTCTGGGGCACTTCATCAGCGTGTAGTGCAGCGCTGATCTTGAGCTAATCTCGGTCAAAACTCCGTTAGCAGACGTATTTGACCTGTGGCGCATGTTTTGTCTTGGGTTGATGGGAGAAAACGAAGTGCCCAGAGGAGACGCACCCAGACACAAGGGGTAAACACACACACTCCGCTCAGAAAGGCCGAGGCAATGATTATTTATGTTTTGATTTGTTTGCATTGTGATTTTAATGTATTTCTTATTCTGTAAAGCGCTTTGGATTACTTTGTGTACGAACTGTGCTGTACAAATAAACTTGTCTAGCCTTGAAACCCGGGATCAGACCTGGAGATTATGTCGCTTTAAAGAATACGCGATGTATTCTTGTTGTCATTGTCTTTCTCATATGCTTGAAATATAGGAAATCTTCTAGTTACGGCATAATCCTTCTCATAAAACTGCTTTATTGTGTGTTTTCTTCGCATACTCGTTTCCCAAATAAAAAAAAGAAACATTTATCTTTATTTTAATTGACCAGAATCGTGTTCTTTACCCTGAATGTGCCTTTTCCTTTAGATTCTGGTCAGTGTCAAGCTATGAAAAAAAAAACGATAGCGCTTCTCTCGACTCTTAAATCTTGGCACTGTTTAAGATGGGCTAATGTTTGGTACAACTGTTCTGTCCTGGGTGGCTAGAGTCACGTTTAGCACATTTGAAATAGACAAGAGCCCCTTAAAACCCCTTATTTCATTGGAGGCAGCAGTTCTTTTGTTACTCTTCCAACTTTGTGTACAGCGTGCGATGGCTTATTAACCAGACCACCTCCCTGGGATAAACACCTGCTTTCTTTAAGGCTTAAAATATCCAGGGCTTAAGTGATCCAGGCTTACGGCATCTTGGGACCAGAGAGTTGGCAGCCATGTTTGAGATTTATCTGAGGAGTTGCGTTCATATATTAGAATTTCATGATGTATGTGACCAACAATAGTCAATAGGTAAATTAGGATATATTTTGAAAGACTAAAACATGCCAAAAAATTATTGTCTCTGCTAATTTGCCCTTAATAAACTAATCTCAGTCTTTTCGATCCTGAGCGTCTGAATGTGTTTTGACAGTTCATTTGTGCTGACAGACAGAAAGTTGAAAGTTAAAAATTGTGCTAGTATTTGTATTGGAAAAGTGATTACGTAACATAAATCATCTAAAGATACATTTAGACAATTGCAGTGTCAACGCAATATTATTTTGCATGAAACAGAGCGTATATTACAATAACAAAGTGAAAAATAATATTAACACAGCAAAAAAGGCCCATCAAAAATAAGAAAAAAATACAAATTTTGAGGTAAAAAATTCCCTATTTTAAGTGAAATCATCGTAAGATTTTTTCATTTACCAAATTTTCTTAAAACAAGACAAAATATGAATCTTGTTCTAAGCAGAAAACACGAGTTTCAAGTATTTATGGCAAGATTTTTCACCTTATTGGTTTGAGAAGGAAGTTAAAGAGGCTTAACCTGGACTGAGTTAATATAAAAAGTGCTTAGAATAAGTTGTAATATCTAAATAGGATATATCAGGATAGAATATCTTGAAACAAGTAAAAAAAATCTCATTTTATTAAGTAAATAAATCTTAAAATTGATCTTTTAAGATGAATCTGCTTAATTCAAGTCAGTTTAACTATACTAGAAAATCTAAATTTTTGCAGTGAAACATGCCCAGTTTGGTAATATTGCAGTAATTTAAGATTTTAAGATTTATTTTTTGCAGGTTTCATGTATCAGAACATAGGAGGCAAACAAATGCATCATTGTTCGTTATCAAAGCGAGACTGAACCGGCCAAATTCCCCCCATACGTTTACATTCTGCGTCTGGACAGAGGCACTTATACGCGTCTTGCTGCCGTTCCAATGCTCATGTGATGGAAAAGTTTGGTAAATCCACCAGACCTGTTCCTTTTGAGTGGGACACGGGGCTTATTTGGGCTTATGTCCCACTTAGAGCCCACTCCACTGTGGCCCTACTGCATCCAGTCCTGTGGTCCAATACTTTAATATGTTTGTGTGGGGTCATTATGTTCTGAAAGCTCCTGTATTTTCTGGTGTTGTCACAATACTAACATTTCTTAACTTTGAGTCTGTGGATTAGACTCGATTCTCAGTACTGGTTTGGATTAAATTGGAATAAATTTTAGATAATAGAATTTTTCAACACACAATACTGTTATATTTTTTATGTTGCCATGTGTTTTTTTTTTACTAGTTTTGGTGAAGCTCAAGATGATCAAAACGGTTCAGGAAAGATCAAACTTTGTCATCTATGATTTATTCAGTGTTGACACTTGTTCAGGTGAGGATCTAGTTTTGATATTAGTGCTAGTATTAATAAGTATGAGATTTTCAATACTTTTAGCTTTTAAGATGATCACAATTGAATAAAAATTGCATGTTGAATAGTTGACGCAAAGGCTGAAATTCTTAGTAATAATTGTACTAAATATCCTGTCACTGTGATGACTTTATCATGTAAAAGCACTGTAGTTTACACCTCTACAAATGCATTTATGTGTTAGTTTAGCTGTTCACATTTCTGTCTGATGAATAGGACTTAAAACAGAAAATGTCACAAGGTGGAACATGGTATTTTGTAGTCTCAAGAAGGTCTCACACTAGGTTGCTACGCAGACAAATTGAAAGAAAGAAAACACAATTTCAGGTGTGTTTTTTGTGTGAAAAACATTAAAGCGTGGATCAAATCTAAAACCAGTACATTAAATTTAACATAATATAGGATGTTTCAGCAAAAGTGGAGTAAACTACTGAATGATTTGGTTAAAAATGTGTTTATAATCACATTTCCTCCCCACACTAACCAGAGGAATGTCTGTGGAACCATCAAAGAGCTGCTCGCCTTTCATATTTTTGAACCATCTCCTTTCCTTAATGTATTTTTGTGGATAAACCTACTTTTTTCCTTTTTTCCCATAATGCTCAGGGCTCACCTCGTCCAATTTCCTCTCAGCTTCCTGTCTGAGATGAAAACATAAGCTCGCGGCTCGGTGCTGTCCAAAGCTTGTACGAGCGGCCGTAAATCTGCTCCACAGAAGGAGAGAGGAGAGGGGGAGCGTGATGGAAATGCGTCCACGTCCGAGCATCTCTCCTGGGGCATAAATCTCGCAGAGGGCCCTTGTCTCTGGATGGGGCAGCTGTGGTTACGTGTTGTGCAAATTTCTGACAAGAGCCATGGCTGTGCGCAACATGGAAGATCTTCTAGAGGTTTGGAGTTCAGGGTCTCGTGGTGGATGTAAGGACTAAACCAGGGCTCAAACTAGACTAAACCAGGTGTATCCTAAAGTAAAATTAACCCAGGTCTAAACTGGGACTGAACTGAACAAACGTCAATCTCCAAATCCAGACTAAACCAAGTCAAAACACTAGGACTAAGCCAGGACTCAAACTAGACTAAACCAGGTATAAACTAGGTCTAAACCAGAACTTAAATTACATAGTTTAAAACTCTAGCAAGAATAAAACAACAAATATAACCAGGTCTAAGCTATGACTACCTAAACACGGACTAACACAGGCCGATATGTAACTCTGCTGACGTGAGACGTTGAAGTTACAGTTATTAAATCAGGAAATAAAGGAATTAACAATATAATAACAAGACAAAACCAAAATAAATCAGATTTAAATCAACCACCAAAACTAAAAAGCTTAGGCCTATTAGGATTAAAGCAGGACAAGAGGTACAGTCAATAATTAAGGCAATGATAGAGACAACACACATGGCTAAAGCTGAAACCTAAACATTGACATTTTCTCTAAAGTTGACTATCCCCAGTCAAAGATTAATTTTCTCTGGCGTCTTAAATCACAACGTTAAGCTGACGACATGAGTCTGTCAAACACGGGCCTGTTTTGAGCTTGTGTTTCTGTCGTGTTTTCAGGGAAAGATGAATGGGGATTTGGCGGCATCTAGTGGAGAAATGAGGCACAACAATGAGCGTAACATGTAAAGGCAACGGATTTGTGTTTCGTACACTACAGTTTAGTGCAGGAACTGGTTTAAGTGCGACTTCCTAATCCCCACACACGAGAGCTGTTAAAGGCTATAAAACACAGAAATAATACAAGTGAAGAACAGAACCAACTCTCTCTATTCCTCTCCTTCTCTCTCTCTTCTCTCTCTATGCCTCTCTTTCTCTGTCTCCTTTCCTCTTTCTCTCCTCCTTCCTCCCCCTCTTTCTCTTTATCCCTCTCTCTGTCTCTCTCTCTGTGTCTCCCTTCCTCTCTCTTTCCTCCTCTCCCCTCTCTCTCTCCCTCTGTCTGTCTCTTCCTCTCTGTCTCTCTCTCTCTTTATCCCTCTCTCTCACTCACCCTCTTTTCCCTCTCTCTCTGTTTCTCTCTTCCTCTCTGTCTCGTTTTATCCCTCTCTCCCTTTCCCTCTTTCTCCCCCTTTCTCTGTCTCTCTCTTCTTCCCTCTCCTCCCTCGCTCTCTCTCCTCCTCCCTCTTCCCCTCTCCTCCCTCTCTCTCTCCTGTCTCTCTCTTCCTCTCTGTCTCTTTCCTCCTCACTCTCTCCTTCCTCTCCCTCTCTCCTCCCTCTCCTTCTTCTCCCTCCTCCTCCACCTCCCCCTCTCCCTCCTTCTCTCTCCGTCCTCCCTCCCCCTCTCCCTCCTTCTCTCTCCGTCCTCCCTCCCCCTCTCCCTCCCTCTCTCTCCTTCTCCCTCCCCCTCTCCCTCTCTCTCTCCTCTCCCTCTCTCTCCTCTCCCTCTCTCCTCCCTCTTCTTCCTCTCCTCCTTCTCTCTCCTTCTCCCTCCCCCTCTTCCTCTCCCCCTCCCTCTCTCCTCTCTCTTTCCTCCTCCTTCCCTCCCTCCCTCCCTCTTATCTCTCCTCCTCCCTCTCCTTCCTCTTTCCCCTCTCTCTCTCTCTCCCCGTCTTCCCCCTCTCCCTCTCTCTCTCCTCCCTCCCTCTCCTCCTCTTCCCTCCCTCTTCTTCCTCTCCTCCTTCTCTCTCCTCCCTCCCCTCTTCCTCTCCCCCTCCCTCTCTCCTCTCTCTCTCCTTCTCCCTCCCTCTCTTCCTCTCTTCCTCCCTCCATTCCTCCCTCCGTCTTATCTCTCCTCCTCCCTCTCCTTCCTCTCCTCCCTCTTTCTCTCTCCTCTCCTCTCCCTCTCCCTCTCTCTGTCTCTCTCCCTGTCTTCCCCCTCTCCCTCTCTCTCTCCTCCCTCCCTCCCTCTCCTCCTCTTCCCTCCCTCGTTCAGACACTGAGCAGGGCCTGTGTAAATCCTCTGTATTTTGACCAAGTGGTTTTGTGGTTTTGTTTCAGACTTTTACAGTGACAGCAGCCGGAGTCAGAGCAGCAGAGGTGGAGGTGGAGGTGGAGGTGAGGAACGTTTTAACCCAACAGAAAATGGCTGAATTTGACATTTTTCCCAGAATCTTTGCAAACGACGTGCAGTAATTTAACGAATCGAGACGCAGCTAAATCATCGAGCAAATATAAAATGTGTCTTCTGTTTGTTTACTGTGTTTAAAATGGCAGAAATGATGCACTTTTCATGAAAACATTTGATTAACAAACTTCACTTAAGAATAATATTCCAGAGGGACGAGGAATAGATCGATCCCGGTACCAGCTGATATTGAGACAGATTTTTTTATGTCGGGATTAGTCGATACCGATACAATACTGAAGTAATATTATTGATATTGCGCTTTCCCGTCGTTTTTAGATTAAAGCTCGGTTTATACTTCTGCTATAACCGCAGAACTGAACCATACGAGTGATTTGTGGGAATCCAAACCGTTTAATTAGAATTTATCAGATTTATTTATTTACTGTGACAATAAACAGTCACATTAGGCTCATATACAGACATTTATGCAGCAACTCTGAGCTGTTCTGAGCAGTTTTTAACAGGTGTCTGTGTAGTTTTTGTGAAGCAGCCAATCACAGCCCTTATGTTCAGGGTCAATTCAAGGCGAAGTAAGTGTTTGGCAGAGGTGCACCGTGTAGTTTTGATGCAGGACTATAAATATTTAACCATAAATATGAGTAAAAATGGACATTTTATTGATTTATTTATTGCTCATGCATCAATTCAAAGAGAACAACAACAAAAAACCCAACAGCAGTCCATATTCCAGCCATTACTCGCCTCGTCTTTGCTGCATGAACAAAAGGAAGAGGAAGAAGATGAATCTCATAAACCTGCTCCTTTCACAGATCAAAAACATTTCTTTAATAATTAAGCCCCACCCCAAAAACCAACCAAGTCACCATCTGTAAATATATGACATTATCTTTCTTGTGTTTTACGCTTCATCCACTTTAAACACTTTCCTCAGTTACGTCGTCCATCCTTATTTTATCCTTGTACATTTTCTTAAATCTAGAAACATTTTAAAATCATAATGTGACAAGCTCCATATCTGGACTCCGAACACAGACACACATTTCTGTTTTAATGTCGTCCTTGAAAATCTGAAATCTGAAAACATATCATCGTCTTCTTCTGTGTTTGGCTCTCCACAAAACGAAGACAATCTTAAGATCAACGAAGTCTTTAAACTTGAGTTGATTTGACTTAAACGGGGGCTGGTTTGCTCTGAAACCCTTTTTGTTGATGATTCGTGTTGCTCTTTTTTGCGGCAGGAACAAAGGTTTTATGGCATTTCGATAAGCACTGCCCCAGACTTCTGAGCAGTCGCTAAAATATGGGAGAATTAATGAGCGAATACGTGAATTACAGTCAAACAAATCTTTTACTTTATGTAATATACCAATATTTTTGCTGATTTTTCTTTTCATGTAGTCTACACCAGGCTTCCGGTTTATTTTTTCAGTAGAAATAGAAGAGTCTGTGCACACAAATGATTTTTTTGATCATTTTTAACTTTAACTCAAGATAAATTCGTGGGTCTTGCTATGAATTTTAAGCGTAAAATATCGGTATCGGTTATCGCCACAGTTTCAGGACAGATATTTGTATCGGCTCCAAAAAATCCATCTCGGCCAATCCCTTTATTCAAGTGCAAAGTTGGAAAACTGGGCTTAATATTGTTCCCCGTTTCATTTATTTGAACTAAATGAAAAACTAAAAGCGAACCTGGCATCCACAGTTCAGAATTGATCTTCTTGTTTTGTGCCGTAATAATTCTTTCTTAGCTTTTTTTCCTCCGCGTTTGACTAAGTCGATGCTGACAGCTTTAAACGCAGCTTTCTTTTCGTATTTTGGTTCTCCAGGTTGTATTGATTGAGGCGTAACAGAACTCGGGACACGGCGAGTGAAAAACGACGGATTCTCAAGCAGGAACGGAGCTAAAATATGGGAAAAACTTCAGAGGAAACACAACAGGAAACACGGCAGCAGAGGATCGGACATTTTCAGGTCAGTAAAGCTTATCTCACACTCAAAATACATGACAAAAAGATAAAAAATACCATCAAATCCCCATCGTTTAAACGTGAACTGGAGCACAGGTCAGAAGGTTATAGTGGAATTTTGCGTTTTGATAGATTTTTTAATGTATTTTTTTTTCACAATAGCTCTTTGGGGCCATCGTTGTATTTGAAAGGCAGGATTCTGGAAGGACGAAGCTAAACAGTTAATATGGAAAATTTATGGACCAAATATCGAACATCAGTATTAATTTTGATAGGGTTCAAAATTTGAATAATTACCATTTTTATCACTACCGAATTGCAATTTTAATTAATTTTTTTGCATTTCCCCTCTCTGTCTCTCTCTCTCTCGGTCTCCCTTCCTCCCTCTCTCCTCCTCCCCCCTTTATTCCTCTCTCTCTGTCTCTCCCTCTTCTCCTTCTCTCTCTCTCTCTTTCCCTCTCTCTGTCTCTCTTTATCCCTCTCTCTCACTCACCCTCTTTTCCCTCTCTCTCCCTCTCTCGCTCTCTTCCTCTCTGTCTCTCTTTACCCCCCTCACTCTCCCTTTCCTTCTTTCTCCCCCTCTCTCTTTCTCTGTCTCTCTCCCTTTCCCTCTTTCCCCCTCTCTCTGTCTCTGTCTCCCTCCCTCTCTCTTCCCCTCTGTCTCTCTCTCTTTATCTCTCACTCTCCCTTTCCCTCTTTTCCCTCTCTCTCTGTCTCTCTCTCTTTATCCCTCTCTCTCTCCTCCCCCCTCTCTGTCTCTCTTTATCCCTCTTTTCCCTCTCTCTCTTCCTCTCTGTCTCTCTCTCTTTATTCCTCTCTCACTCTCGCTTTCCCTCTTTCTCCCCCTCTTTCTCTGTCTCTCTCTCCCTCGCCCTCTGTCTCTCTCCTCCCCCTCTCTCTCTCTCCTCTCCCTCTCTCTCTCTCTCTCCCACTCCCACTCTCTCACTCTCTCACTCCTCCCTCTCACTCCCTCTCTCTTTTCCCCCTCTCCCTCTTTTCCCTCTCCCTCTCTCTCCTCCCCCTCTCCCTCTTTCCCTCTCCTGCCGTTTTTATCAGTACTGATTTTCAGTTCCAGTTCTTTTTCTCATTGAACCCCAGGCCCCAGTCCAGTTCCTCTGGGGGGGCCCTGGGCCCTGCAGTGATGTGAGGGTTCAGGGGTTCCTATTCTTTTTCCCTGAAGTATTCTGTGTACTTTTACGTGTGTACTTCTGTGTGTAGTAGTCGTAGTAGTCGTAGTATTCGCGGTCGTCCGCTGCAGTGACGAAGTGCAGAGACCAGGAGGGTCGGGAGTCCATCCATCATCCAAACATCAGCCTTAAGTGAGCCTCTCCGGACCAGGGACCCCGAGCCCAGCGCCAAGCCCAGAGACGGAGCTCCTGCCTGGGACTAAACAAACAGCTCCACCCCCCCCACCACCACAAGCACCACAGGCACCACCGGCGGCACCACCCTCGTCATCCTCATCCGCAGCTGCGAGTGGGAAAACGCGGCAGTAATAATAAATTCATAACGCTCATTTACAACACTGACGGGTTTTTAAGCCGTCTGTCGTCATGGGAACGGAGAAAGCAACGTTAAACTTTACCTCATTTTAATGCGCTGCTGCTAAGAAATACAATAGTGGGGGCTGCAAAAATCACAAACATTAAATTTAATTAAGGCCGGGACAGAACAAATTGTATTAATCAAGATTTTTTCCATCATTTTGACTCGTGCTTTTACTGAGAGAAGATTGCATCAAAGGTAAAACCCTAAACACCCTGTTCACTCTATTAATTATATGTCTGTGTTTAAAGGACATTTTGTGTTGTGTTGCTTATTTCCATGGCAACAGGCCTAATTTGTCCTCATACATGTATAGCAGGACTCAAACTGCCAACCTCCAGGTAAAAAGGTTTTATTACAGGTTCACAACATTAGGAAATGGCTGTGGTGTTTGGAGTGAAACATAAAACAAACACTACTCACCAGGGAATCATAAAGTAAAATAAAGTAGAAAACAATAAACTCTATAATGTAACACAAAAAATACAAGAATATAACTGTGGCTGATATTGGCAAAAAGCCTGTAATTTACTTTTTATGTTTGAAGTATCGCAGTATATTAGACTTAAGGACGAGTAAAATGAAATAATAAAGTGCAGAAATATCGGTTTTTCTTCTTACTCTATTTATTACATGGAAAGTTTGGTAAAAAGTCTGCCGTCTTTTTACATTTTTGGCCTTTTAATTAGAAAATATAGTTGATATTCAAGATTTGTGTATCTCCAAAACAACTGTCAACTTTCCAGAAACTGTTAAAGTTCCACATTACACAAAATGGATTCTTCTGAGCTTTAAGTCGTGTCAGAATGTCGTTTCCTCATCAAAAACAAACCTGAAGTTGTTTAGTTTCATTCACACACGTTTGATTATGATCCTTTATTATTATTCTGTCCGCGTCTCCGAAGGTCAAAATGCTCTTTTCCACCTTGTGATGTCACGTGGTGGTAGTTTTCAAGTTCGACGGACAGTGCGTTTTCTGTTTGAGAGAAGAACTCTGCCTAAATGTGCAGGTTTTGTGTGTTCAACATGTGCGAAAGGAACGAAACGTACAGTAAGTCTGGGTATTTTTGTGATGAGGAAACGACATTACATCGTAGATTAGAAAATAGCGTAATATGGAACTTTGAAACTATTTACTTTACCCTGTTTAATTCTGTTTATAATGAAATCATATTTGCTTCATTGCATTTTATGTGGCCAGTTTCTACCTCCGTGAAGTCGCCCCATCAAACGCAAATCTGCACAAAAACTATTAATTGTTTGTGCTTCATTTGTGTTGCAAAAAGTTTCATTTGTGCTTCTTTAGTTTTGGAGAAATTAACGATTCTTTTACAGGTCAAACTGGGGTCGGCCCCACAGGAAGCTTCAAAATGCTCGAAAACGCACAAAATGGAGTCAGTCGTTTTTGCTGCAGAAAGTTTTGTTTGTGCGATTCTGGTTCTTCAGATATTTGCAGTTTTATTTTCGGCCGATGACGTCGTCCAGAACCTCAGAATGTGAAACAGCCTCAAAACAGGAAGAAAATTATAGGAAACGTTTGTATTTGGTTTGTGCTGTTTTGCGAGTTTATTTCTAAAATTATTAATTATTATTTCTGTGGTGAAGAGAAACGATCTGAGGCTGTGGAAAAGTCTGTTTCAGTCTTTAGTCATTTGCTTTTGATTCATTTTTTTATATAATAACACAGACTTTTCCACAGCCTCAGATCGTTTCTCTTCACTAGTTTTGTGGAGTTTGTCGCCGTCAGCGGAAATGACGTCCTATAATTACCACAGAAATAATAATTAATAATTTTAGAAATAAACTCGCACAAATTAAAATTGTCACAGCACAAAACAGCACAAACCAAATACAAATGTTTTCTATCATTTTCTTCCTGTTTCACATTCTGAGGTTCTGGACGACGTCATCGACCAAAATAAAACTGAATATGTGAAGAACCCGAATCGCACAAACAAAACTGTTCCCTGGTCTCTTCCCCGGTCTGTCCCCCGGTCTGTTACCCGGTCTGTTACCCGGTCTGTTACCCGGTCTGTTACCCGGTCTGTTACCCGGTCTGTCCCCTGGTCTGTCCCCTGGTCTGTCCCCCGGTCTGTCCCCCGGTCTGTTCCCTGGGTCACACACACCCTGCCCTCCGCTCTCTCCTCATTTGCAGAACATAAAGCACACACCCCGCTGGGGTCGGGGTCAGAGGTCATATTGTGTCTGCAGAGGATTTGGACTGTTGGGTTTGATCTGAAACATGCTCTTTTCTGCCTGCACAGATCTCACGGTTTGTCCTTTTCAGAAATCCAGGGACATTTGTGTTTAGGGAACATTAGACAGGTGTCCACAAATCTGCAAATAATCACGACTACTGTGTCTAATACTACTACTATTACTACTACTACTACTAATACTATTACTACTGCTACTAATACTACTACTACTACTGCTACTACTACTATTACTACTGCTACTACTACTATTACTACTGCTACTAATACTATTACTACTGCTACTAATACTACTATTACTACTGCTACTGTTACTAGTACTACTGCTACTACTATTACTACTGCTACTAATACTATTACTACTACTACTACTACTGCTACTAATACTACTACTAATACTATTACTACTGCTACTGTTACTATTACTACTGCTACTACTACTAATACTATTACTACTGCTACTGTTATTACTACTATTACTACTACTACTACTACTAATACTATTACTACTACTGCTAATACTATTACTATTACTACTACTGCTATTACTACTAATACTATTACTACTACCAATACTACTACTACTACTACTACTATTACTACTACTACTACTACTACTACTACTACTACTACCACCTTAAGTTTGGAAGTTCCTGTTGAAATGACAAAAATCACAAATCACAGAGTCGGGTATAGACAAGCCCAAATTTAATCGGTCAAATATTGATCAGTACAATTTGTCAGTCTTGTGTAGCTCAAGGACAGACACGGGGAAAAAAAAGGTACAGCATTTTATCGTTTAAAAAGTGTGCGCAAAGATGTCGTGCTACAAATGCGTAAGATATTTAGGGTTTGTGAAGGAATAAACATCACCTTATTGAAAAAAAGTAAACAAATTGTGTGGTTGTGTCTTAGATCAGGGTTTCCCGAATTGGTGTCAGGACAAATATGACAGTAAACCACTCATATAAGTCATATTAACCCAGATTTAGCCTGTTTTGCCACTTAAAATTGTTACCGATGTCAATTTTATTTTTTAATTTGAGTCGTATGGTTAGTTCCTTGTGTGCTGATTAGCGGTGGTGGCTACATTCTTGCTGCTGGGATTGCAGATAACAGGAGACTACTCAAAACATCGCCCAAAACACGTCTCTTCTTTCAAAATCTCCAAACCGTATTGTGGAAAAGTCGCCATAATATTTAAAACAACTGCGCTACTTCATCTAATTAGGTCTATGCTCTGACCAGAACAGCTACAGAATTAGTTTTCAAATTGCAGTTCATTTAAAGGGATATTACAGACTAAGATATCATGGTTTAGCCTGGAATGTTGCACAGTATGGCTTTAATCCCGAATTCATTTGATCATCGGTGTGTTTATTGCACAAAGATTCTGCTTATCTCCAGAGAAATAGATACGTTTCTATTCCAAACATCATCTTCATTGGGAAAAGGTTCCAGACTCGCAACCAGAAAATGTACATGGCGCCATTTTAATCATTTGGAGTCAATCGTGTAAATTCTTATGACCTAGTTCTGATATTACAGTCGGAATGTCAGTAGAAAACATTATAAATAACTAACATTTCTTGACATTACAACCACATCTGTTTTCTATGGAAGCCCATTTCCGCCAGTTAAAATTAATGCCTTACAGAAAGTAATTATGAGATTAAAAATCATAATTATGAGATTAAAAGTCATAATTATGAGATTAAAAGTCATAATTATGAGTTTAAATGTCGTAATTATGAGTTTAAAAGTCATAATTATGAGGTTAAAAGTCGTAATTATGAGTTTAAAAATCGTAATTATGAGATTAAAAATCATAATTATGAGTTTAAAAATCATAATTATGAGATTAAAAGTCATAATTATGAGATTAAAAGTCATAATTATGAGATTAAATGTCGTAATTATGAGTTTAAAAGTCATAATTATGAGGTTAAAAATCGTAATTGAGTTTAAAAGTCGTAATTGTGAGTTTAAAAGTCATAATTATGAGTTTAAAAGTCATAATCATGAGTTTAAAACTCGTAATTATGAGTTTAAAAGTCAATCATGAGTTTAAAAGTCATAATTACGAGTTCTAAAATCGACTCTGAATCTGCCCTTGTCGTGGAAGCACTCAAAAAGTCATTTTCCTGGAGAGTTCGTCCTCCAGGAGCTCAGGACGTCTCCACTTCGCTCCATTTCCTTGTTCACTTGTGAATGTTTTAAAAAGACAAGAAAGAGAAAACCGCACAAATTCCATATGAATGACAACGTGCAAAACTGTGACTCCACGGAGCTGGTTTAGTCCAAAGGGGAAGAGGTTAAAACTCATAATTATGACTTTTAAACTCATAATTATGACTTTCTGTGAGGCTTTTATTTTTTAATTCACTGACGTAAATGGGCTTCCATAGTTTTTATAAGATCTACATGTGCAGAATTAACCGGACATGCGATGCAAAATCACAATATGAAAATGCTTTGGAAGAACTGTAAGGTTATGGGATTATGGATTTTGTAGTGAGTTTTAAATAGACCTGCACTGGCTGGAGCTGTTCAAGAGCCCATTTTAAAACAACAAGCTTTCTGTCAATACAACAACAGCCAAATGCAGATTGATAGAAATATATAATGCACCAATAATAAGTCAATCTGCAGCGTGTTCTATCACAAACAGGTGACATTTCAAAACAACTTTCTTCACTTTTTGTTATTTCTTACATTTCTTCTATCTAAAACAATTGACCCAAAGTCGCCTCATCTGTATATTAGGGCTGCACAAATTGCAATCGTGAGTTCCTGTGTCAAAAAAACGTAGCTATGGTTTAATATTTAGAGAAATGTTGATGTCCATTTGCTGTTATATGGACATTTGAGTCTGAAATTAAGTTAATTATTGTTCCTCAAAACAAAATTCAAGTTAAAACACATCGGCGTGTTGAGATTTGAAAAGTTTCTTAGGAAATTAAACGTGTTGTACAAATAATTCAAAAGATATTTTCATTTATTGATTTAGTCCTTTACTAGTTTTGATCTCGGCTTTTGTTAAGTTTTGATTGTGTCAACATGTACAGTATATTGTAAATTTTCAATGCATTTCATCTTACTGTGTCAAACTTGTATATTTAAATATTGAACACCATTATCAAATATATATATGTATTGTGCAGCTCTAATCAACTTCTTTTTTTTTTTAAACATGCCTCTAGTTGCACCAAAGATCTAAAAGGTTTCTTCAAAATACATCATTTGGATAATGATAATAACATGGTGAAACTATTATAGAATAAGTGAGTAAACTACTTTAGTGGATTAAATGGGCAGAGTTGTTCATTCTGCTCACTGGATTAAAATAACTTCACATTCATTGTTGACCTTGAGGAAAAGAACAAACCAATCCATGATCTACAAAAGTTCCTACCCCCCGCCATTTAAAACCAATAGAAATCTTAAAACAAACTACACAGGAAGAACAGACATGAATTTAAACAGGACATTCACGATGGCCGACCACTGCAGGGGACGTTCACATTAAAACCCACGGACTTCAGTGTGCTGCGGTAACTCTGATCACATGTTCAAAATGGCAAACCAAAGACAAGCAAATGCACTGGAAAAAAGAAATATCTAGTAACAAATTTAGTTTAGATTACTTCAAATAGAGAGTTTTGAGTACCGTATTTTCCGGACCACAAGTCGCACTTTTTTGGGGGAAATTTATTTTATAAAATCAGAGACCAAGAACCGACATTTCATCTAGAAAGGAAAGTTATAGAAGTTATAGTAATAAAAACAACCCAATAGAGAACAATCCGTGTATCATTCGTTTGTTCGTTTTTCAGTATAGAACCAAAAATAAGAAAATGAAAAAACAACTCTTTTCTTTATCATTTGTCTCTAAAATCAAAATAAAAAACAGATAATTTGTTTTTTTTTATTTTTGATTCATATATAAGATTCATATATTTGGTCTATGGGCTGTCAGTGTGAAAAATGTAATATACAAGTCGCTCCTGAGTATAAGTCGCAGCCAAACCAAGAAAAAAGTGCGACTTATCGCCCGAAAAATACGGTATCTTTAACTAGATTATTTGGTAAACTAAATTACTTGTTTCGATCCATTGCTTCTCATTTTAACATAGAAAATGTGTATTTGTAAATTACAATTAATGAATAAATGATTAATTTTGTTGGTGCGCTATGTAACTTTTCTGGTTGGGTATCTGCCACATGCTCGTCTCCATAGAGATGTTATTTTGACTAGAAAGCTCCATGGTATAGCATTAAAGTTATTCATCTTGCTTTTTTTTCTTTTTTTTTTAAAATTTTATTCCAAAAGAAGGAAATACCTTGAAAAACTTTGCTATCGTATGTGGGGCTACCGCTAACACAGATCTGACCTGTAACGGCTTTGGGCACGCTTGTCTCCAAGGAGATCTACATGTTAAATGCCATACTGTGAAACATTTTCAGGTGTATAAATAACATCTTGATCCATGGCGCGAAGCAAGTGGCCGAAACCAGAAAAGATCCACGTTTAACTGTTGTCCGTGAAAGCCATTTTGAACACAATAAACCAGCGATACAAATGCAGCTGTAATTGGCCTGTGTTCCCCTTGTGGTCCTGTTATTCTACATAAACGAGGGTGACAGAAAATTAACATTTAAAATCCCCCCACCCTTCAGTGCAGTAGCAGAGCTTGTCTTCAGAAAAACCTCCTTCTTATAGTTGAATATTTTAAAACATACAAGACGTATTTGGTGGCACAGTCTTTCACAGTGAAGTGGTGATCTTGTATTGTTGCAACCTCTTCTTTTATTTCTCATTACATTTTTTTTCCTACATAAATTAAATAACTTTGTCAAACTTGTGTTCCGTAATGTCAGGAACGCGAATGGCCCATTTCCATTCGTCAGTGCAGTGTGAAGATCTGGACAAATCCTGTTTCTCAAAACTTGCATCCTCAAAACCTCAAGTCTATCGACAATATTTGTAGCCGTGCGTTTTTCAAGCAGCGTTTCTTTCCCACTGTTGTCAGCAGAGGGCGTCGTAAACTTCTCCAAGCATTCAGAAACATAAATTGATGAATTTCTAGTCTTGAAGATAAGAAAAACTAATAAATCAGTTTTGATGTCAACTTACATCAGATTTTGTACAAGCTAAAATGAGCTTTTTTGACATAAATGCTGTTTTTTGCTGTTTTTTGCCCTCAATTCAGTGGTTATTTGACAGTACTGTACCTTTTATTGTATGTAATATATAGTTTAAAGATTAATTCATTAACTACTGATCATGAACACCCCTGATACTTTAAAGGTGCATTATGTAACTTTTATGGTGCAGTGCCAGGCCCCTGCTTGTCTCCAGACCAAATTTACGGTAAATGAGAGAAACATTTGTCGCCAAGCTGTGGAACATTACAGGCAAAGTAATAAAACCTCCATGGAGACAAAGCAGTGTGCCCCGAACCACCGACCCACCACGAAAGTGACACAGTGCACCTTTAAGCGAGATCTTCAAAGCCGGAATAAGGTCAAATACAACTTCATAAACGGAGAACGGAGTTGAGGTTTTGATGATCCAGGTTGTGTAGAAAATTGGACTCTCACGTGAGCGGGGCCTAGGCTGCCACGTGTCCGATCAGGTAGATGTTGTCGTAGAGGTGTCCCACGAAGTCGTCGGAAACGTTGTGTGCGGCGCGGCGGGTGTTTCGAATGAACTCGCGCTTGGACATTTTGTTTTTGACGTGAGGACTGGTCAGGTCAATGGACAGCAGAATAAGACTGTAGCACAGCACATACACAGCATCTGCACAAAGACACACATGCACAGGGTTTACGGGACGGGTCAGTGCGCTGCAGGACACGGGAGAGACGTCGGCTTTATGATGCCGAGGCACAGAACCTGGGTGATATTTACGAAGGAACACAGTTGTAACATGATTAAAAGCTCACTGAAATAGATTTGCAGATGTCTCCTATAAACTGTACAAAATAAAAACGATTACTTAATATTATTTTGTTTTATACGAGCATAACGTGTCTTCTCCAAAGACGCAAAATGGACTCTTGTGAGCTTTAAGACATGTTAGAATATTGTTCCCTCCTCAAAAACATACCTGGAGCTGTGATTTGTTTCATTCACACACACCTCTGGAAAATAAGAGACCACTGCAAAATGATCAGTTTCTCTGATTTTACTACTTATAGGTTTGTGTTTGAGTAAAATTAGCACTTATGTTTCCTTCTATAAACTACTGACAACATTTATCCCAAATTCCAAATCAAAAATAATGTCATTTAGAGCATTTATTTGCAGAAAATGACAAATGGTCAGAGTAACAAAAAAGATTCAATGTTTTCAGATCTCAAATAAAGTGAAGAAAACAAGATAATTTTATTAAAACAACACAATACTCATGTTTTAACTTAGGAAGAGTTCAGAAATCAATATTTGGTGGAATAACCCTGTTTTTAATCACTGTTTTTTCTACTTTTCCTCCTTAAATAAGTTTTGGCGCAGGTGACCACCTCATCAGTGCCTCATGAAGCAGAATGAGGTGTGTTTGTGCTGGATTTCAACAGGTTCAACAGGTTCAGTTGTCAAACATGTAGAGATGCTGATTTCAGGGGAAAAAAATGCAGTGGTCTCTTATTTTTTTTCCAGAGATGCACATTTAAATAATTCTTTATCATTAGTCTGCTCCAAAACTCAAAATGCTCTGTTCCACCTTGTTAACAGCTACTTTTTACCTTTTGTTCAGTAAACAAAAGGTTTATGGAGTTTAAGAACACAGTGTAGCACTTTTGTTTTTGTTTTTTCTGGATGACAGAGAAGAACTCCATCTAAATATGCAGGATTTGTGTGTTAAACATGTGCGAATGAGACAAAACTCCAGGTATGTTTGTGATGGGGAAACAGCGTTATAACATAGATCAGAAAATTGGCCCCTTTAAGTTACACTTCTTTTACTTCTTTTAGTATTTCCCAAATCTGTGTAACCCAAACACGCACAGTTTACTAATCCTCCTGTGTCCCTGGGGTCGGCACTGTTTTCGCTTTGTTATATCTGTCTTCTTGGGTTTCACATTTTGAATATGTGTTTTGCATGACGTCGTATTCACCATTAGGGACAAACAGAAGGAGAAAGTGAAGTGCCACGACCTCAGCCTGAGACCCATTACTCTAATCCACTTCATCTACAGAGTTTGTGCTTCTCTGTGGTCGGCTCACAGGACCAGAGCTCTGGGCAGGACTAAAGTCTGGGATTACAGAAATAAACCTGGATCAGCCTCTGTAGTTGTCTGATCCAGGAGTTAATGCCGCCCAAAGACAGACCTCTACTACCTAATTGGACAGAGCGAATATGTCACACAGGAGGGTCTGGAAGGATGAAATTACATTTATTTGTTGAGTTTGTGTCCCCAATACACGGCAGGCAGCATCTGAGGTTAACTGGGACTGAAGCGCATGTACAGTACTCGCTGTCTATTTTTATTTATTATTGTGTATGTCTTTTTTACTTAACCCTCGAAGACCTACGTTATCGCATACAATAACGAGGAATATGTTTCTATAACCGCGCAGAGCTTTGTAACGGTAAAAGACAGAAACTTCCTTTTCCCCTCTGAAAGTGCAGACATAGAGGTTTCCGTACATTTCTGCGGCTTTATCCTACGTCACACTCACGCTGTGTGATGACGTGAGCAAAACGAGTGTCCAATAGGAACTTTGTTTTCCCCAAACTCATGCGCTCCGTCCATTTTGATCGAGCCAAACTTTGCCAAAGAGTGAAGTGAGTCAAGATGGTCGACTCCTCTGACTGTGTGTGTTTATAACGAGTGAAAAAGTCGCTCTAAGTGGAGTTAATTCTCACACACATGGAAAATTATGCATCTCGGTGTGTGTAATTGTGCATCGCTTTCTATTTTTATTTGAAAGATTTATTTCACTCAAAATGAACAAATCCAAATGTAATTTCCACCTGGAAATGCAGAAGTGCTGTGGCTCTGGCCCTGGACCTGACAGGAGCTGTTTCCAGGACTGGACCAGGAAAGTCATGGAGCCACTGCACTTTTTTTGTTTTTAGGGCAATAAGGAGATTTTTAATTTACTTACAGACTTGATATTTTACATTTTTGTAGCTAAGGCCCTAAATTAAGCATTTTTTTGTCCAAAAAGTTGTTTCTACATGTTTGCTGTGGGTTTTGTATAAAAGAGTGGGGATTTTAATTTCTTTTTCATCTCTATTCCTGGTCCTGTAGCTTTTATTACAACCATATGACACAACTACAGCAGCAGATTGTGAAATAACAGGCTGTAGTGAAAAAAAGCATGTAGAACACTTCATTATAGGGTAAAAGGGGCAGTTTTAAAAGCAAAATGAAGAAAAAAATCCAGGCGAGGAGAAATGTACTAAAATTGCCCTTAGGTCTTCAGGGGTTAATGCTAATACTAATATATAAGACTTTTCCAGAGGCTCAGTCGCCTCAGTTTTCTGCATTAGGACCTTCTGACCCCACATTCATATTAGGCAATGTGGCTGAAGTGATTTAAGGACGTAAGGAAGTGCTTAAGGACACAACACCAGTATGTACTCAGAGTAGTGGGGAGTGGGAACAACTACGTCATCAAAAGTACTACATGCTATTTAAAATTAAAATAATGACACATACTTTATTAGAAAAGGAATACTTCATATCTTTTCTCGTTTATTGTTGTTTACGACTGCACTAGAGCCACAGCCACAGCGTCTCCCATCCCTGTACTAACCTTACCTGACCAGCCAGAAACACACGCTTTGACATAAACTTTACAAAGACGAGTGGAACTGGAGGAGTTTCTGTGTCCCTGATTTTAGAGGGCGTGATTGACAGGCAGACTAACCAATCAGAGAGAAGCGCGCACCATTCGCATCAAAAACAAACATCTACATAAAAGACTGAGAAACAAACAGTGCAGATTTTTACAGAATCAACAACAGCTAACAGAAGTTATATATTTAGTTCTGAATGTTACGAGATTTTTTGAGAAGAGGTGACAAATTAGAAGCTGTGGTTGTATCATCTAAAATTTGGGTGGTGTTTTTTCACGCTCTGCGGTCCGGTTCCAGTCCTTTCTGGAGTCGAACAGAACAAGGGACTGGCTGGTCAGGCGAGACGGTTCGGGCATTCTCAGGTATGTCTGTGTTGAGCTTTTCTGTTTGTTGTGTGCTTATTTCAGCAGATTGTCACAAAGTCCAGTACGTCGTTTGTTTAAGGCCTCACCTGGGCTGAGGCCGAGCTCACGCACCAGCCCGGGGTTACACGTGCAGAAGCGGTGGCTGAATTTAGTGATGAGGGTCTCCAGGTACTCGCCCCTCTCCTCTGGGGCGTGGATGTGTCTGAAGAAGTCTCTCAGAGCGTTGGGCAGAAACTGATTACTGAAATTATGCAGTGTCACCAGCTCATCCAGGACGTCCCGCCTGTGTACACACCAATATAACAGCACTTTAATGGTAAAACATGGTCATAAATATTTGACCCAACAGATTATTGGAATATACTGTTATTCTTGTACCTTAAAATTTGTTTTATATGTTTACCCAATTAGATTTTTCATGAATTGTATTTCTAATGATCTAGTTAATAGATGCAACACTTAAAATAAGGTAATTTTCTTATTGTTTAGTGTGTTTTGCAGACTGTGTTATGACCACATTTGAGTTACTTGTACCTTTCATCCAGGTAAATTCGTAGCATCTTCCAGTTGAGCCTCCTGGTGTAGAAAATGAACTTGGCCAGCTCTGTGGGGTGGTCCACCAGAATGCCTTTAGATAAGAAGTAACCGATACCCTGTACATGGAGAGAGAGGGAAAAGATCAAATATCATGCAAACTGTACGTGTGCAAACTTGACTTCCACCAGAATTGAGTTCTACACATTGCAAAGGCAGAACGTTCAGATAAATATTTTAATCTGATGGGTCACCGCAGCAGAACAAACTGAAAAATCAAACCTCTGTTAAATCCAACTGAGAGAAAAGCACATCTTCCCTGTCCACAAATGCACAAAGTGTGTTTCCGCTAAAATAGTCTGAAGTACGTCTGCCGGCGTCGCCATATTAGTTTTTTTTCTTCATAATATATAACATTTCTTATTCTTACCAACATTTCTGTGGAAACGTTAATAAATAATACCTCTTGTGGGTTAGCGTTAAACGTGAGGCAGCCTTCATCGAGCTGGAGGTAAAGTCTTCTGTAGGAGAATCCATCGGGTAGTGTTCTGTTGTAGATGGAGCAGTGGCCCCACGTGGATTTGCACAGCCTGTATGAACAAGAACAACATTTTAAAGCGCTATTCTATATTCTGTGCATGTAAATGTAGTTATGGTTGATCAATGGTTAAATTAAACCAAATCAAAACACGACAATCCAGACAGTGTAATCTGTCTCACTAGAGCACGAACAAAACAACAAATACTTTACAAAACACATGCAAATCTGAGTTCAAGCTTCACACTAAATGTAAACAAAATACATGATTTACACCTTTAGCTACAACCAGGTGTTACCAACTTTTAAATGTATATATTCTGTAAAATATAAGTCCATACATATTTTATTCAAAAGCCTAACCTGAAGCCAACCTTGCACCTACATAGTTCAATAGTCACAACACAGAATATTCAATTGTATAATAATTAGTTGCTGATACCTGCTGCTACTACTGTTAACCAACTAATTCTGTCTACTATTACACACAGATGCGTGTTTTTGCCGGGCAAGTACAGAATGATACGTGTGCATTTTAAAGACATATCATCTCAGTATCAATATCGCGGTCATGCTTCAATAAAACCCACCTATTTAGTCTAGCAAATTACCTTATTGCTTTAGCAGATGCACACAGAAGCAGAAGCATTAATAACATGCTCAAATCATGGTTTCTCGAGAATTACGTCCATATTAATAATATTTAGTAATGTAAATTTTAATTGCCGCCTGTGCATGCCTGTTGTGTCATTGTGGTTGACTTTTGTTGCTGTCTGTCTTTTGTGCATTGTCCCCATTCAAATAAATTAATAAATAAGTAAAACATAGTAATATATTATGCAGCCTAACAATGACAACAGTCATTAGCCTAAACAAAGCAGTCTCACCCCTGCCACAGATACTCATCGTTGCCCAGGCCGTGCCATACACAGCTGGCCAGGCACAGGTCAGTGGCGTTCAGGTACGATAGGATGGTGATGCCGAGCTCTGGAGGAAGCATCTCCAGGTCGATGAAGCCGTGCTGTTCCTTACCTGGAGGAAACACATGAAGAGCCGAATCAGGACTTAAGACTATCATGATGACTACAACCAGACTTGAACGCTATTTTATTTTAGCGCATGTACGAAAAATCAACCATCTTTGCCAGAACTTAGGCAATATTTGTTTTTTCAATATTTTCATGATTCATTTTGTGAAGCTTTTTGGAAGCTGAACCATAATCAAACTGTTTACTGGCCATGAGGAGCCTTAAAATATGGATGGGAATATCAATGGAAAACATGAAAAAAAAAAAAAGTAACAGTATTGTCAAAAACATGGACTATGTATTGTTTATACATTGTTCATAAAGTACATTTAAGGTGTGTTTTTACCTCCTCGCCGTGATCTTAGCAGATGGTAGATGTCAGGGCCATAGCAGTGCTGAGGACCTCTCCTCTGGCCTCCATCTCTCCCTGTACATAAACACAATGTTTACATTTTCGTACATCATGACATCCCAGTCTCTTGGTAAGCAAATAAAAATGAGTTACAACGAAGTTTAACGTAGTCTTCTAAATGACGAGTAATTGAATAATAATAATAAATCAAAGTTTAAGCGAAATAGTCAGTGAAATTGCAAAATATATTTTAAAAAAAACAACCTCAATATAATTCAGAATCACTTTACAACAACATAGCAGTTGTTACATATTAAACACATTTTATTTTTATTACCGTGCTCACTTCTTCTTCCTGCTTGCTCAGCCAGGTGGTCTACAAGCTCTTCCTGAAGGTGGTGTTGTTGTCTGGGAGGCAGCCTCCAAAGTGCCTGACCCATCTACATCACAACAAATCACTGAAATGTTACAACAGAATAAAATAGATATAACATTTTATTTCATTCATGCACACTGGGACTGGGTCTTTCAGGCCTGTCATGCTCAATGACAAACAGTGGAATCTAGAAAAAATGTAAATCGTTAATTGTTGATTCTAACATAAAAATCATCTTTGATTATTCTAGTTAAAGGTCCAGAATGTAACTTTTCTGGCTGAGGGTCCACCACCTATTTGTCTCCATGCAGATGATGTTGATACTTTCCCGAGGTGTAAAGTACAGCAGAATGATTAAAAGCATTAAAGTTATATCAGTGGAGAAAAGCAGGCAACATTACCAAGCCACTTACAGGTCAGATCTGTGGAAAGGCAACCCATGCTCAAGGCATTTTGTATTTATTAATTTTTTTGCAATTCATTTTAGTTGCCATTCTGTGTGGAAAGTTTTAAAGGCAAAGTAATAACATCTCACTGGAGAAAAGCGGGTGGCGGACTCTCCACCACATAAGTTACATGGAGCATCTTTAAAATAAATACAACGTGCTGCTGACACTTGTAAATTAATTCCTTTCACAGGTACCAGAACAGCCCATTGATGACCGAAACTGTTCTCGATACTGCCATCAAAGGCGACTCTACTGGAGAAACCGTGAATACAAAGACTTATTATAAAGCCTATTGTGAACCTTTGGGCACAATGGCATGAAGCGTCTTTTTAGTGACTATTAATGGATCCTACATCCTTTCCCGTTCGCGTCAGCTGGGTTGCATAAACAAATCCATTGCTCTGTTGTAAACATCAACGCTGGAAGTTCCAACATCAAGGTAGTTTGGCCATAAGACCCGCCTTTTCCTAAAATACCATTGGTCCACACGCCACTAAAGCAATGAAATGTGCGCCTCATTGGTTCACACAGACATCACTCCTTTTAACATCGTTACAAATCCCACAATTATCATTTTGCACAAGTTTTGGGTCTTCTAAAAGATGTAGACACAAAATACTTGAATTAAAACTTTAAATATTGCTTATCTAACAAAATATATGACTTGCAATATCAGTGACAGCAGCCTGCTTACCTGAGTGAAGCTATTCCTCGGGATGTGCGCGTAAGGACAACCAAAAGCGACTTATTTCTCACGAAGGATCCCAGAAGGACATTAAGGAAATAGCAGCTAAAAATAACTAAAATAAATAAGATGAAAGTTGATGCAGAGGCTTCATTTCACACTGTCTCTACAGAGATCGCCCATTTGTTTTGCCCCAGCGCCCCTGTCACTACAGACCACGCCCCTTTTCCTTTTTCCTGTAGCACGTCACTTCAAAAATGAAATAATATTATTTAAATATGTACATTTTTTAGCACACGTTTCAAATGTGAAAAATAACAACACTATCGATAATCAATATCAAATAAAATGAATACATAAAAATATACAATTTCTTAAAACGTTTGACGTACTGCTCACGTAACGTCACTTCTGGGTTGCCAGATTGGAGGTGATGTCGTCCTATAGACTGTACGTGTCATCTATGAATTCGTCAATAAAGGATAGACTCATAATCTGGCAACCGTAGCACAGCGGCACAAACAAAAATCTACACGGAACACGATTGAGAAAAAGGTAAAATATCAACAATTCTGTCAATTTAGGGGCATTTTACCGTTTAAACTTAAAATGTATGTAAGTAGTTAGGATGTTATATGCTCCTTGCTTACTTTTCTTTGTTAATGTTGTTTATCGAAAGCCTACGACTGTCATTCATGTGTTGTTAGCACATAGTTGATCAGTGTTTGTTTTAGCATCACGTTATTAAAACTGTTTCCTTATGTTGTATTACTGTCATGTTTTAGATAAAGATGCTTCCAACGGGAGATGTTCAAGGTGGTCTTCGTAAACTGGAATCTCTTATTCGTACAATAAAATACACGGGGCCTGTCGACTACAGCAGGTAACGTTAAGTTAATAGTTATATTTGATAGTTCAAAGTCCAGTTGATAAGCACGTTTTATATTATTGAAAACGCATTTCAAAATGTAACTTAGCTTTATCTACTGAGGCCACCATGAGTCTACTTTCATATTGTTACACATAAGTGAAGTCCTTAATTTAAGCTCATATTTGGTATTATGTAAATGCATTTTGTTACGGTTTAAAGGCATAATCTAATCATAATCACATCCCCTAGCTAATTTAAGTAGTTGTGATTATACACATACTAGTAATCATCTGTTTATATAAAAAATATGTATTCACAATTGCTTTTTTGACACTTAGAACAATTGTACACATTTCTTTGCTAATATGTTGGTGAAGAACGCAGCATTTATGACTTTACTACTTTTCCAAACAGCCTCACCAGTGGAGACCCTGCAGCTTTTCTTCCCATCATCAGCCACACACTCACGTCCTTTTCTCCCGTGGTGACTGAACAGTTGGTGTCATCTGGATTTGAGCTGACCGGAAAAACTGACCTAAGATTCATAGAGACTGTCTATAAGGTAAATCCATCAGTATTTCTCCCTTATTTTAATACAGCTTGTGATTGTATCGTCACACATAATTGGAATTATTATTATTAGAGTTATCCTAATGTTAAACCCAAGAAGATTAAAGGGCCTTGTATTCTCTCTTGTCAGGATAAATGCTCTTTAAAGCGTTTATCGTATGTTAAAAGTAGATAAACAAGACAAAAAATATAAGGGTACATACAGGAGCAGGAGTCCAGTCACGCACATTGTTGCACACATTGTTATTTTTTTCATATTCCAGCCCAAGTTCTATAATTATAATGAATTTTATTTAAAACCACTTTTCTAGACACTCAAGGACACTGTAAAAACACATACACACATAGATAAAGCAAAAAAGGCTACCCTGAACATACTAATGATCCATAATCTGTTTGTTTTTTGTATGACACAGGTGTTGAGAGATGTTTTCCAGTATAAGCCAGTTTTAACCAAAGAGCAGTTCCTTCAGTGGGGGTTCTCTCAAAGGAAGATGTCTGTTGTCTGTGATATCATCGGTTTGGTACTGCAGAGACACAACCAACACAAGAAGGCTAAAGTAAGACCACACCTGCATAAAGTAGAGTCTCAGAAGAACATTTCTGAAAAGTAACATATTTTATTCTTGCTGTACAGACTGTACTGACGTTATAGATTAGATAATTAAGAGAAATAGATAATTTATTTAAATTGCTTTGATTTCAAAAGACAAGATAAAATTAGGAAGCAGATTTAGAGTTTATATGAGTTAAACTTAATAAACCACTTTTCAAAAGGAAACCAGACCAGGTCTCTGAACTTAATATATATGAATTAAGAACTTGGCATAATACATGATTTAGTATGAATGCAGTAGAAGCATTTTATGGAAACATTTTCCAAAAACAGCTAAACCAGTCTAGGTTAGTTCTTTGAATGTAAATATAATGGTTCACTGTTAAAGATTGCAACTCCTGTTTCACGTAACAAATTTACTATTTAAAAAAGGCCAATTGAAAGAGTGTAAGTGCACTTTGGTTTCTAATGCTTAACGCAAACTATTTGTAAGAACTTTGCAGTGTTGTGAAGACATTGTCCACTTTGGCTAATCTTTTTTGTGTTTTATGTGACCAGCCCAAATCCAGATTTCCTGCTTCACACAAGAATGTCAAAGTAGAAACAATTTCCTTTGCTGATCTGGAAAATGCCGTAAGTGTAAAGTAACTTGGACTAGATGTACTAATAATAGCAATACATCATCTCAAAAGTCTATATATGTATTTCTCTAATTTTTAGGTTCACCTACTACTACTACAACTACTTACTATATCCATCTCAAAATTGTCTCATTAGTGGCAAAAAGGTTAAGGAATTATTTTTTGATATATAAATGTATATTTTTTCAGGTTCCTGCTAAGCCTTATGTTGTGAACCATGTAGCATGTCCGTCCACAATTCCTGTGACTTTCTCCCATAAAGAGAAGATTGTGACCAGTTCAGCTCCAGTAGAAAGATTCACTTCTCAGTCTCCTGAACACAGGGTCACAGAGGTGAGAGGAGTAGAGGAGGAAGAGACTACAGACAAACCATGTGTAAGTATGACCTGAAATTGTATTGGAAATTTTATATAATAGTGCAGAGCGCAACAGTCTACGCTGTCTGGAGAGACTATGCCTGTCCCTGATTCGTTAATCCACTTGTCAATCAAAGACTTGCTGTGGGCAACGGCTGCCCTTAAATTCCAAATGCCCCAAATTCCAAAAGTTGTTTTCGATCGATATCTTTGGCATTTTTTTTGCCCTAACAACATGAAACTTGGCACTGCACAAACCAGTGCCTTTAGGACATGACGCCCTCCAAAGGGTGAGCGGTTCGAGTTACGCGTGGAACAGACAGACACAAAGACACATGTTTCTCACAGACAGACACACAACGTTCCTCACATTAATAGACAGAGTATAAACTGAAACAATTCATCTGATTAATTGGGATTAATCAATAACTTTCAGTTTTTTGCTGGAGTGTCGCTGCCCCTTGTCCCCATGGAGATGTTGTTGCTTTGCTTCATTAAACGTATGTCTGTCTTTCATATATTCAATAACATGATAACATTTTATTGCTCAAAAGTACCTTGAAAAACATGCGTCCTTGAGATTGCTCGCCTCTCCACAGATCTGAAACTTGGCCTGGGGCTCTGATCTGCACATCTCCATTGGAAATAGTTGTGTTTAATGTCATACTGTGGAAAAGCGCAGACAAAGCAATGTCAGCTCCATGGAGCACGTGGTGAACTCTCCACAAGAAAAGTTAGATGCAACTTAAATGATTAAAATAACATAAAGTAAACGACAGGATAACAACTCGTTCATTTACAGGGAATACGTCTACTTCTACTTATCGTTTCCATTTGACAAAACAACTCAACAACTGAACATTTTTCTTTTTTTATGCCTGTAATGTGGTTTTGTTTTTGTTCTATAAAGCGTTATTATTAATTATTTGTTGCAAGAAGGTGTATTTATGTGTTTTCAGTGTGTGGACTTGCAGGAGAGGCTTTCTGCTCTAGAAACCCGAGTCGAGAACCTTGTTTCTGGGCTGGACCAATTCGGTGTCCTGGAGAAGCGCACGGAGGAGCTGGAACGACTGAACAACAAAGATAAAGTTGGTAGATTTCATTTGTTTGCCTTCTTATTTTTTTTATTTGTGAATACTTTAAATTGAATTGATTTCCTTCAGACTGACGAACAGCTTATTACCATATCCAGAGAGACGTGGGAAAATCTGCTCAGTCGAGTTTTACTGTTGGAAACCAAACTGGAGCTGAGCGGTGCTAAGGTAACAGTTTTTATTATTTCTGTTTGTAATATTAATCTTAGTAATATAGAAATAATCATCCATAGCATTAATATCTGCCTGCATGACTAAGATGTCACCCATGCAATAAATAATGCTTAACTCAACTGTGTAGACAACGATGAGAAACGGTAAAATTATTTAACTAAACTGGAGCAGCTCTAATCCAAAGTGAACTCTAGGAGTGAAGCAAGTCTAAAACATCTCAGAGACGCTGACCAATGCAGACTGAAAATGTGTACTAAACCAGGAGTAAACCAGGAGTAAACCAGGACTAAACCAGGAGTAAACCAGGAGTAAACCAGGACTAAACCAGGACTAAACCAGGACTAAACCAGGACTAAACCAGGACTAAACCAGGACTAAACCAGGACTAAACCAGGACTAAACCAGGTGTAATGCACCTCTGATGGATGATGACAGCTGCAGACTGGAAACATGTCACTTCAGATGGACTAAACCAGGACTAAACAAGACAAGGACATGACTAAACCAGGACTAAACCAGGACTAAACCAGGACTAAACTAGGACTAAACCAGGACTAAACTAGGACTAAACCAGAACTAAACCAGAACTAAACCAGAACTAAACCAGGTATAATGTGCCTCTGATAGATGATGACAACTGCAGACTGGGAACATGTCACCACAGCTGGACTAAACCAGGACTAAACCAGGACTAAACCAGGACTAAACTAGGACTAAACTAGGACTAAACCAGGACTAAACCAGGACTAAACCAGGACTAAACTAGGACTAAACCAGGACTAAACTAGGACTAAACCAGGACTAAACCAGGACTAAACCAGGATTATACCAGGACTAAACTAGGAACCAGCACTTCTGATATACTGACCACTGAAGACCTAAATATAAAGACCTAATAAAGTATATTCCACCCACTAAAATGCCACAGTAAATACATGTGTTCGTAAACTGCGATTACGATTATTCTTGAAGTATGTTTTTAGGTTAAACGTTTTCTTTGCCGTTCAGGAGAATGACCCACCGCCAACCTCTTTTTTCCCGAATGTTTTAGTCGATGTTCCACAGGTAGGATCCATAGCGAGAGCATTTGAGTATTTTTTAAACAACACGTTTGGCTTAAGCGCAGAATATGTTAAATGTGACTTATTCCAAAAATGTTTGTCATGTCACTTAGCCCAGGGTCAAACGCTCCACCCCGAGAGAGAACGACAGAAAAGAACTGGATCAGCTCATTCTGACAGAACCAGACGGTCAAGTAAGTTCTGTTGCAAAGCTCGTATCTTAAAGGTGCACTATGTAACTTTTTTTGGGTGAGGGTACGCCACCAGCTGGTCTCCATGGAGATGATATGGCTTTGTCTGGAATGTTTCACAATGTGTCCAGAAATTTAACTCGCCACGAATAAAACGCAACATGCTGATTCTTCTAATACATAAAGACCTGATCAAAATATGTATAATATTTTTAAATAATTTCCATTTTAGTTCACAGATGTTTGTATTATTTCATGATTGAGCATGTGTTACATTACCAACGTCTACTAATACTAATACTAATGAATAATAAATAATAAATAATAAATAATAAATAATAAATAATAAATAATAAATAATAATAATAATAATAATAATAAAAATCTGATATTTTTCTCAAGGATGATCTTAAAGAAAGACTGGAGAGGATCACCAATATGTAAGTTCAGTGGGACATTTTTATTGTACGCAGTGTATATATTATATTTTTTTGTGTACTGTTTTAATGTTTGTTTTTGTTTTAGGCTGAAGAGCACCTCCAGTCTATTCAAGAGCACCGACAACTAGTTAATAATGTTGTTTCTTAGCACAAACTTCAACACATTCGACCACTCACTACATTCAATGACTAAAATACCACAATTATTAAACTCTGTTTGTTTTTGAATATGAATATGAATATTGAATGACTATAAACATAAATATTTTAAAAAGAAATAATCAGTTTGTTGATGAGATTTCATACACTGGTTTCTGTACTGCACTTTTTACTGCTCCATTAAAAATTGGTAAGATTACAAAATAATTATGAATTTAAAATGATATAAAAAGTTTTTAAAAAGCTTTTTATACCTAGAATAAAAAACTGAACCTTCTAGTCATTTTTGTTTGTAATCTGTTGGAAAATATTATAAGATTACATATTGATAATATTTATATTTAGGTTTTCTCCTGTATTCATGGAGATCAATATCTTTTTATCAATGCTTTTTTTTCTTTTTTTTTTTTACACATTATTGTATTCTCACCTAACTGTTTATACATGTCCAAGTAGTTCGAATACACAGTTGTTAGAGCTTTTTAACATTATTTATATATTTAGAGTGACCAGAATTTCAAAATCAAAAACTGGGACACCCCTGGTTTGGAGTGGCTGGAATTAATAAAACTGTGAAATGAGTTTGTAATTCAGGAAATTACATTTACTGACATGTGAGTCAGTATAGTCACATTTTCTTTGTGTTTTGGTCATTTCTAAGCAGTTTTTCTGTATTTTTACCTCAACAAATGTCGATATATTCCCTCTTTTTGCCAGGTATCAAATGGGTACAAAATAGGGACATTTTTTGTATAAAACTGGGGCAAATTAGTGATTTTGGATAAATCTGCTGGGACACTGGACACGGGGCTCAAAACTGGGACTGTCCCGGGTAAATAGGGACGTCTGGGCACCTTATAATTATTACTATTAGTTTTTATAAGGAAACGTAGGCGCGGTGTGGGTTTTGCCCTCGAGTCAAAAAAGTGGGCAGAAATGCTCAAGTAAACGCGGGAAATCACTTCCTGTTTAAGTGACGCGTGTTGCGTGCAGCGCGTCCCTGCTGCAGCAGCTTTCTTGGTTTGTCTTTTTAACTTTATTTTTTTATATTTTAAAAAACAACTACCTGAAAACACAACATTTTAAAGAAATGGAGACTTATCATCAGCAAACCAACGGGTAAGATTTTTTTGCTTTATTAACAATGCATAAAACAAAACTATTTATCGTAAAAGTGACAGTTTACTCCATGAAATTTTCAATCAAGGTTTTGCTTAGTAATTGTCTATCGTTGGATTTAATCTGCGCGTTTTGTGTCATATGCAGAAGTGTTTATACTTTGAAGTGACCTGTTTTTAACTTCGATCACAAATAATTACGTTCTTGTAGCTTGTCAGTCAGTAATTTCTGTTTTCAGAATAAATTTTTATCCAGTATTGCTTTAAACGTGTGTTGAATATGTTTTATTTATTTATATTTTCACCATCTGACTATGAAGAAAAGAAAAGTTGTGTTGTTGTGACCTAAAGAAAATACATCCCTGCAGTAGTAGTAGATAATTATCTGATACTGACAATAAACTAGTAAAATAACTAAAATAAGGAATTCATATCTACAATTACGTTGAATTGAAAGAAGATTTTTCTAGTAATGTGTCCACTGCCCAGCAATACATTATCATAGGGTGACATCTAGTGGTAATATAATAATACTGATGATGTTGAAATGTTTTTCCTTTGAGATCTGACCTGTAACATCATGCAGTAATGTAATAAACATTTAGAAACACTTGATACTTGTGTTGATGTTAAGTGCACGCCTAAACTGTATGATTCTTTTTTGACACTGATACGATATGATTAACTAATGCTACTGTATTAGTTAAAAAAGGTCTTTTTAAATGTGTTTTAGAGTCTGGAGGAACAGAGATGTCGTTTAACACATAACATATGAAAGATAGTGGAACTTTTAATCCCTGACGAAGACACGTGTAAGATGGTCCATGTCTTAATAAAGGACTTTTAGTTTTTGTACACAAGAGTGCCTCTGAATTTTTTTTTTTTTCCAGCTCTTTTACCATTCACATTTCTATGTTTGCATGTGTTAAGTTATACCTCTGTTCCTCCAGGTCAAGTGGCCTTATTTTTGAAGAGCACCAGAGTCTTAAACACTCCCCTTATCTCCCATTTGAGTGTTTTAGAGTCTGTTTAGTCCCGAAAACAATAGCGGTTATTTTATTTTTGATATTGGTCCATTGAATATATCATTGTAATAATTTCTTCTTTGTTTCCCCCCTGTTGTAGCACCCGGAAAAGGGAGGACTTCCTGGAGTGGCCCGAGTATTTTATGGCAGTGGCATTTCTGTCGGCCCAAAGGAGCAAAGACCCAAACTCACAGGTGATGAGAGAAAAAACTCACTTTAAACCAGACATCTGACATCTGTACGGGACGGGGGCATCTGATGCAATGTTAGCAGAACATAAAGAGCAATTATTTATTATTACGTGCTTTGTATAAAATGGAAAATGTAGTTTTCTTAAATTCACTTAATGCAAATTTTTAAATTCTATTTATTTTGCAGTTATTATTAAAAATATCTGTGTCATCTGCCTATTGTGAATCTTTTTGATCTAAGTCATTGATAAATATATATGATTTTTCCAGAAGAGTAAAATATCTGTACAAATTTGAGCTCAAAAATGCACTATCAAAGGTAGTATTTGGCCTTAGATCTGTTTTATTACAGAGAGAAAACACTGGGCAGGTCTTTGAATCCTACTGTGTATTTTCTGATTCTGGGCACATTCGCTTGAGCTGTGGGAGAGTGAGATTTGGGGGGAGGAGGTGGTGACCCTGTCTATAATTAAAGGTGTCTGATGTTATTTCTTTGTCACGAAAAAAAAACAAAAAAACAATTGGCATAAGCAAAAAAACTCCACCTATCAAATCATGTGACTCCCGATCCCATAGGACCACAGTATAATAATATGTGTGATGTTAGATTATATTGCACATCTTATTCAACTATCACTGTTTTTAAAAGTAAAAACGCATATTCACATTTAACCACTACATGCACATTCTGATTATGAAATACACATTCACCTAATAATCAAAACACTTAATTTTCTAAATGAGCAACTCAAAATGACACCCCCCACCCACCAAAAAAAAAACTTTCAACTTCCTGTTGTGTGTCTCCCTTGTGCAGGTGGGGGCGTGCATAGTGAACCAGGAGAATAAGATCGTCGGGATTGGGTACAACGGGATGCCCAACGGCTGCAGTGACGACCTGCTGCCCTGGTCCCGGACGGCAGATGACCAACTGGACACAAAGTACCCCTACGGTGAGAGGCAGGCACGAATGATAACCAAATATGGAAGTTACTAAACAAAAAACACAGTATATGTCATACAATCCATAAAAAAGTGGTCATGTAGTGTCATCACATCTTGAATTTGCTGGAGTTGACTGTTAGAAACATTCTGTACCAAGGAAACTACCGCCAGGTATAATTATGTACAGGAACATGGGGATAAAGTGTTTTGCATGTGTCCACTAGAGGGAGACAAGAGACGCGTAATGACCAGCTCAAAGTCTCTGTCTCTTTAAATGCCATTTTTGTATTGTTTTGTATTGTGTTCGCTAAAATGATCGCATTTGCCTGGCGAAAAATTTGATAAAATGGGCATCGCGACAATGCCTGAAGCGACCCGACTCAACAGCGCCACCTAGAATTGGACCCCTATGGGAGGGGGGAGAAGCAAAGTTTGTCGCAGGGAAATGAAATTCGGGACAGTGATAAAGAACCATGAGACAAGCCAAAAGATGAACTGGAGCACGTCTCTGTGACCAACAGGAAGTCGGCCATATTGGGTCAAAAATGTGCCACCGTGTTTGCAAAACGCATCTAGTTCCTGGTTTTTGGTCCAAATGAGGTCAGATTTGACATGTCGCATCTACAGACGTGGGTCCACACAAAAACTATAGGTTTTTGGGATCCTCCTCACGGTTTGTCCGTAACACGCCGGCGAATAACACCTTCATTTCCTGTTTCTTTGATGACCTCTCACGGCCACAGGCTTTGGCCTACAGAGCTCAAACTCACATCACTATTGTGTGATCCCGGCCTGAATGTGACGAAATATGAAATATAATAAAAGTGAACTCTATAGCGCCACCTACCGTATACATGAAACGTCAACATGATCAGATTTGGTGCTATGTTGTGTCAGGATTCTTAGTCTGGAAAGTGAGTCTGTTTCAAAGCCCCACTCAAAGTAAAGAAGGACACGTGTTAAATCAATGTTTTTAGTGCAATAAACACAATCAAATAGAAAAAAAAGTTATTTTATCACAGGTTTTGTGCTTTTGGGGAAAAAGTGTCATACTGTTAAAAAATAAACTTCTGGTAATCTGTGGGTTTCAGAATTATGAAAAATCAGCAATGTTTCCATAGCAATTAACAAAAAGAAAAAACACGTCTTCTAAATGGGAAAAAGCCTTCAAAATGTTGCATAGTCAAATTATTTATAAACTCGGTGAAGGTAAATAAATGAATAAATAATGAAGATGCTTAGAATACATAAGGTACGTAAGGAATAACTTTGGACCACTACAAACAGAATGTATTCATTTAATGAACTCTGGTGAAGTGTAAAAGTGTAACCCCACGTATTTCCCCACAGTGTGCCACGCAGAGCTCAATGCCATCATGAACAAGAACAGTGCAGATGTGAAGGGCTGCACCATGTACGTGGCTCTGTTCCCCTGTAACGAGTGCGCCAAACTCATCATCCAGGCAGGTGGGAACAGCTCTGCTCCAAAACATTCACACAAAATACTGTTAATGGATTTGTAAATTGTACTACAGGAAATGGCATGTGGTGACTAATGCAGTGACCTTATGATTTTAGACTTCTGATGACCACATGATACTTCAAAACTAAGCTCCAAAAACTAAAAGGTTTTTTCTCAAACTCTGCAAACAGAGAGCAATCCAATAGTTATTGTAGACAAACCCCACAAGTGGTACAAGAATACAGGTGTTTAGGTGTCACAATGGAAATTTAACTACAGAGGCTTCAAAATTGTGTCTAAATCCTTCTGAAATAAAAGACTGTCTGACGAGCTGGAGCCAGGAAAACAAGACGTTACTGCTGCCTATAGAAAGGCTCTACAAGCCGACCAAAAATCAAACCTGTGTCATTGTAAAATATGGAGCAAATATATATTTTTAATGTGGGAAAACTTAATTATTCACTCAGATATTCTGGTCTGTAAAACCCTCCATGATCTCGTTCCACCCCCATTAAGAGTTCATACACTTGAACTGAAATACAAACACTGGAGCATTGAGAGGAGACTGTAATAACCCATTTAGAAAGTCTGATCCCCAGAGAACTAAGGAATAAGACCTCTGTCCAGAGCTTTAGTAGATCTGTGAAACTTCTGGACAATCAGACATGTAAACATAACATGGATTCATCTGTATGTGTTTTAAGATCACATAGCAGATGTTTCCATCGTGTTGTGTGATTATGATTTGTGTCTGTTGTCTTTAACTAGTGTCCCGCGTGTGCTTTTAGTAACATTACTACAGTTAATATTCACTGATCTTAATGTCTTTGTCATGTGTGATGGACTGAATGTTATTTTGCCCGTGTCCTGTTTTTTTGTCTTGCCATTTACCTGCCAAAGGGACTATAGATGAAAATGAGTGTTTTTAAATCGCAGGGATCAAGGAAGTAGTGTATTTATCTGATAAATACCACGACACCCCTGGGATGACCGCGTCCAGGAAGCTGCTCAACCTGGCAGGTGTCCACTTCAGGTCTGTGTCTACTTTCCTGTGTCTGCATGTTCTGTTCAGATATGACAACTGGACTGGAATAATCTATTACATTAATCTACTACTTAAAACCAATAAAAGTACTTTTTGGAGGCCTAATGCCGAGTGAACATTGAGTGGAAGTGAGGTGCGGTTTGGGACTTGTGCAGGAAGAGTTTAAAATCACTGCACCTGCCACACTGACTTCCACAGTGGAGGCGCGGCTCTGTGGAAAGAGTCTACAGTGTATTTTCCCCGGGCGCTACAGCCGCCTGGTGCGGTTTTCAGCCTGTTGGACATGAACCCACCAGAAACGGCGCTGCCTTGGTCAAATATGCACCGCAGTTGTCGAATTCGGTGTCACAGGGAATCTGCAAATTGGATTAGATTTGGATTAGATACGACTTTTCACACTCCTGAAAATCTATGTTGTACAGCTCCCTCTGATCTACTGGAGTCCACACAACACACTGCAGTGTTCACCAACATTAACACAAGTAAAAATGTTACAGAAATATGTTTTTACCAAACCAAAATCTATTGTTTGAATATCGTGCTCCAAGTCCCTCCCTCCAAACTGATTCCACATCCATATTACAGCACTAACATTATTACTGCTGTGTTTAACCTCAGAGTGAAGTTGTTTTTTTGCTCTGAACGGCACAGGGACATACGAGCTGAATTAATGAACAGCGTTTTTATTAAGTTCTTGTTGTCCAGACTTCTTCTGTGTATCACTGTTTAATAGTGGAGTTATTCTGAATCTTTCTCTCAGTTGTGTGTCTCTTGATGATGTTTTGGTCGTGCTTTGGTTTTGGCAGGCAGTTCAAACCCAAGAGGACCGAGATTGTCATTGATTTTAGCTCCATTAACCACACTGGAACCCGGAGCAGCAGCAGCCAGTGAAATACCTGATGTGTGGGACCACTGAGGAGAGGAGGGGGCTGCGATATCCTCCTAATCCCCTCCTCGTCTAAAGAACACTCAAGGATGCCTCAACTTTGGCATCTTGAACATTTCGATTTACCCTTTGGAAAGTAGTGGATACTGTAATGTGCTGCTTGGGTCTTAATGGGTCTTTTAACATTCTTTTCTTGGTTTGAGAACATGTGAGGACTGTGAATGCCTGGAGTTTTAACTTTTTAGTAGATTCCTTGAGACATTTACTCAAGAGAAACCTCCAGGTTTCAGTTTTATGTTGCTTCACTTGGCAAATGCAAAGAACAGTTTTTACATTTTTGATGTGCTTGTTCTAAGCTGGTTTTATAAGTGTCTTGAATGCACTTTGAATTAATCCAGTTCATACAGGTCATTGTACTTTTTCAATAAGTTTTATATTGGGATTATATGGGTGAAACAATACAGTATTTTGGTTTATTCCAAATATAGGGCAACTACACTATTGTTGTGAACTTCTGGTTTGGTTAAAGATCATTGATTTGCTGCTGGAGCAGAACTGCATTATTCTTTTCATTGTAGTGTTTATTTTTTATAGCAAAATGATTTCCAAATGTGTTTTCACTGTGTTTAAATGGGCTGTAAGAAGTGATTCTGAACAGATTCTGTATCGACCATCTGTCCTTGTGTGTGAAAAGGCGTCAAGTACAAAAACTGTACAGACAATAAATGTCCTGGACCCACAAAACGAGATTCTTTCTTTAAATAGATTTAATGGGTGTAAATGTATTCTTTGTTTAATAATTTGACCGCTCTTTTTAATTTGTGTTTGTGATTCTTCACCCTCATTCTTAAGGTTTTACCACCTGCACCATGTTAGACCAGTGCTACCAGTTATTAAACTCTGCTGTTTCACCTTTGAAATGAGATGAAATATTTTGTAAGTGCTTTTTCTTTTTTTCCCTGCAGATATGAATTAATTTTGGTTGTTGTAAAACTGACTTTTAAGGGTAAATGAAATAGTTACTGGTGTAACTATTTCAAACATGTAGGGTTAAAAAATGTCCCATTTTCAACTTGTCCCAAAAAGAGACACAAACTTTGTGGAGACAATGCCACATTCACCTTGTGCTGTGCACAGCTCTGTTGGGCAGCTGTTAAAACATTTTTAAAGAAGACTTCATGGTCCTAGTCTCAAGAACACTCAAGAATGCCTTGACTTTGGCATCTTATATTTTTAATGAATATTTTGACTGTTATGGACACTTGAATGTGCTGCTTGGACATTGATGGTCATTTAAATGTATTTTCTGGAGTTTTAACTTGGGAAAAATATTGGCTCACTTGGCACATTTACTCAAGAGAAAACCTCAGATTTCTGTTTTATATTGCTTCACTTGGCAACACCAAAAAACTATTTTACCATTTTTGATTTGCTTGTTATAAGCTGGTTTCTGTGCTGTCTTTTAAATGCACTGTAAGAACTGATCCATTCTGAACGGATCCTGTGTTGACCGTCTGTCCCTGTGTGTCAAATCCCTCAGTCGTGCAGGTAGAATCCACAGCAAAGGGAGAAATTCAATTTGTCCACTGGACCAAAGTTTATTTTGGTCAAATGTGTTTCACAGCTCATCCGAGCTGCTTCTTCAGTTCTGGTCAAAATGCTTGATGACACTGCCTTATATCTTATATATTGTGGTGCTTTACATGAAGAGACAAGGCCAAACAAAAGAAATAATATAGTTAATAATGAAAGGGGGTTTTAAAGAGATGGGTTTTCAGGCTTTTTTTAAACATGAGGAGGGTGGATGAGTCTCTGATGTGTTTGGGCAGGGAGCTCCAGAGGGTGGGGGCAGTAGCAGAGAAGGCCCTGTCCCCCCAGGTCTTGTGTTTAGTCCTGGTGGGGGGAGACGGCAAGTGGGTGTCAGTTAAACGGAGGGTGGGGGCATATGAGTGAACTAAGTGAGTGTGACGTCACCCACAGCGTTCAGCACCTCAAATGAGGCTCGGGATGCTCACAGTTACAGGAGCGAATCTGGAGCCAGGCTCTGTGTTATGAAAAGGATTTTTTTGACAGACAAAATAGCAAAAAAGACAAAACAATTCAGGATCATGTGTCGCAGGTTAATAATTTAAGACCAAAATGACGAGGCCACGGCAGCAGTTACAGAGAGAGGAGCGACAAGATCCCAATGCAAGTCAATGGGAAAAAGGGAAAGAAGGAGCCGGAAGAGCCTCCTGGAGCACTTCCTGTTTGGCACGTGGCGGCTAACGGGTTAGCTTAGTCCACTCATATATGCAGACTATGGGTGGGGGTGCACACAGTGGTGAGGACATGGTGATGTGTTCACAGGACGAGGTGCGGGTGAGGAGGCGGCTGCAGAGTTTTGTGTCAGTTTTGTGTGAACATGTGTGTGAAAAGGCATCAGGCTCAAAAACTGGAGTCAGTAAATGTCCTGGACACATAAAACTAGATTTATTCTTTTTTTTGAACAGATTTTGGGTAAATGTGAATGTTTTCTTTGTTTAATGATGTGGCCACTGATCTCCAGATATTATAAACTGTTTCACTCTTGAAAAGAGATGCATATTTTGTTATGGGCTCTATTCCCGCTCTTGTCTCAAAACCAGAAAACATTTGGAAACATGCAAATGCTGACTTCCGGCAGGCTTTGTTGGAGGATACTAAGTCTTGGCCTGGTTTTCTCCATCTAGGCAAGGCAAGTTTATTTGTACAGCACAATTCATACAAAAAGGAATTCAGAATAAGAAAAACATTAAAATCACAATACAAACAAATCAAAATTAATAATAATAAAAAATAAAAACAGATTAAATTAAAGAGAATAGTGCAGAAAGAGAAATGAAAATCTTTCACCTTTCATATGCACAGCTAAACAGAATGTCCTGAGCCTGGATTTAAACAGCGTCAAAGTAGAGTTTCTAAAGTCTGTCCTCGACTGTTTGCTTTCAATTATCGCCATCCGTATATTTCCATCCATCTTCCTGTAAGTGTGATTAGACCCTAGTGCATCTTGTTTTTTCCTGATGACATGAATTACAGATTAATTTAGTTTAATGACTTCTTGACCAGTTTTTTGTGTGATATTGACTTGTAAGGGTCATTTTTTTATAAACCATATTTATAAAACATCCAAATATTTTGTCACACACTCAGACCAACATGACATTGACATGTACGGTATTTTTAACTGTGAACATGTCGGATAAAAAAAGTCCCATTTTCAACTTGTCCTAAAACAGACTCAAGCTTTGTGGAGACATTCCTCGTTCCCCTTGTGCTGTACAGCACTGTTGGGCAGCTGTTAAAACGTTTTTAAAGAAGAAATCATGCTTTTTCAGGAATTTATTATTCAAATATAATCTAAATGGAACAATCTTTAACTTTGTGTTCATTGTAAACTGCAGTGATCACAAACAGCTCAGTAAGATTCAAGATTCAAAAAATCTAATTTTTTTATATGCACAGATGAAAAATTGAAATTCTGTTTCTCATTCTCAGTCAAAGCTAAATTAAAGAACAAGAATAAAATAAAAGGAAAAGTCCAAAGTATTTCTTGAAGGAGACCACCTGGTGGTTAGAGAGGAGAGAGAGTTCATCATCCTAACAGCCTGGTGGATGAAGCTGTTGGTGAGTCTGGTGGTGCAGAACAGAGGCTCCTGTACCTCCTCCAGGAGGGTAATAAGATAAAGATAAATAATACAGCAACTCAAGAACTGAAAGGATATACCTCTTCATATGGACTTTTCATGTGTATTTTATTGTTCCCATTGACTTACAATGGAATATAATGGCCCCTCTCTCTGTAACTGCTGCTGTGAACCTCATCATTTTAGACTTAAGCAGATTAATATGAACATTTTAACATGATCCTGGTGTTTTTATTTCTCTATTTTATCCATTCAAAAAATCCTGACTCTAATATAGAGCCTCGCTCTAAATTCATTAGAGTGGAGCCGAACGCTGTGGGTGACGTCACACCCACTTAGTCCACTTTTTTATAGGCTACAGTCTATGATTATAACATAGTTAAAGCTAATTATGCTCATTATGGGCCCTACGTTGCCACCGGTCTTTGCACGAGCACTAGTGTTAACATGAGGGAGTTTCCAGGTTGGGCTCGACTGTAATCTGGTTACATGTGTCTGAAGAAAAAAAAAACATATTCATTGACTACACCGTTTTTAAGTTTTTAAAACTAAATATCATTATACTGTATGTCAGTGTCGTATTGGTCTCAGTATTTAATAAAGTTTTGTGAAGACAGTTAAATGAATTCATGCCTATGGGAAAAAACAAGCTAACCAAGCTAATAACCAACAAGCTAATATTTCATCTCATTTCAAAAAAACAGCAGAGTTTAATAACTGGTAGCACTGGTCTGACATGGTGCAGGTGGAAAATGTGTGACCTTAAGAATGAGGGTGAAGAATCACAAACACAAATGTAAAAATCAGCTGTTCCAACACTAAGTAAAGAATACATTCACACCCATCCAAAATCCATTTAAAGAAACAATCTGGTGTCGTGTGTCCAGGACATTTATTGCCTATACAGTTTTTGATCTTGATGTTTTTTCACATACAAAGAAAGATGGATCTGGTTAAAATGCATCAAGACTGTGGGACCAGCCCAAGTAGCAAACCATTGTTCTTTAACCAAATCAAAAGTTCACAATAATTTTTATTTAAAATGTATTACATGTGAAATTGATGTTTTAATTATAGGATAATAGGATTCATTTAAATGCATCCAGGAAAATTGACAAAAAGCTGAAATAGTCATAAGAACTAATAAATGTAAGTACAAGAATAATGTGTTAATTTCAGTAGTACTGTATGTTAGCAGTTTTAACGCAGAAAGACAGATCATTTATTGACGGAAATTATGGTGCTATTAAAGTACAGACTTTGCTATTTGCCAAGTGTGTCCATTTTAATTGCAATTGATTAGATTATGATTGTGTTTTTGCCCTATATTTGGAATAAACCAAAATACTATATTGTTTCAACTATATAATACCAATATAACTATTGAAAAGTACAAACGATTACCTGTATGAACTGGATTAATTCAAAGGGCATTTAAAACACTCGGCAAATGACTGATAAAAACAACACAGTAACCAGATTATAACAAGCAAATCAAAAATGTAAAAATTTGCTTGTTTGTGTTCCCAAACCAAGGAAATCATTTTAAGTTAAAGAGAGGCCATTATGGAAAATAGATTTTGTACATTCTACCATTTTAACATGCCTGAAGAGGTTTTAGATGTCATTCATGCATATTCCAGGATTTTAGTGATCGCTCCTGGGCATTATTTATGAATTTATTTTATTTTAGCAAAATGATTTCCAAATGACACTGTGTTTAAATGGGCTGTAAGAAGTGATCGACTATTGACCCTCTGTCCTTGTGTGTGAAAAGGCGTCAAGTACAAAAACTGTACAGACAATAAATGTCCTGGACCCACAAAACGAGATTCTTTCTTTAAATAGATTTAATGGGTGTGAATACATTCTTTGTTTAATAATTTGACCGCTCCTTTTCATTTGTGTTTGTGATTCTTCACCCTCATTCTTAAGATTTTACCACCTGCACCATGTTAGACCAGTGCTACCAGTTATTAAACTCTGCTGTTTCACTTTTGAAATGAGATGAAATATTTTGTAAGTGCGTTTTGGTTTTTGGTTTTTTTCCCTGCAGATATGAATTAATTTTGGTTGTTGTAAAACTGACTTTTAAGGGTAAATTTATAAAAGCTGTATTTATAAAACAACCAAATATTTAGTCAGACCAACATCACATAATTTTGATGAATACTTTTGACTGTTATGGACACTTGAATGTGCTGCTTGGGCGTTGATGGTCATTTAAATGTATTTTCTTGGTTTGGGAACATGTGAGGACTGTGATTGACTGGAGTTTTAACTTGGGAAAAATATTGAACGCACATTTACTCAAGAGAAAACCTCAGATTCCAGTTTTATATTACTTCACTTGGCAACACAAAAAAACTATTTTAACATTTTTGATTTGCTTGTTCTAAGCTGGTTTCTGTGCTGTTTTTATCATTGATTTGCAAAGTGACTTGATAATAATAAGTATGGTGCGTGGTGAGACTGCATCTTTCTCTTATATCTTTTAGAAAAAAAATCCCTAATATTACATTCTCAGTAGTTTGAGTTATATTCACTTTTATGCTAAATGTCCTCTACACACAGAATACCATGCAGAGACTGATGCCATCATGAAAGGTGCAAATGTTCACGGCTGCACTATGTTTGTGACTGAGTTTCCCTGCAACGAATGTGTCAAGCTCATGGTCCAGGCAGGTGAGTCTCCCTCTAAACTGGGACTGACAATCAGACAATCAGTGATTTTCAGTAAACACTTGGGTACAGTGCAAATGGGTATAGCTGTATGTACTTTCTTGTGCTTATTGATACTACATGGATACTAATTACTAATTACTTATTGTACTGTTCTGCCCAAAATGATTGTATTTCCAGGCATCATACATGTTGTCTACCTGTCTGAAAATACGACTGCAGAGCAGAAGAACGTCATAGCTTCAAAGAATATGCTCAGGAAAGAAAATGTTTGCTGCGAGTAAGTCATCTCCTCAGAGAGAACAATCTTGTGATATGCTTTGTTTTGCACTTTAGTGTAATTATCCCGATCACAGCTTTTTAAGTTGATGTGATATAACTGATGATAATGAAATAATGTTTGGTAAAAAAAAAAATCAAAATATGCAAATTCAATAAATTTCCCCTCATCTCATGTGGATTTGTGTCTACAAATAATACCATCCTACATCCATTTATGAAAATGACTTTCACTTTTTTTCTTTTCACACAGGAAGTACAAAGGCAAAACGGATCCTATTACCATTACATTTCCAATTGAACAAACCAGCTTTACTCAGAGAGAGAACAGGTACCAGAAGTGAAGCTGAAACTTGTGTTTCAAATGTTTATTTAATTATTTTTTCATATTATTCTGTAGGTCTCCTGAGTGTGTTTATTTCATGGCTGTGGCCGTCCTGACAGCACAGAAAAGCAGAGATCCCAGCACACAGGTACCACACCATTCCAAATATTCATCTGTCACTATTGCTACTAAATAACTGCAGGTGGACAGGTTGTCTTATTTAACTTTTGACTCTTGACATCAAACATATTCTGTGACAAAGATAAATATAGAGCTGGTTCCTGTGCAGGTGGGGGCCTGTATTGTGAGAGAAAGTGACAAAGTGATTGTTGCTGTTGGTCACAACCAGATGCCAAATGATCATAATGACAAGTATACCTGGAGTCGTGGTACTCAGGGTAATGAGGATAATAAGTATTTGTATGGTAAGTTAAAAGATATTTTAACATAAAAATCTGTCTAAATCTTTGGATGACGTATTTTCTCAATGTTTATTCATTGATCCAAAGGACGAGAATCATCACAGTGTGAAAGTCTCTCGTTCAGTGGGGTAGTTATACTAAACTACCCCACTGACAGAGGTAGTATAGTCATCAGTGGTAGTATAGTATAACCATCACCTCTGGCAGGAAAGGGGGAAGTGTGAGAGGCTCTTTGCAGTGGTGTGTACTCCTCAGCCATAAGGGATGCAGGGCCTTTCACACCATATTTTCATCTTTATTGTTATTGTCTTTTCCCTTTTTTTAGTGTGTCATGCAGAGCTTAATGCCATTCTAAGCAGCTCTGATGTGAGAGGCTGCAGCATCTATGTGACCCTTTTCCCCTGCAGTGACTGTGCCAAACTCGTCATCGGGGCAGGTCGGTGCACTCAAGTCTCCTGAAATATACACATATTTCAAATTAAAACAATCTATTCATGTTCTGGGGATAATTTCAGGTGTAAAAAAAGTTATCTGCCTGTCAGACAAATATGGAGATACTCCTGAAACAAAAGCCTCCAGGGAAATGCTTGAAGCAGAAAACATCAGCCTTGTGTAAGTGTCTCTCTTCTCCAATTTCATTCATTAGAAACAAAAAGACATTAAGTTGTTGTTGTCTCTGATGATGTTATTTTCTGTAACTACAAAACAAAGGAGTTTAAAGATGAACCACAATACACTTTTTACACAGGGATTTTTACAGAAAAGATGATCCCCAGAAAGAAGATATTGTTCTTACATTTGAATAAGAAGATGCAAAACTCTGTTCCAAATATCTCCTGTATCTGTTCATGCTGATTCCATGTTCAGCTTTGTCTCATTAGTTAAGAGTCACTTTAATGTTCACTGTGAGATGAACAGATATTTCTCTTATCTTAAAGAGGACATATGATGCTAAATAAAATGTTCTGAGCTTTTAACCATATTGTAATGTTTTGCCCTCACTAAATCCACTGAGTTATATTTCGATTACTGTATTCATGCATGTTTCGGTGGGAATAAGGGACTGATTTTAACTGTGTCTGTGCAGCACTGGGTTTACACGTAAAAGTGCTTTAAAATAAACATTTTCAAACAGAATCTCTGACATGTCTTAAATTTCAACTTAAATCACAACTAAAAACAGCACACAAAACCAAACCAACAGTGGTCTGGGTCCATCACCTGCTTGTTTCTATGGCTACATCACTGTTCTGCCTGGAATGTTCCACAGTGTGACATTAAACAGCTTTACCTTACATTTTATCAATTACAGTTGGTTTGAAAACTCAAAAATACCTTGAACTACCTGTGACCTGTTGTACTGTTCTTCTGTGCTTATACAGACTTCTCAGATTCTAGGGTGTGTTTGTTGGGATAGTGACTTGGACACATAAACTGCAAAATATTAAACATGAAAAGTATTGTTCTGAATACCATGGTAAATGTGTTGTTTTGGACTTCATGCACTAATAAATGGGTTTTAAAGGCATTTAACTGTACAACATGTAAGGACTGCCCTCTTATATTGACTCAGTTTCTTGTGACGGCTAAAATGAGGAGCTCTCCGGACACAAAAGGCTGGAGATCCCTGATGTGACCTATTCTGTCATTAAACACAAGGTAAAGGAAAGGCCCAAGTATCTGACACTATGCCATGCCTGTGTTTTAAGGATAAAGTTTTAGGTATAAGGCAGCTGGAGGAATGTGATTGTTGCGTGTTGTGATTATTCCACTTCCACTTTTAGATCTGGATTGTATCTTTTGGGTGTTTTTTTTTTTTTTCATGCATGCAGTTTGTGATGAGGAAACAACATTATAACATCAGAAAATAGTGTAATATGGGCCCTTTGAAACAGGTCAATAACCAATATTTCCCTTTAAACAAAGGTTTAAAGGTCTCACAATCTGCTGGTTGGGATAATGAATCTCTCAAGGTGCTATAGTTTCCCATGTCTTTAAAATGTATTAGATGTGTTGTAAATAATCTTTTGGGCAATGGGGAGTGGTTAATAGGCCGTGCAAATCATTTGGATGTGACCAGGCGGAGCCACTGGCATATTTAAGAGTCTTTCAGGTGTACCTGGTATTTAGAAGAGTCTGCAGACGCCATGGCCACTGTTGCAGACGCCATGGCCGCTGTTGCAGACGCCACGGCCACTGTTGCAGACGCCACGGCGCCTGTTGCAGACGCCACGGCCACTGTTGCAGACGCCACGGCGCCTGTTGCAGACGCCACGGCCACTGTTGCAGACGCCACGGCCACTGTTGCAGACGCCACGGCGCCTGTTGCAGACGCCACGGCCACTGTTGCAGACGCCATGGCCACTGTTGCAGACGCCACGGCCCCTGTTGCAGACACCACTCTTGGGTAATTATTGTAGTATAATTGTTTTAATAATTATTATTTGTTGGTGTTGATCTGTTACTTGTCTTCAGACCAAGAGCAGATTATCTAGAAGACAGAGACTACTTCATGGCTGTGGCCCTTCTGACAGCCCAGAGAAGCAGGGATCCTGAGACACAGGTACCAGGATTTCTGTTCTGGGACAATCAGCTTTTTCTCTTTGTTTGTTTTCCATACTGTTATTGCTGTAATATAAACCTATAAGTCATAAGTGGATAAAACAGATCAGTACAAAGAGCATTAAAGAAAGCCCTTGTGCAGGTGGGTGCCTGTATTGTGAAGGACGGCAAAGTTGTTTCAGTTGGTCACAACTTCATGCCGATTGGTGATGACAAACGTCCCTGGAATAAATCAGAAGATCAGAAAGATGAACAGAAATACTGGTATAGTAAGTAATTTATTTGATAAAAATAATAACTTATCATGTATCATTTCTATTATAAAATGTAGACCTATGTGTTACAGTCAGCTTTGCTGTGAACAATGCCATCATAAACGCAAAGCATGTTGATCTGAAAGGAGCCACTGTCTACGTGACTGTCTTTCCGTCCCAGAAGTGCGCCACGGAAATCATCCTAGCTGGTGAATTTTGTTATACATAACATAAGCATTTTTAATTGTGTGTACAGTTTTAATTCCACAGTGTAATATGACATGAGTCAAATGGAGATAAAGTGTATTGTTAATCCCCTGATTAAAATGTACTTGTGCATGTTTAATGTTTAACAAAGCCACTTTTGAAATGTTTTATTTACACTTAATTTCTGTGTTCAGGCATCGAACGTGTTGTGTATCTTACTGACAAATATGCAGAGGAGAAATGGTGTAAAGCCTCCAAGAAAATGCTCGACGAAAAAAATGTTTCTCTTGAGTAAGTTTGAGTGCAACACATACACCTTTCCACTAACGACCATTACACATTCTTCAGTGTGTCTATTAAGTGAAGGATAAAATCAGTGTTCTTTGTATTGTAGTTCCTCACTGGTGATATTTTTATTGCTGCATTTGGAAAGCTGTATTCATTCTCTGTTGGATTTATTTTAATTTTTGGGTTTGGGTATTTACAAGCAGCAAGTATGACTGACCTGCACTGAAAAACAGAACTTGTAAGATTTACTAGAAAAAAATCCTCATAACAATTTGCACCAGCACTTTTAAAGTGAATTTTACTGCTGTAAAATCAGGTACAATTTACTTGTCAGTATTAAGTAAAATGTACTTACCACCAGGACTAACAGTCATTAATTTACTGAGTAATTCTTACTCATGTTTTAAGTTAGAAGTCATAAATAAATTAGTTTAAGTAAAATATATAAAATATTGTCATAATTAATTGCATTGCTATGATGAAATAATGAAGTAAATATTATATATCTAGTATTTTTAATACTCACACCTGCATACGCAGACACTGGGGTGCGGTGGGTTAAGTGACATTCACCAAACTGTGGGTGGTATTACTTAGTATTTCTGGTTTTGTGACTCGATTGTAAAATGTTTCAAACATATTTGGTGATTCTGTAGTCGAACTTACTCATTAAACACAATACTTCAACTACATGAGTAAAATAAGTACATTTTAAATAAGTTGTAGTTCTCACAGAATTATGTTATTTCAGTGTAAAATTTACCCCAGTTAATTTAATATACTTAATATACTACCCCCAGAAGTTATTTTGTTCAGTGTGGGTGCTGTTGTATTCAAAGATAATTCCTTTCATTTCTACATATACAGATGGACATTTGTATCTCAATGTAACAAAGAATTGTCTGTCTTATTTTCACAGGCGTTTTCTCCAGGATAAGGAGAAACCAAGAGATTCAAATACATTTCTAGTGAATGTTCAAAGGTGAAAAGGTTTTTTTACTCTGTTAAATTGTTTCTACAAAAGTTATACACATTTAAAAAAGGATTTTATTTAAAGAGCCCATATTACACTATTTTCTAATCTCATAAAAACACACCTGAAGTTATATTTTATTTCCTTCACACATGCTTAACACATAAACCCTGCATATTTAGGCTGAGTTCTGTTCCACAGATTTAACAAAATGAATTAAACTAAATGTTAAAGAAAACTACCACTTCATGACATTATAAAGTGGAACAGAGCAGTTTGAGCTTTGGCGATACAGAGACTGATAAAGACTCATAGTAGCTTCCTGTCTGTGCTTTGAGCTCTTGCCAGGTGAGAAAATGAATGGATTCACATGCATTTCTTTAATAATTTAACCGTTTTGGAGTGTAATGAGGAAAAGTCTGGTCAAAGAAAGCGAAAACAATCAACAGTTGGGATTTTGTATTATTTAGGTGGTGTTTTCTCAACCAAAACGTGTGCATTGACTCAAAAAAGGTTGAAAAACACTGCCTTAAGCTAACTAGATGAAAACACACCCTCTTTGTGTACAGTAAGGCGTATGTAGGTACTGGGAGCAATTACACACAAAAATAACTGACAAGAGATACAGCTAAGACTGTAAAAAGTTTGCACCAGATGAGACAGTAATCACTTTTCACCAACTGTGTGTATTTCAGGCTTGTTGACTTTTACCCGGCTCAACAGTGCTGAACCTCCTCCATCGTCTTCACCTTCGCCCATCAAGACCGAAGAGCTTTTACAAGATTTGTTAAGATTTGTTTCTGGTACTGGGTCCACAAACTCCTGTCCTATTTATCTGACAACAATATATCACAATAATACAGTTTCAAACTCATTATCGATGCTAAGGAATAGACTCCATACTCTATACTGATTACGAAGTGGAAAAAATGTGTCCTCCTGCATATTTCGTGTTGACCCCAAACCTGACACTTTTCTGAAACAAGGCTGGATAAGCTCTCTAGGCAGTGTCCTAACTATAGTTAACTCTTCACTCCTAAAAGGACTTGTTTCCGTTGCTTTTAAAACAGCTTCATTAAGCCACTGCTAAAGAAAAATAATTCACTTCACAG
>CM060658.1:2719175-2959175 GCA_030686955.1 Odontamblyopus rebecca | reverse complement strand
ATGGTGTAGATTTGCCCCGCCTGCCACACCAGGGGAGGGGCATGGTGCAATCGTAACCCCGCCCGCCACACCAAGGGAGGGGCATGCGTGCAGGCTTTTCAAAGGCAGATAAAACAAAAAACGAAGGCATTGTTTAGACTGAGCTCTTGAGCTCGAGTATCTCGATTGGTTTGGGGTCAGTGCATTAAGTGATTATCATTGATCGGTGGAGACCATATTTAAAGAAAAAGTAAACAAACATTGGGTTTCCTTCAGTTTTGTGACATCCCTGTTAAACTGTCTGTGGGCTGCGTGGCCGTTACCTCCGGCCGATCTCGCTCTGCCTCAGAAACTGGATGTTGTTGGCGCTGTCTGCGAGCTCGGGGTACTGCTCTATGGACAGGACGTAGTAGCCGTCATAGCCCAGCACTTTGCCGCTGCTCAGCAGCTGCCTCTTCTCCCCCTCGGTCCACAGCCGCACCCCTTCCTCCCCATCACGCACCCTCTGCTGCTCCCGCGCCCAGGCCGTGGACAGCGCCCTCTGGCGGGCGTGCTCCAGAATGCGTGCTTTCTCCTCGTCCAGCGTAGTGCCGTAGCGCACGTGCAGAGCCAGCGCTCCGTACTGCAGCTCCACGTCAGCAAAGCGCCTGGTGCGGCCGTTCATGACGGTGGTGGACTGGGATACGGTCACGTTGACCCCGTTCTCCAGAGCCTTCCTCCCTGAGGTGAGTCTGAGCGCGCTCAGGTCGTTCTCCGGCAGGCTGGTCTTGATGAAGTAGTGTGTGTCGCGTCCCTCCACCGTGAAGTGCAGGTCCTCCAGGTAGAAGGCGTTGTTGAGGATCGCTGCCACTTTGATGCAGTCCTCGTTTGCGATGTTCAGGGCGTTAGTGACCACACGGCCCTGTACCACGGCCAGCATCACGCCCTTCCCCACCAGAGAGCGCGCAGACGAGAACCAGAGCCAGGGCCGTGTGTGGTCTGAGTGCCGCCGGCTCAGCTGGATCTCAGGCATGCGCTCAAATGACAGGAAGGCTTTGGACTGACGGGTCACCTCCTGCTGCACCCCTGAGATGGCCTGGAGGGGGCGAGAGGGAGTCATAAAACAGGTTTGAGTGGATGAAAAAGTTACAGCATACAGCCTATAAGAATTTAAACATCCAATATCAAATAATCTTACAGTGTTACTTACAGGCAGGTCGTCCCACAGCTGACTCTTCTTCATCTCCAGTGAGGGCTGCGTGAGATCGAATTTGGGAATGGGGAATCCTGGGATGGCATTGTGGAGGTGGAACCCGAATGTGACCAACCAGATGTTTACGTCTGAAGAAAGAGAGAGAAGAGTTTACATAAAGCTGGTGTCAAATGAGGCCTCGGCATGTGACCAACCATCTGTACTTTATTTTTGGCTCTGAAATATGGACGTCAGTAAAGTTAGCTGTCAATCATAAAACATTTCACAGTAAGAAGCAGCAGATTTTCAGTTCTCTGCTAAAAATGGCTGTTTGACATTTTTGAATCTTGCATGAATCACCTTGATTCGTATTTTTTTTTTTAGAATAATTGTAAGAAAATACAGAGCAGTGGCCGATAAGGAGCAGATAGGGAGAAGGTGAAAACAGGATATTTCTGAGCACTCAAGCCTCGATGCAGGACAATACAGGACATTTTACATAGTATTAAGTCCCCTTTAAGGAGCATAACCTTCACCCCTAGACAAAAGAAACTACCCAGAAGGAAATTACCCCCAAATATACATTACACGAACAAAAAAACAACGATTACTATGAACATAAATGAGTAGAATCTGGTGTATATTACCTGTGACATACTCCTTAACCTGATGGACTTTGCTGATGGGGTTGTTTCCTCTGAACATGTACAAGTTAAAAGGCTGAGGGTCCTTTCCGACTCTGGTCCACGCGCTGATGTCAGGCGTGGTCCACCTAAAATCACATGAAAACAATGTCATTTAACACAATAACTGAATGTAGCCTTGAGAATTGGGGTTAAACCACTGAGCCTGAACAGGGACCAAGACTAAGGTCAAACAAAAGTCAGACTTGAACAGGTCCAAATCCACTCCAGACAAAAGCGTGTCCCCCCATGAAGGTCTGTAACTGTGTAATACATGCTTAAAATGTTTCACAGTTTGGGTAGAGAAGACCAGGACTAAACCCAGGATAAGAATCAAAAATGGCCATTACAGATCCTTGTGAATTCTGTAAACAAGCTCCAGAAACAACAGAACATTTATTCTTTTCTTGCTCAGTGATCCAAAAGTTTCTGGAAAGATTTATATAATTGGCTTGGACAAAAAATGAGGAATCTCTCACAGGTTACTAAAGAGGATATAACATTTTTCAGAAATAACTTGTCTAAAGAAATCTCTAAACTGATAAATATCCTCCTGCTTATGGGTAAATATCCCATTCATAAAAATAAATAGAAAATAGAATTGCCAAATCCTTTAAAAACGAAATTAGAACGTATTTAGCCTCTGTAAAACACCTGCAAAGTTCAAATATGATTGTTGACAAAATTCTCAAATCTGCTGAAGAATGTTTGTTACTCTAAAGCAATAACTTTTCATATTTCCTGCGCTGTATTGATGTTTTTGACCCTTGGGTGCAGGGTTTTCATTTGAAGAACATTTAGTGAAAGTGATGCGTTGAGATTTTGGTACGGACACTGATACAGAGTTGAATCTGTAATTTCTGTAATTTTGGAGTCTTTGGCGCTCAGGGGGTAAAGTTATTATTATTATTTTTTAATTTTCTTGTTTGTGATCTGTTTGCACTTTAATTTCCTTGTGTTTTTTGTTTTATATCATGCCTTACAGACTTGCTGTCGTCTCTACGAGAGTTTGTATTGCACTGTAAAAAGGCCAGTACATTTTTAGGACTTTTAGAAACATCACACTGGCCCCAACATCACACAAGAGATGTAATGTACACGGATGTCGTAGTTCTAGTAGGAAAAGTAAAAGTCTCTTAGCATAAATAGTTTTACCTTCCCGCTGGTATGTCATAGTCCCTGTCTCCGAAGTGCAGCAGGCGCGTGAGGGGGTCGTACAGGCCGCCGTGGAACCCGATCACCAGCACAAAGTCTGGGTTAGAGTCAAAATACACCTCTCCGTAGGCCGTGTACTGCACCTGAGGACCAGACAGACGCGGCTGTAGACTCCAGACCGAAACGAACACAAAGACCACTTAAGTGTAGTGGAGAACGCACAAAAAGGTGGTGTGAATTTGAGTCGATCAGCTGCTTAACCTATTTATCTGTGCACATTTACAGTCATGTGGTCCATGTTGATGTCTCTCCTCCTTTCCTCTCCACGCTCCATGTATCAGACACTTGTATTCATGCTCTGTTGCGTGTGTGGATGCTTTATTTACTTCGGAGGGAGACATTTTGTTTCGAAAGCAAAAGAGAACACTTAAAGGTCCTATATTACGCAAAATTCACTTTTACCCATGTTGTTATCGGGTCACAAACACACCTGGAGTCGTGTTTTGTTTCATTCACACATGTTTGAGTAATCCTGCTTTATTATTAGTCTGTCTGCATCTCCAAAGCTCAAAACGCTCTGTTCCACCTTGCGATGTCATGAAGTGGTATAGTTTTCAAGTGAACAGCTATCTTTAACCTTCAGTTCAGTAAAAAATTAGCAATATTTTCAGTTTGATAGAAGAACTCAGCCTAAATAAGCAGGTGTGTGTGTTAAACATGAATGAAACACAGCTCCAGGTATGTTTTTGATGACAAAGGAACATCATAACACATCAGAAAATAGCGGACGCTTTAATAATAATACACTTTAACAATGTTGAATACTGAAGAGCACAGCTATTTAAAATACTAAATATAATAAAACAGAGAAAATACAGTCAAATTCACCATGCAAAAACAAACAAAACACACACACATATAGTTCCTACTCATTTCAAAATCGATATTGACAGAAAAGACGATGCGATGAGAATGTTTTGGTCAGTGTGAGGGTCGGGGACGTACCTGTTTTAGCAGAAGTCCGTTGTTGCTGAAAACAGCCAGTGGGGTTCCAGTGTTGTCGCAGGCGATGTAGAACTCCTCTCCACTGCTGATCTCCATCGCAAAAACGTGACCCTGCGAACAACAGTCGGCCACATTACAAGAAAAGAAAAGAAAAACTCAAGTAAGGCGGCTTTTTCTTGCCTCTGGTCACCTGATGCTTCAGTCACAGGTCTAAGCGCCAACGTTTTTCAGCTTCATTGACTTCCTGTTCAAAACTACACAGCTTCTTCTTAGTGGAAATTCATTGTAGCAAAGGATTATCATTTATATATAGCTGATAACTAACTGTAAGTCAATTTAACTACAATCAATCAGTTCAAATACTGTCTAATACATGACTAAATACTAAAAAAAATACAACACTAAACACAATCAATCAATTAAATACTGTCTCACTTTAACTGTGGCTTTTAATTGTGTGTTTTAATCGTTCTTAATGTTGCTGTAAGGCGACCTTGGGTGTCCAGAAAGGAATAAATAAAATTATTATTATTATTTCATTTTCTTGGGACAGTTTTTAGCCTCTGTGCCCTAAAGTCTGAAGTTTTTCGGATAATCTCAAGTAAGTACAGAGTAGTGGGCGGAGATACGTGTGTGTGAAAACTGACATTTCTCGTGCCTCAAATGCAGGACAATGCAGCATTACTCGAAAATGCTTAAATGAGTGAACATATGACTTTTCAGTAAGACAATTATGCATGAACACCATTAGAACATGGCTAAAAGCTCAAAAAAGTATAATGCACATAAAATATCCACGACAAATAACACGTGTCAGTATTTTTAAGCCTCTCCTTAAACGATGTACACACGTTTTTCCTGGGATCCAGAATACACACGACTTCAGTACTTTACAAAGATGTGAGTCTGGTCACCGCTGAATCTGGTGACTAAAGGTTCATGCATATCAACAAAAATATAGCTACTTATAAGTGAAAAAAGGGAACAAAAATTATCACAGTGGGCTGAAAAACACTGTGTATTTCTGCAGAATCAACTGTTAATCTGAGGTGAGATAAATCACAGGTGACCAGTGAGCTCCTTCAAAGCCGACTGCACGATCACATTTAGTCGAGCTTGAGACTGATATTCCTCTGTATAAAAAGTACATATCACTCTGTACTTTTTTAGCCTCATGTTGTAATCATTATGGCTCTTTTAGCTTGACTAATTCATCAACATAAAACAGACTCGCACAGTTTGGGGTAGATTTCCTGAGCCAGTGAACCATGAAAAACATTAAATTCATTTCTCAAACTGATTTGTGTTGAAAGAGGAGTCTCTAATAAGGATAGTGTTTTTCTGCAGCCACTGAAGGAGAACCAGCCCAGTGTAAACAACATACATCAAAACACAGAAATACACGGGCAAAATGTGGGGACTTCATCCAGGCAAATGTCTTGTGTTTACGAACAGCATAAAAACTGAACGTTCATTATTATTTTGTTGAAATAATGGTCTGGGTCTCTTCTGGTCCACTGTCTAAAACGTTGGTCGGCGTTACATGTTTTGCTCAGATAAATAAATGTTGTGTTCACCAGGAGATCACGTGTTTTTGGTCAAATTGTCAGTCGCAACTGCACTCATTTCATCCGACTTTTCACACCCAGTAAACTCCACTAGTGTCTGAACCATAGTCCGTATATATGAGTGGACTAAGTGAGTGTGACGTCACCCACAGCGTTTTGGAGCCAGGTCCATATTTGGAAATCCTCCCGCGAGTATCATAGCAACACAAGAGCCAATCAGGAGTGAGGAGGTTAAATGTGGCGCCTCCTCCTGGCAGAGCTGATGCATCATATATACGGACTATGGATGTGATACTCTGCACCTGCAGGACACTGGATTTACCTGATTCTGCACAAGAAGAAGAAACTGTGAGCTTTTAGAAGCAAACTTTAAATAGTTTAAGTCACTGATTTATGTTGTTTGTTCTGTTACGTACGAACAACAGTAGAGTCGCAATTTAACCAAATTCATTTTACTTTTATGCTCATTAAATTCTGCTCGTTCAGATTCTAGTAACGTTAGATATTGTAACTGTTTGAGATATTTTGTCATTTTATTTAAAAAATCGTCACTCGGGGGAAAGCGGGAAGGGAACTTACTTAGCAAAGAAACGAGCTGTCAATCAAGCTTGTTGCTAACGACCTCGGGGAATGAAGGCGTCTGATTGGTCCATTATTTATGTTCATATCTTGATTTAGGAACAACATAATGAAATGAAAAGTTCAGGATCCTGTGTGGCGGCTTCAGACGAACAGTTTAAGTCCAGAATGACGAGGCTCAGAGCAGCAGGTACAGACAGAGGGACGAGAAGATCCTAATGTGAAGGAGCCCGAAGAGCCTCCTGGAGCACTTCCTGTTTGGCACGCGGCGGCTAACGGGTTAGCTTAGCCCACTCATATATACACGGACTATGGTCTGAACCCCACAGGAGAGCCTCTGTACTGTACCTGCAGGTCGTAGTAGAAGGAGGTGATTTCGGAGCTGGAGTGGTTGTACACGTGGGTGATTCTGGTCGGGTAGTTCAGGTCTGCGTAGAAGAACTGCAGGTGTTGGCCCAGACTGTTCCTGGAGGCCACTCTCCTCCCCAGTCCGTCGTAGCGGTACTGAATGGTCCAGCCGGCCGCTTTACTGTACACGCGAACCAAGAGGCCTGTGTGAGAGAAGAGAGGAGCTTGAGACGCTACGATTACAGTTTTAAAAAGTAAATTCAGTGACTTATTAAGAGTGTTAGAAATCGAATGTTATTTTGGATGAATTGAGAGCATGTGTTCAGTTATTTTAGTTACTCTATTTTCCGGACTATAAGTTGCTCCGGAGTATAAATCGCACCAGCCAAAAAAAGCACAATGAAGAAGAAAAAACACATATTTAAGTTGCACTGGACGATAAGTCACATTTTTAATTTGATAAAATCAGAGACCAAGAACCGACATTTCAACACTTCAAACTGTCGACCTCGGCTCGGAAGTCTGCAGCAGTGTTTAGGACGTCGTAGTTCGTGCTCTTATAGAAACGGTTGCGTTGCATGAAGCGGTAAAAAATTTGTTTTCAATTTAGTTTCATCGCGGTTCGAGTATCCTCCACTTTTCACCCGTCTCTTACAAGTCTCTCGTTCACTCCAGACTTTATTTCTGCTGCTCGATCACAGTTTTCAGCTGCATATTTCACTACTTGCAGCTTGTAATCTGCAGAATGTGATTTTCTTTTCATTTGTGTTCAGTCTATCTCAGTTTTCTTTATAAGTTGATGTTTAAACTTAAAATTTTCAGTGGTGCAGGAGTAATAGGAGTAGCAGATACTGACGCACAAGCCTACAGCGCCCCCTCGTGGTCGTCAGTGTGAAAATAATAAACATGTGAAATTATATATTTTAATATATAAGTCGCAGGACCATCCAAACCATGAAAAAAGTGTGACTTATAGTCTGAAAAATACGGTACAACAAAAAAATAAAGAGTAAAAAGGGCTTAAGTGCATATTAATCAAAAGAATTTTAGAAAAGAATATACAGTAAATGCATAAAATTTACATTTTTTAGATGTTTTGTGTTAATAACTATACGTTTTTAATGAGTAAAGAACTGCTGAATAGGTGTTTGGTGTTTGGCAAAGGTTTAAAATAGGAATAGGTGTCACATATTAATGACATGATGAGACAAGCGCAGCTAAAACTATAAGATTATATCAAAAGCAGAACTTCATTTCAGAAAAAAGTGGGACAAAATAGAAACACTTTGAGGATTCAGTTTAGTATTTAGTTTAACGTATCCAGGCCAATACTGAATACATGAAAGTATAAAGTGACGCTGCCCGTGTGGTCTCACCTTTGGAGTTGTACTCAAATATCTCAGCTCCTCTCTGTCGTAGGAAGCCGTCCTCGTCCAGTCTGTACTGCACGTCTCCGAGGCGTGTGATCCGGTCTCGCAGGTCGTACCGCAGAGGGGTGAGTCTGCCGCTGTTCCCCGGGTTCAGCAGGTGCAGGTTTCCATTCAGGTCGTAGTTATATCTGCAAAACAATTTAGCAATAGAGTTTAGGGTTTGGGCAGCTCAGGACAATGTTGGCATTTGTTCAGGGAAAACAGGAATACAAGGAGAATAAAAATGTACTGTTAGATTTATGCATAACACTCACTACTCTGCAAACCGCTTTATAATAGAACAGGGGCAAATCCTCCAGTGAGGTACTCCTGACCAGGGCCGGCCCCCCCATTAGGCAACATAGGCAAATGCTAAGGGCGCCGCCGCTCCACTAGGGGGCGCCGAGCACAAAAATCGGCGACGGGGGATAAAATCCTCCACTGTCTAAAACATCGTCACTATGAACTGTTTGATTTCTTGTGAGTATCTGTACTCTGGCAGTATTTTTTATTTTTTTTGCAATCCAAGGGGCGCCACCTGAAATCTTGCCTAGGGTGTCAAAATGGTTAGGGCCGGGCCTGCTCCTGACCATAAACATATGTATATAATATTAAATGGGATGTCAGGTCCCAACTTGGTGACCATTTTCCATGCTACTTTCCATGTGCAAGTTCCATGTTTCGTTGATTAAAGAAAAAATAGGCAACCGAATGTCTAATATCACTCACAAACATGGCCCAACTCCAGCTCTGGGCTAAATAAGAGACAGGTTTGTGGAGATGCAAGCCCACTCATAGTAAGAACACATTTTTTTCAGTTTTTTTGCACAATAAAAACACTGAAAAACACACGGAGCGGCTTTAACAAGAACAACATAAACCAAGGATGCAACACTAAACATGGCGATATCTCCAAAACCTGCATTAAGCCTCACGCATTTGATTCCGAAGTTATACCTCCACATCATCTTCTCGTTGAGGAACACGGTCTGCAGCTGGCCGTCCACGTCGTACTCGTAGCCGTACTTAGTCGTGTTGGCGAAGGGGCCGATCTTGATTTCGCGCTTGGTGACACGGCCCATGTTGTCGTACTGAATGGTGATCCAGTACATGAGCGAGCGGAAGATCTCGTACTGGATCTCCTTTATGCGTCCGTGCTGGTCAAAATGTTTGGTGTACGTCATGACGGCCGTGGAGATGATCTGAGGGGCAGAATACGCGGTTAAATAAGATGACATTTTGAGCATTGTAGGCCAAAATATTGATATAAAATGGCTACAGGTCCATAGATTTCCTGTTCTAAACTGCAGAACAAACACGCTGCAAATTTTCGTTTAGGTTTTTTCATTATTATAACATTTTTTAAGCGCACATTTATGACCCGGGAATCAGATTTTTAGTATAGGAAGCACAGAGCGTCAACTGGAGATAGAAGGTGGGTGAAAACAGACATGCAAAATACAGAATTATACAAACATGCATGAATCAAATGAATTATAACTTTGGCTTAGACAAGTATTTTTCAACCTTTTTTGAGCCATGGCACCAATTTGTGGTTGAAAATATTCCATTGCACACCACTTCCGATATAAATTATCGTATGTGTTTCATTAAATTTGATAAAGGTCATCGTTTTGTTTTATTTTTTAGATCAGAAGCTTTCTCGAGGAAGTCCAACAATTATGAGAAACCTTCATTAGAACATGGTTAAAAGTTCAACAACCCCCTGTCCCCTTTAAAGTAAATCATTATTGTTATTATATTCATGTTTTTCATAGTTATTTTTAGTTTTTAGCTACTATTTACTATTGGTTTTACTGATTTATTATTTTTATGAGCAATTCTTTAGGGTTTCTTATTTCTTCTGCGGCACTTTCACGCTCATTTTACAAACTGTGATGCAGTTACTTGAGAAATTAACCGGTACATTTAACATCTCCAGTCATTTCTGAATTATTCTTACCTGGTTTATGTCGTAGTAAATGACCCCGAATTTGCCAAACTGCTCCACTTTCCCGGATATGTCGTCAAACTGGTACAGGTCTATGGGCAGCGGGGTTTCGTTGATCACCGCCTGCATGCTGGTCACTCTGAAGCTGTTGTCGTAGGTGTAGTCGAAGCGCGCGTTCACCATCCCGTCCTCGCTGAAGCGAAATATCTGCCTGTCCACGAGGGGCCCGATCTGCCGGTACCGGATGGAGCAGATGAAGCCTTCGCTCTGCAGGTTCACGGTTTTGAGGACGCCGGCGGTTTCGTCGTAAGTGAAGCTGACCCGCGTGGAGTCGTAAAGGATTTCTGCAAGTTTGTTCTGTTGAAATGGAAAAAATAGTGTGTTTCTGTTATTGGTGAGTGGAATGTCTCATCCCTCAATCATCCAGGTAGGTTCCAGCGCTAAAGAATATTTAATTCAATTCAACTGGACAAAAGTTTTTCCACTCGTCCAACGGGCTTCTTCAGTTCTGACGGGAAGCCAGAAGAAACAAGCTAACCGCATATGTGACCGGTGTAAGTTTGCAGAGGGCTCATTAACCCATTTGTTTTGGACTTGTCTGCTTTTCTTTCTTTATTTGACAGGGACAGTGCAATCGGACATATTTACATGCAGAACATGCAGCTGATGCGACGCATGTAGAGTTTAGACTCTATTGTTGTTCGCAGCTTTGGTTCATTTTTATGGTGTGATATTTTTAAATGGTTTTCAAATATGTACAAATGCTCTTTAGTCCCAGAGCCAACGCTTCGTTTGTGCATGAGCCCCTCTGAACTACACACTGTGGTATATGGCATGGCTATAGCAAAAAAAAAGTTATATTAACCTTATGGAAATCTGACACAGCTCCTCAGTTTAGGATGTGGTCGTCTGAATTAACTAATATATTGTATATGGAGAAGATTCGGTATGATTTGGAGGATAATATTTGCCACCATCCATCTATTTATATATATTTATATTTCTTTTATTAATGTCTGGATATATATTTACATTGCAGTGCAGCTTTGTGTATTTTATTTGACTTTATCTGCCCTTATACATGTTTTGTTCTGTGTTTTGTGTTTGTTATTTTTACATTAAAAATGTAATAAACATATTTGTCAAAAAAAACAAAAAAAACAAAACGAAACAAGCTAATCACACTGAAACTGACATACCCTATACTAGTTTACAGTAAAGGTTGAACTACCCTAAGGTGTGAACTGTTTGTGTGATGGATCAAACCCCTGAACTGAAGCAGCTCCTTGGATGAGTGACAAAATGCACCGCTAAAAACTTTCATTTTCTTTTCATGCTATTGTTTACTCTCTGCTTCTTAGAGAAATTCTTACAGATTTTCCTGTGGACTTTACCTGTCTGCGGTACTTGTACAGTATTCTCCGTCCGGTGCCCAGGTGAGCCACTCTCAGGAGCTGCAGCGATGGAGGATAAAAATGAGAACAAACACATACATATTTGGAACATTACTGCCCATGTACACGGCAAAAAAACAAAGTTAAGATGACTTGAATTAAGAAAGTTTGACCATGATTTGAGTCAATTTCACTTGACAAGGAAAATTATCTGCCAGTGGAATGAGACTTTTTGTACTTAAAAAAAAAACTTATGAAAATACATCTTGCTGCACTTAAAATAAGGAAAACAACACATTTTTGCACTTAAAATAACAAATAAAATCAAATGTTGCTTGAATTAAGAAAAAAAAAACACATTCCACTGGAAAATAATTTGACTTGTCAAGTTGAATCCACTCAAATAAAGTAAAATGTTCTTAATTTAAGTCATTTTAATTGATCTTTTCCCAGTGTGTCCATTATTATTGTTAATATTTTTGTCTGAGCCCATCTTAACTCAACACTACAGGGACACGGGGCCATTAACTGTGACACATCACACACGCACACACTAAAATGCATTTGACTATTTTCCCTACAAAAGTGACAGTATATTTGGGATAATATGTAGTCGCAGTGACATCAAATTTAATAATTCACAACTAAAATGAGCAGCTCGAGTTGTGATGTGATTATTAGAATCAAATACGTCTAAGGAGCATTTCTCAAGGCTAAAATCTAATTCCAGGATAAAAGTTATTATAATTTAATGCTTGTCTCCATAGATTCATTATAGCTTTACCAATATGTATTAGACTTATATACTAATATCTCCATGGACCTAAGGAGGCGGTTGCTAGGCCATATTGCAGGTCAGATCTGTGGAGAGGCAAGCCTGCTTACAGTAAAAATGCATGTCAAATATACACGTTCAATATCATATTTTAGAGACAAGCGGTGGAAGAAGTTCCCAATATTGTTACTTAAGTAAAAGTATAGACACTGTAGCCAAAAAACACTCAAATAAAAGTGCAAAAACAGATGAGTAAGAAGTATTTTGAGTAAATTTTGAGATCTAACAGAGCTTTAAATTGACTGATTTTGAAGATCTATGCTGAATTTTGTTCAGCAGAAACAATTAAATCAATCTTTTTTTAGCTGTCTTTATTTTTGTATATTTTTTCTTTGCTCAATTTATGAAACTGATAAAAAATAAACCCTTCAGCCTTTTCAGCAGGTCTCAGACTATAATAAAATACGTTTAATGGACTAGAAAGTACAGATACCTCAAATGGAGTGAAGTAAAAGTAAAAAGTACTAAAATGTAGTCAAAGTAAAAGTTCTTAACCCCTGAAGACCTACGGGCAATTTTAGTACATTTCTCCTCACCTGGATTTTTTTCTTAATGTTGCTTTTAAAACTGCCCCTTTTACCCCTAATGAAGTGTTCTGCCTCCTTTTGTTCAGTCCAACCTGTTATTTCACAATCTGCTGCTGTAGTTGTGTCATGAGGCTGTGATAAAAGCTACAGGACCAGAAATAGAGATGAAAAAAAATAAAGAAAATAAAATTCCCACTCTTTTATACAAAACACACAGCAAACATGTAGAAACAACTTTTTGGACATAACAAATGCTTAATTTAGGGCCTTAGCTACAAAAATGCAAAATATCAAGTCTGTAAGTCAATTAAAAATCTCCTTATTGTCCTAAAAATTAAAAAAAAGTGCAATCGCTCCTTTCCTGGTCCAGTCCTGGAAACAGCTCCTGTCAGGTCCAGGGCCAGAGCCACAGCACTTCTGCATTTCCAGGGTGGAAATTACATTTGGATTTGTTCATTTTGACTGAAATAAACCTTTAAATAAAAATAGAAAGAGATGCACAATTACACACACCAAGATTTGCCGTTTATGTGAGAATTAACTCCATTTGGAGGGACTTTTTCACTCGTTATAAACACACACAGTCAGAGGAGTCGACCATCTTGACTCACTTCACTCTTTGGCAAAGTTTGGCTCGATCAAAATGGACGGAGCGCATGAGTTTGGGGAAAACAAAGTTCCTATTGGACACTCGTTTTGCTCACGTCATCACACAGCGTGAGTGTGACGTAGGATAAAGCCGCAGAAATGTACGGAAACCTCTATGTCTGCACTTTCAGAGGGGAAAAGGAAGTTTCTGTCTTTTACCGTTAGAAAGTTCTGCTCGGTTATAGAAAACATATTCCTCTGTATCGTATATGATACCGTAGGTCTTCGAGGGTTAAGTTCACATTTCAGGTATCTGTACTTTACTTGTTTCGTTCCATCACAGCGTATCAGCCATCAGAAAAGTTACATCGTGCACCTTCAGTAAAATCCTTGTCACTGACCTGGCCGTCCTCGGAGTAGTCCACGGTGACGGAGGCGTTGCTCTCTGGGGGGGTGTAGATGTTGCGGTAGTACCCGATGGAGCGGATGGTCTGCATCGTGTGTCTGGCCACACTGGGCATTGTCACCGCGGACAGACGGTCGCCCGAGTCGTAGTCGAATATGTACTGGTGCTGACTGTGCAGGAGCAGCACCATGGACTGGAGAGGAACAGAGTCAGAAAGTGAGACCGTGAGAACATCCTGCTGGACCCGTATTATTGATGGTAAATAAACTTCTCCTGCTTAAAACGTCCAGTTGGTCTCCAGCCTTATATTTCCACCCTTTCTTGGAGAAGCTGAAAACTTCTACAACACCGAGTACCACCAAATGAATATGTATTTTTGGTATACGTCTCCAACACTGACCTCAGTGTTGCACAAATGACCAGTGCAAACACGTGTACAAACTGGGAGAGGTGTTTTCCACAAGGACAGTTTGAAGTGATTGTGGGGAATAATGTTGTTGTTTTGTTTGTAATGGGAAATTACAAACAAAACAACAACATTACTACTACTACTACTACTACTACTACTACTACTACTACTGCTACTACTACTACTGCTACTGCTACTGCTACTGCTGCTGCTGCTGCTGCTGCTGCTGCTGCTGCTACTGCTACTGCTACTGCTACTGCTACTGCTACTGCTGCTACTGCTGCTGCTGCTACTGCTGCTGCTGCTGCTGCTGCTGCTGCTGCTGCTGCTGCTACTGCTACTGCTACTACTACTACTACTACTATCAATCAATCAATCAAACTTTATTTATAGAGCATACAAAATGCACTTACACTTTACTCCTACCTGCACCTTTGTGTTTTTTATTATATTTTATTATATTTGTATTTTGTATTTTATTATATTTTATTATATCTGTATTTTATTATATATTTTTTTTACTATATTGTTTACTTGTATTTGCAAACTCTTTTTAACAGTACTATTATTGCAGCTGTTAGTACTTCTTGAGTCAAACGGTTCTTCTCATCCTAAGCGTTTCATCGCATTGTTGAACCTGCATATGACAAATAAACAATTTTGAATCTTACTATTAGATACTACTTGCTACCCACTGTACACCTTATGTTGAGATATGGATTCTCAATTCAGATTTGCATGGCTTTCTCATTAAAAAAAATAAGTAAAACACATAATTTGCAGTTTATGTTATGATGTAAAAGTAAATCAAAACTAGTAATACAAATAAAACTACTGCACCGCTTTACCGTCACTGTTACTGCTATTACTTGGTGTATACTGCCCTCTAGTGGCGACATAACGGAACTGCCGTATTGTCAGTATTTTTCAGGTTTACCCAGATAACAGGACGTAATATGATGCACGGCGCCCCCTGTAGGTCTGCACCCTCACATTACAGCCATGACAAATGAACCACAGCAGCGCAGGAGCAGGACTTTTGTGCTTTTAATAGGAAAGATAATGATATTTGTCACACCATCTGCTGGGTCTGTTCCTCTGGCCGTGTGCGGATGTGGTCAGAATGAGACTGCGGCCAGAGCAGGGCACATTTATGACAGATTTATGTCCAGAAGAGAGAGTAGAGACGAAAATAAGGGTTTAGACTGGGTTTAGGCCAAGTTTATGTCCAGAAGAGAGAATAGAGACAGCAATAAGGGTTTAGACCAGGTTTAGACCAGGTTAAGACTAGGTTTAGGCCAGGTTTATGTCCTGGAGAGAGGTTAGAGACCAAAATAAAGGTTTAGACCAGGTTTAGACCAGATTTAGACCAAGTTTATGTCCAGAAGAGAGACTAGAGACAGAAATAAGAATTTAGACCAGGTTTAGGCCAAGGTTAGACCAAGTTTAGACCAGGTTTAGACCAGGTTAAGACTAGGTTTAGACCAGGTTTATGTCCTAAAGACAGAGAACAAAATATGGATTTAGACCAGGTTCAGACCTGGTTTATGTCCTTAAGAAAGATTACAGACCAAAATAAAGGTTTAGACCAGGTTTAGACCAGGTTTAGACCAGGTTTATGTCCTGAAGAGATATTAGAGCCCAAAATAAAGGTTTAGACTAGGTTTAGACAATGTTTAGACAAGGTTTATGTTCTGAATAGAGATTAAAGCCCGAAATATTATATGTATTGTATTTTGGTACAGATTTATTGATACATGAAATTGGAATCAATACGGTCGAGTTCAGCCTTGGAACTGATTGAAACTGAAACCAAAAAAGCTGCAATTGCACATCGCTGCTAAACAACTGAGCCACTGCCACTAGATTCATTTGGGAGGACTTCTTCTAGTATTTTTCTCTACATTGTGAGAGCTGTATTTAAAGCCTGTTATGAGCCTCTTAATGGACTGACCTCCTCTGGCCCTGACACACTTTCAGACCAGCAGCCGCTAAAATAAAAGCTCCGCGCTCCTTATACATCTGAAGCCCGCGTCGCTTTTAAAGGAAATGTCGACTTGTGCTTCTCAAATGGGCCAGTTCACTCACACAGACATTTCCTGAGGTCTTGGGGAGAAATTATCCTGGGAAAAAAAGTCTGGGAGTAGTATTAATAGACAGGCACCCAGTTTACTCTTAGTAAAGTCAGTACAGATCCCAAGTTTGGACAAATTAAAATCCATATGGGCTACGCAAACTGTTCCTTTGTCACTGATATAAATCACTGTCCACCCATGCAGCTGTACTGGGCTGATATACGAGTACTACTACTACTACTACAGACACTGCTACTGCCAGAAATATACAGATACTACCACATCACACACAAGAAATTGGTATTTTTTAATATTTGGCTTGGATAAAAAACTTCAAAACTTAACGTTGGTCATTTACACCGACTGAGAGGGTGTAGTTATAGCTGTAAAAGTGCTACAAAGATAGAAAAAAATGAAAAATCAACAATTGTGAGGCCAAAACTTTGAACAGGATTGCACAATTAATTAATCAAAAAATAAATAAATACATAAATGAAAATCTTGTTGGGTTTGGGCATTCATTAAACGCGCTCTACCCTGATTTTTTCGGTCTTATGCATTCAGATAATTCAGATAATAATAGACCAGAGCAGAGTTTTGCCTTCAGAGTACAGCTAATAACAGCTAACATGCTAACGTGGACTTCCTGATTGTCAGACAAGAACGCAGCAGAACATATTTTGCCCTCAAGAGCTGAATATTAATCTCCCTGTACTGGACTGTGACAAATGTTGCTCAAAAACATGGAAATCAGGAGCACGGCCTTTAATTTAACTATACAAGTGCATCGATCCGGCTTTTTTGTTCCGATACCAATTACCGATACTGTAGCTTTCAGGATCTGTCGATACCCGATATTAACAGACACCAGTGCAGAGTTTTATTTCCTTAAAACAAAAATAAAATAAGACAAAACTGATCAAAATCTGTGATGTCGCTGTAATTTATCCCCAAGTAAAGTGGATAAACAAACATAATGAGACTTTATGACCTGTAAATGATCTTTTTACATCAGTTAATGTGTCCAACCAGGATATTGCCAGAACTTATATTCAATCCAGGTATGTTTTTAGTACAGAAAAAGTACTGTATCGCGTAAATTAACATTGTACACACGCACAACGGAGATGACACAATAAACCTGTGTGCATATTAAAACAAAGCAGCCAAGACAAACGAACCACAGCAGCGCAGGAGCAGGACTTTTGTACTTTTAATAGGAAAGATGATGATATTTGTCACACCATCTGCTGGGTCTGTTCCTCTGGCCCTGTGCGGATGTGGTCAGAATGAGACAGATTTAGACCAAGTTTATGTCCAGAAGAGAGACTAGAGACAGAAGTAAGGGTTTAGGCCAAGGTTAGACCAGGTTTAGACCAGGTTTATGCCAGGTTTATGTCCTGAAGAGAGATTAGAGACCAAAATAAAGGTTTAGACTGGGTTTAGACCAAGTTTAGACCAAGTTAAGACTAGGTTTATGCCAGGTTTATGTCCTGAAGAGAGACTAGAGACAGAAGTAAGGGTTTAGATCGGGTTTAGGCCAAGGTTAGGCCAAGTTTAAACCAGGTTTATGCCAGGTTTATGTCCTGAAGAGAGATTAGAGACCAAAATAAAGGTTTAGACCAGGTTTAGACCAAGTTTAGACCAAGTTAAGACCAGGTTTAGGCCAAGTTTATGTCCTGAAGAGAGATTAGAGACCAAAATAAAGGTTTAGACCAGGTTTAGACCAAGTTTAGACCAAGTTAAGACTAGGTTTAGGCCAGGTTTATGTCCTGAAGAGAGATTAGGGACCAAAATAAAGGTTTAGACCAGGTTTAGGCCAGGTTTATGTCCTGAAGAGAGACTAGAGACAGAAATAATGGTTTAGACCGGGTTTAGACCAAGTTTAGACCAAGTTAAGACTAGGTTTAGGTCCTGAAGAGAGATTAGAGACCAAAATAAAGGTTTAGACCAGGTTTAGACCAGGTTAAGACCAGGTTTAGGCCAGGTTTATGTCCTGAAGAGAGACTAGAGACAGAAATAATGGTTTAGACCAGGTTTAGCCCAAGGTTAAACCAAGTTTAGACCAATTATGACCTGTAAATTGTCTTTTTACATTAGTTGATGTGTCTAACCAGGATATTGCCAGAACTTCTATTCAATCCAGGTAACTTTTGAGTACAGAAAAAGTATTGTATCGCTTAAATTAACATTGCGCCCACGCACAACAGAGATGACACAATAAACCTGTGTGCATATTAAAACAAAGCACTATAAATAAACCCGCTGATGACCCCCTCACGGCTCTCCGCTATAATCTGTATTTGATTTGCTCCATCTGCCCGAGCCGCTGCGATGTCTGGCCCCGCACGCCCCACCGGAAGAGCACAGGTGGGGGCGATGTCGAGCGGTCATGCAGAAAAGCGCAAGCAAAACCCAAGGACAGTCGCCGAAGCTCCGGTGACAAATCGCAGACACCCTCTCCTCCAACACAACCTTCGGGGAAATAAGTCGCTTTCCTCGGAAATGCAGGGCTGTGGAGGCAGGGGTCGGGTACCGTAGATACGTCTCACTAATCGAGCGCAAGGTTGAGCGAATGGAGCCACATTCAAAGCGGTTAGCCTCAGATCAACCCCGGGCCAGGAGAAAACAGAGGAGAGCAGTGAGATGTGAAGATGAATTGCTGAACGGACTGTGAGAAGAAGAATCTGTGGACGGCCGCGACGGCAAACAACGAAATCAATTTACAAACTACCTTGAACAATGATGTTACCGCTGCAGTTCCTCGTCCTGTTATTACTGCTGTGAGCACTTCCAGTCCGGCCCTGGGTCCAGATCACAATGACTGAGGGTGCGTTAGAGTTACAAAGGAGTGCAAAAAACTCAATTAAAGAGTCGATATGACTCTATTTTCTGATTATAATGTTGTTTCCTCATCACAAACAGGCCTGGGGTTGCGTTTTGCTTCATTCACACATGTTTAACGCACAAATCCTGCATATTTAGGAGTTCTTTCAAACAGAAAACACTCTGTTCCACCTTACAAAGTCACATGATAGAGGCTCCACTGTGTTTTTAAACTCCATACACCTTCACTCTATTCAGATGAATGATATATGACAGACTAATAATAAAGAAATACTCCAATACGTGTGAATGAAACAAAACACAACTCCAGGTCTGTTTTTGAAAAGGTCACAACGTTCTAAGATGGATTAAAGTTCACAAGAGTCAATTTAGTTTAACACTTTTAAACCTTCGCTGCAAAAACCAAAATCTAGCCAAGTTAAGATGACTTTAATTAAGAAAGTTTTACCCTGATTTGAGTAAATTTCACTTGACAAGTTAAATGATCTGCCAGTGGAATAAGAGTTTTAGTACTTGAAATAAGAAACAAAATGAAACGTTGCTTAAATTAAGAAAAAATAAAACACTTATTCCACTGGCAGATCATTTTACTTGTCAAGTTGAATCTACTCAAATAAAGTCAAATGTTCTTAACTTAAGTCATTATTGTTACTTTTAAAGGAAGTAAAATCTTGGACAAAAAACCTCATCCATTTCTAGTTCTGCTACAACTACTGTCAAGACTAGTAATTTGAATAAATATCTTTACAAAAAGTACATTTTTTTTTGTTATATTATGATTATACTGATAATAACGTCTGTCGTTGAATAAATGCAAGACAGATGGGTTCAGTATCATACTGGGGATGATTTAAACCAGAGGATTAACATCTCCATGGAGACAAAACAGAAAGGTTACACAGTGCGCCTTTATCAATAATAATATAATAATGAATGAGGAATAAACCCAGAACTAAACCAGGATTAGACCAGGACTAAACCACAGCCCAAAAGCTCTTGAAGAAGTCATATTATGTCCTCTGCAGGCTTTACCCGTCTAATTATAAAGTATTTTATCGTTTGATACACAGGAGGTGTGTGTTAGCATGCTAGTTTAGCTTTACGGTGAAGGCAAAACTGGTCTATGAAAGTTGTGAAATGTTACTTTTAAAGGAAGTAAAATCTTGGATAAAAAACCTTACTCATTTCTAGTTCTAGTTCTACTACTATTGTCAAATTTGTATAAATATCTTTACAAAAAGTACATTTTTTGGGCTATATTATGATTATATTGATTAAACTTTCACGTTCTACAAGGTTCTCAAAGTCCCCACACTTCTGCGATAACTTCCTCTTATTCACCAGTGTCTTGCCCAAGTGCACAACCGCAGTATGAACTGAGCCGAGCCGGGATTCAGCCGTCAACCCTCCGGCTACAGCCCCCTGAGCCACAACATTAGCCCGATAAAGATAGGCCTCATTTGTGTGGTTAAAAGGTTGTTTTCATATATAAATATCGTAAGTAGGACTAAACCCAAGAGCCACTATATTTAACTAAATAACTTCACAAAGTTAAATAAACTAGTAAACATATTCATGGCATTGCGCACGGCCGAACCCTAAAGCAATGCACCGATGTAAAATAATAATGTGCTTTTTTGACACTACAATTTTTCTGAAGCTCCTCTGGGACACGGCGGATGTCCGGTGATTAGTGGTAAAAGTACCTGGAGTGTGAGTGTTTAAAGTAAATCTCATCTGTAAGAATGAACCGGAGCAGACAGTTAATGTGCTCAACGCAATAAGCAAGAACGTGGCGCCCTCTAGAGGATAAGCACCTACCCGCAGGCAAGAGCGAAAGATCACCTCTAAACAGCGGCGCTAATGACAGATTGTCTTATCTCCAGTGAACTAGATCATAAGGCAAATATAATATACCACTTTAAAATGACTTTGAATTGCCAGATGAGCTATAATTTCATACGGCTTCAAGGTGCACTGTGTAACTTTTCCGGTTTATTTCCAAGGAGACGAGCCAAGTTACAGGGCAGAGCGGTAAAAATACCTGTGATGAACTAAAGGTAAGAAAGATAAGTTTAATTCCATATTTATTATTAGTATTATTTAAGAAAAAACCTTGGAGCATCTAAAACTAAACTAAAACTAAACTAAATTTCAATGCGAAGGAAAAGGCTTGATGCTTGATATAATTTTCATTGCCATAATATAATTAAATGAATAGTAGTTTCATATGTATGTGGTAAAATGTGCTCGTCAACACAGCGAAAAGTGTTAAAATGACTCCCGCAGAATCAATTTTAACATTTTTCTCAGGGTTTCTATGAGTCCAAACTGTTCTAGAGTTAATTTAACATTTTTGGAAATGTTAATTAAGTAACACTGGACCAAATTTTCTGTTTAAACCCCGAAATCAAGAGTTATATTCATGTTTTGAGAGGAAATGGATAAGACTTTGTGCCGCTTATCCTGATTTAAAGGTTTATTTTTACTGGGGCTGTGAACATTAACGCGTTAACGTAACCGATTAATCACAAAAAAATATCGCACTAATGTTTTTTTTAACGCAGATTTCTCACACTATTTATTTTGAGCGCACATGTTCCTCTGTCGAAAGCGCGGATGGTCCTGAAAGGCGGCGCAGGTTATTAGGTCAGTGATCAGGTCCATACGCGGATGTGAAGACGACAGATGTGAAGTGACTGGAGCTCAGGGCAAATTTCTCTGTAAAAAAAAAAACTGCCCTATGGGACTTTAGATGAACTAAGGTAATTTGCAGATATCACAGCGATGAACTCTCTGTCCACAGAAGCACAACGAGTTTAAAACACCAACTTAAAGCGAAACGCGGGTTCGATTCAGCGGCAGAAACGGCGCTACTGCACCAACAACAACAAGCCGAGCAGCAATATATTTTGGTCTGTTTTTGAAGAATGATTAACTGCGATTAATCGTGATTAATCAAAATTCTAAAGTGTGATTAATCTGATTAACCTGGGTGGGAGGAGCCAAATTAACACTAAGGGAAGTTAAATGAACACTAGAGGAATTAACTTCAACCATATCAACCCCAACTTGAACCCCCGATTCACTTTCAAATAGTTAAAATAACACTTTTTGTGTTAAAAACAACTCTGAAATATTTTAGCCTGAAATTTTAACCCTCCAGTTTTTGCAGTGTAGACAGATTAAGACTTTTGTATAACAATATTTTTGTTCTGAAATGGGTTTATCTATGTATAATATATAAAGGGGCCATTGTTATTATTTTTATTATGTTGTATTGTATTTATGTTGTATTTTGTTTAAACTAAAAAGCAATAAATATATATGCAAAAAACAAACAAACAATATTTTCGTTCTGTTGTTGTTTGTTAGTTTTTTTTCTTCTTTTTTTCTTCAGAACCAAAACTTGTTCAAATCTAGTTTCTATACTTGTTTTAACATCAATTAGATCCAGATATTTTCTGACGGCCCTCGCGCATCTGGGAAATATAACAAGTCGTAAAAGCAGTTAATCTTGGCCGTTTATTCCACCCAAAAGGCAGTGCCAAGGTTAACTGTCTTTCTCACTTCTCCTCTCTCTTTTCTAAGTTCACTCGTTCGTCATCTCGGGTCTGTTTGGTTTTCGCACCATCTGTAAATTCAGACCAGGTCAAAACCCGCTCGCTCTCCCCTTCTGCCCCCCTAATTAAAACGCCACAGGCCAAACGAGCTGTGGGCTGAAAATACTGGCGAATATATATGTGACCAGCACAAAATATTTTTTTAATATTCACACTGCATTTGGGGAAAAGCGAATTCGGGGCACATTGATTTGCTGTGGCGGTCACGTCGAACTCTCAAGACAAGATAAAGGAGATTTGTTAACATTGATGTTGCACATCTTGGGTCAAATTTAAGACGCTTGCTTCATCGATTTCCTGTCATCTAGAAAGTTTTCGTTCCGGCCAAAAATATAGCTGGAGGAATACTAATTGTGAACGAGCACTTTTCTGTTGTTTTTATACAGTCGCCTGTCAGATAATCACGATAACTTATCTCCACCTCCTTTTGGACTGAATCAGAAAAAAAAACAATGGATATTTTCATCGATGATTCCTTTACCAATCCCCTTTTCAGTAACAAACAACTACTACAACTATTACTTTAACTACAACTGCCACAAATGGGAAAGATTAAATACACATTATAGATAAGATATCCTTTATTTGTCCCACAATGGGGAAATTTCAGAAAAAATTTCAGAAAAATTTCAGAAAAATTATGTCCTAGTTGCAACAAAAATGCCGTTTTTGAGGCCACCGGCTTCATTCTTTGCGCTGTGTAACTTGTCGTCGCCTGCTTCTCTTCATGGACATGTGCCTAAAATGTTCCACAGTATGTCCACACACTTAAGAATCTCCATGGAAACTTGCAAGACACATTACAGGTTAGATTTGTGGAGAGGCGACGCCACTCACAGTAAAAATGGATGTTTTTTTCAGCAATAATAACACCTGTAGATGGATAAATGCAAGACGGATGCGTTTAACCATCCGGGGACAATATAAACCAAAGAATTAACATCTCCGTGGAGACAAAACAGGCAGACTCCCTCCAGAAAGGTTACACAGTGCACCTTTAACAATAATACTATCATAATAAATGAGGAATAAACACAGAACTAAACCTGGATTAGACCAGGACTAAACCGCGGCCCACAAGCTCTTGAAGAAGTCATATTATGTCGTCTGCAGGCTTTACCCGTCTAATTATAAAGCGTTTTATTGTTTGATAAACAGGAGGTGTGTGTTAGCATGCTAGTTTAGCTTTACAGTCAAGGCAAAACTCAGTTCTGGTCTCTGAAAATTGTGAAAAGTGCTAAAAAACTCAAACTAAACGTGAATAATTAGGATATTCTGAATACATAAGGTAAGAGAGGAATAACTTTGGACGACTGCAAACGGTTTAAAATGAACTAGTTGTGTTTTTCATGGGTTTTAGACGGTAAAAAAATATGAGATACCGCGGCTTTAACCGTAAAGATCCGCGGTATAAACAAGCATGACCCCGGCAAAGTCATGTTTAAAGTTCCAATATCAAAAGGGTGACTTCATTCAAAACAGTCTAATCAGAATAATCCTGAACATACTGTGGAGCAAAGTTAACCATTTTAATTCAAACAGAGGATTAATCTGTTTGTTTAACCATTATTACCCTGGGGCAGCTGCTGTTTGGTTATGTAAAACACGACCAGGGTTTACCGCGTATGTTGATGGGAAACTATGATATATTTAAATCTGTTTATCAGTTAATAACATATTTTAATGGGAATTATCAATGACATAAGAGCTCAGAATGTCATCGACTGAGCACACCTATGGCTTAAAGGTCCTATATTATGTTAATTTGACTCTTGTGAGCTTTAAGTCATGTTATAATGTTATTTTCTCACATATTTGAGTAATCCTCTATTATTATTAGTCAGTCTCCAAAGCTCAAAATGCTCTGTTATACCTTGTGATGTTAAATAGTGATAGTTTTCAAGTTCACAGCTACTGTTTACCTTTTGTTCAGTAAAGATCGGACTTTCCAGGGCTGAAATTATCCAAATAATTCTCGTGAAGGTGTATAGAGTTTAAAAACACAGTGGAGCCCTTCCTGCATTACCTGTGTATCTGATTTTTTTAATTAATTTTTTCCCCTCGAGTATTTGACAGAAATTTGACTCGGTCCGGAAATACTGTCGAAAAAAAAACAAGTCTGTGGTGTACTGTCTAAAGCATTTGGATAATGAGACAGTGCACGTTAGCATGCTAGCTGTTGTGACGACAAAAAAGTCGTTATAAACCAATCGCCGTCCATAATTAGGATGTTCAGAATGACAAGGTAAGTGTGGAATAGCTTTGGACCACTGCAAACTGTTTAAAACAAACTACTTCTGTTTTTAAAGTCATTTTTCGGTATTTTATTAATTTTTTCTCATATTGTATTAAGGCTAATGAAGTTACAGTCGTTATAAAGCGTTGCCGTGTTTGGATTGCGCTGGGCAGAGACATACGCTACAGATTTCACTCTTGTTTTGATGAACCGTGCTCCTCTCCTCTGGGCTTTCCTCTAAGTGTGCGGTGCCGTGACAGGTGCAGTGACAGGTGCAGAAGTGAAAAGCATAAAAACAAGGAGACTGACACCTGCCGTAATAGACTATGGCTCGTGGCGTCAGGGGAGAAAACCGCACCTGTCTGTCTTGTTTTGTCACCCTCACATCTATCTATCTCCTTACCCGCGACTCTTTACCCGCCTTTGTTACCGCCGTCAACTCTCCGCGCTTTATTTATTATTAACTAAGGTCTCGACGTCGCCTTTTTCTCCCGCTGTCACTCAGAAAAATAATAAACTCGTGAAATCTTGACAAATGGTTCACGACGTTTGAGAGACTTTCGGAATGAGGAGGATTTTAATTGCGCAGCCGGTGGGTTGACATGAAAGCTGGGGGCATATAGACCCCTCCGTGAGATACATACATTTTAATGACAAAAAGTAGTGGTCGTGCTCATGAATTTTTGACAAGGGCACAAAAAAAAAAACTAAATAAGACATTATTAGATGCCGAAGTTTAGGCAGACTTAACTTTGGGAAACTTCGTGCACGGTTGGAGGGAACTTTGAGCACATGTCAAACTACGCCATAAAATTATAACTTTTGACATATAGCGCTAATGCACATCTTATTAACTTTTTTCTAGGCTTGGAGGTGACGCTACGAAAACCAAAAAAAAAAAAAAAATGGTGTCAAGTTCACAAATTATTGGCCACATTATTACACTATTTTCTGATTGGTTATGATGTTGTTTCCCGGAGCTGTGTTTTGTTTCACATGTTTAACACACAGACCCTGCGAGTTATCCTCCCAAACGGAAAACACTGTTCCACCTTGTGATGTCATGAGGTGATGCAGGAAGTGCTCCACTGTGTTCTCCACTTTCACTAGAATTACCGTATTTTATAGTATATTTTAAAGTCGCACCAGCCAAAAAATGCTTAATGAAGAAGAAAAAAACATGTATAAGTCGCACTTTTTTGAGGAAATTTATTTTATAAAATCAGAGACTAAGAACTTATAGAAATTATAGTCATAAAAACAACCAAATAGAGAACAATCCGTGTGCTATTTCTATGTTTTTCAATATGGAACCAAAAATAAGAAAATGAAAAAAAACAACTCTTTTCTTTATTATGTGTCTCTAAAACAAAATGAAAAAACAGATAACGATTAGATTTTTTTCATTTTTGGTTCATATATACGATTCATATATTTCGTCTATGGGCTCAGTGTGAAAAATGTAATATATAAGTCGCGGGAACCACCCAAACCCTGAAAACAGTGCGACTTATAGTCCGAGAAATACGGTACTCAAACGTGTGAATGAAACAACACACAACTAACATGGGCAAAAGCGTAAAAGTGTCAATTTTGCGCAATATCGGACCTATAGGAGCAAACTGAACTGTCCGACAAGTTAAAAAATAATAAAAATAGCTTTATTATCGAAAGAAGAAATGGCCCTAACTGGAAAATGTAAAAATGGGTGAGGTACAAACCCGAGGACAAGACTAAACCTCTCCAGGCTTTATGTGTCTAATTATAAAGCACTGTATTGTTTGATAAACAGGAGGTGTGTGTTAGCATGCTAGTTAAAAGTTGTAAAAAAAAAAAAAAAAGTTGATATTAAAAGTCGTTCATGAAAAGTCCTTTATTGTACCGAGTGACACCAACGAGTTTCAACCAGCAAGATGGTCTTTTTCAGGGTAAGCTTCTTCTTCTTCTGTTTCATGTTTTAATATATCTTGTTTTGGGGTAACTGTAGTCCTTTTGAGAATATAAATTATTCTTACACAGACGCTCCAAGTTTCTTTTCAACTCCATGCATTATTCATTCACTCACAACTATTATCCACAGCTGCCTTGGGGTAGACAGACAGAAGAAAAGGCCGTAAATCTGCACCGTTCTGACCAAAATCAGCACCTCGCCCTAACACCACAGCGTACGAGGGAAGAAGGGGGAAATGTCTCGCCTAAAGACACAACAACAGTTTGCACCAGAGCCACCGCTGCCCCACTGCGGTGCCCGGTTTTCCCGGCCGTCTCCATCTGTGATATTTCTCTTGATCTGCCTCTTTCCTCCATCTTGTCCCTCTCTAAACTCCCAGAAGCCCCGGGGCTGCGTTGCCATAGCAGCAGCAGTGGCATAAACAACAACAGCAGCAGCTTCACACACTTCATACATTCCTACTTCTACATACGCTCTTGTAACTGACTATAACTCGAGCCAGCGAATCCAAAATGTCCAATGCTTTGTCCTTGATGTTCCACCGTCTTTGTTTCTTTTTCCGTTTGTGTTTCTTCCTCCCAGTTTCTTGTCCTACAGGGAGCCTCCTCGCTGGTCTGCCTTTAAGAGACCGTGTGGGCTGTTAAACTTTTCAAAGTCTTCCTCCGTCACCTCGTCTCCTATATACAGACTCCCCCTTCAGCGAGTTAAACTGGTCCTTCCTGAACACGCGTCCTACTTGTTTGTGCCTACCCATAAGCTTATCTAACACTAGTTTCCCTGTAGATTTATATGTATTTAAAGGTGCACTCCGCAACATTTCTGGTGGAGGTTTGGCCACCTGCTTCGACTCATGTCCCACAGTATTGACGCTATCTGAGACAAGCAGATGAGGCAACCCCACTAACCTTAAGATTTTATGTATTTCATGGTCATTTTAGATCATGTGCCGGTGAATAAATGCAAAATTGAGTCAACTTAATCCTTCCACTTGTCGAGGAAGTGGAACTCTTGACAGAAAAATTACACAGTGCACCATTAACTTAAAGGGGAACTCCGGCACGTTTGAAAGTAAAGTCCGTTGCTAGAGGTGGTTGAATTCTGTGAGAAGCCAAAAAACAGCACAGATCAGTGGTGCCTTAGCGGAGATTTCGCTGTGGCAGTGAGTCTGTCAAGGTAACAAGCTAGTGTAGTGGTTTGGGCAAGTTCTTAACTTCCACGTAAAACACAATTTGCACAGAAGAGGCTTAATACCACTTTCTAACCCATCTTACAACAGCCACAAGTCTAACAAACAAAACGCTCTGCCTGGTTCACTCATTAGTGTCTGGAAACGTTATAAAACAATTTCATAAGCAGCCTTAGCTTAGCTCATTGATTTCCCACTGCGCATGCGAAAGCCCAAAAAGACTCAATCGTCGATGTAATTTCTAATCCAATTTATTTACGAGTGAATTATATTTTTTGAAAACGTTAAAAAAATACATTCGCAAAGCATTTTTTTTCAACAACTTTCAGTTTCTCTTCTTCTTCTCCATCAGTCGATTCTCACTTGTTGCATCTGACGATCAGCGATCGAGTCTTCTGGGCTTTTGCATGTGCAGTGGGAAATCAACAAGCTAATGCTAAGGCTGCTTATAACGTTATTTTATATAGTTTCCAGACACTAATGAGTGAACCAGGCAGAGCGTTTTGTTTGTTAGACTCGTGGCTGTTGTAAGATGGGTTAAAGTGGTGTTAAGCCTCTTCTGTGCAAATTGGTGTTTTAAGTGGTAGTTCAGAACTTGCCCCCATCACTACACTAGTTTGTTGCCTTGACAGACTCACTGCCACAGCGAGATCTCCGTTTTTTGGCTTCTGACAGAATTCCACCACCTCTAGCGACGGACTTTAGCTTCAAACGTGCCTGAATTCTCCTTTAAGTAGATTTCGTAGAACTTGAAGACTGTTTACTAGCTATTTCTTATATTCTAAAAGGAAGATTTATGTACTTTTTGATAGTGCTCCGGAGCAATAAATCATTTTCTATCCTCCAACCACTCAGTGTTATCTGGAACAGTCTGTGCAGGTTTATTTTCCGCTGTCCCTTCAGAACTCATGTCTGTGTGATGAACCACCAGCTGCACTGTCTCTCTCAACATCAACTGCACTGGTTGCTATTTATCCTTAAATGCATTTATCTCAGTTATCCTGAATATCTCAAACAATATTTAATTCCATTCAGATCCTCTTACAGTTTACGCCACGCAGATCAGATATTTTTGGTTGTCCCAAGAGTCAAAAAACACATTTGAAAACCCTCATTTAAATATAAAGCTCCCTTTGATTGGAGTAATCTTCACTCACTGATTCGCACATTAACTTGTGTCCCTTCATTTAAAAACGCCCTGGTGCAATATTTACATAACCCGTGTAATTGCTTTCGATCATCTTCTTGGATTTTGTTTTTCATCTTGTTGTTTTTGTGACAATATTTGAACTCTGTCTTAGTTTTTGTTGAAATTTGACTTATTCTGTGTCTAAGAGTCATGTGAGAGTGAGTGCATGAGTGTGTGTGGGGTTGCGTTGATTTCGTTGTTTTATTTTTACTATGTTTATCTGAATTTATGTAGCCTTCTGTCTTCTGTTGCTGTGACTGTGAGGACCCCTCGAAAACGAGATGGCGACACATCTCAAGGGGCTTATCCTCCAAACAAATCAATTCAAACTTGGAAAGAAATGGATCTTTTTTTAAAATATATTTTACATTTTTCTTCCTGTACTGTTATTTGACGCATTCACAAAACCCGAATAATAATAATATTTTTGTATATTATATTTCTCAGTATTGGGCCTTACCTTGTCGAGGTAGGTGTAGCTCCAGATCTTTCCATCAGCGAAGACTCTGGAGATGATGCGTCCCTGATTGTCGTACTCCCATTTCTCTGTGGTGGGCCCCCTCTGCAGCCCCGTCACCTGACCCGTACTGAGAAAAACAAGGCACATTCACATCAGGCACCTACAATATTAAGTCTTCTATTTGAGATAAGTCATCGCATTGCTGTCTCCCTAAAGGTGCATTGTGTAACTTTTCTAGTAGAGGGCCCGTTAAAAGCTTTTCTTCATGAAGATGCTATTGCAGGGGTCACCAATGTTTGGAAACGGAGAGTTACTTCATGCGTACTGAGTCATACGAAGGGCAAACAGTTTGATTTGCTCTTCTGAAATAACAAAGTCGCTCGGCCGTTATCGCCAAGTGTCACAAATATGCGACAAACCGTTGGGATCAAGATATGAGCCGAGACAGCGACTGCATCCCCCCAGTGCCGGTTAGCGCAGATGCAGAACCTTCATAGGAACTTTTGGCAAGCACTTGTTTCTAGTTGTCACAAATTTGCAATATTTCCAGATTTCTATTACCGTATTTTTCTGACTATAAGTTTTTTCAGGGTTTGGGTGGTTCCTGCGACTTATACTCAGGAGCGCGACTTATATATTAAACTTCTCACCCTGACAACCCATAGACCAAATATATGAATCAAAAATGAAAAAACAAATCATTATCCATTTTTTCATTTTGGTTTTAGAGACAAATAATGAAGAAAAGAGTTGTTTTTTCGTTTTCTTAATTTTGGTTTGATACTGAAAAATGAACGAATGAATGATACATGGATTGTTCTCTATTTGGTTGTTTTTTATTATTATAACTTCTATAACTTGCCTTTCAAGATGAAATGTTGGTTCTTGATCTGTGATTTTATAAAATAAATTTCCCCCAACTTATAGTCCAGTGCGACTTATACATGTTTTTTTTCGTCATTACACATTTTTTGACCAGAAAAATACAGTAATTTATTTGCTATAATCAAATCAATAATCTCATCTTAATTTACCATCTACTTAAAGGCAAAAACACACAAAAAAACATTTTTTTTTATATACATCTATACAAATTCAGGCGTTAAGAGGTTGAATTTCATGTATAATAAACATATTTTTTTAACATATTTTTAAATCTGTATAAATGCAAGTGTGATTAAAAAAGAATAGCAACAGAACTTTAGATGCAGCTCATTATTGAGTTGTGTTTTTTTTAAGAACCAGCCTGCGGGCACCTCATGTTGTTCTTGGGGCCACCTGGTGCCCGCGAGCACCGGATTAGTGACCCCAATTTTCACCGTATGGTGTTAAAACTTTCTATTATCATGGAGACATAACCAGACCAAGTTACAGGTCAGAGCTGTGAAGAGGCGACCCCGCTCACAGCCAGAATCCTTCTTTGTCTCGGTAATTTTGAGCTATAAAACCACTTGTAATTGAACGCCACATTGTGAAACACTCAGAGCAGAGCAATGACATATCCACAGAAACAGGTGACTTCCGACCAAAAGTTACATCACGCACCTTTAAGTGTTTCCTAGTTGAAATGTCGTGAGTACCTACCTGGAGTACGTGAGGTTAACCGACAGGAGCTTGCTGCTGGGGACCCAGAGCGTGGGGTGGCCCTGGGTGTCGTAGATGATCTTGAGCAGAAACTTTCGGTGATCGTCGTAAATCTTCTCTGTCCTCAGCGAGCGGTCATAATCCACAGACAACAGGTTTCTGCCATTCACCTGGAACAGACACAGAGGCAGAGTGAGCGGTGGGGAAAACCTGCTGACTTGTTGCAAAAATATATTAAAGGCCATTTTGGGAAGCATCTTGAGGGTGGGTTTTTGTCTTGAGCACACTACTGGGCATGTTTGAGCCAGGTGGACCAGAATAATTAGAAGAAACGCTCCCGAAAAACAATGAGAACAATTATATTTATGATGCAAATCAGGGGTGTCCAAACTTTTTTCATCAAGGGCCACATATTAAAACACAGAGCAGCGTGAGGCCGATCGAGGGTCATAGACTGAGGGTCAAAACAGTGAGTAATTCAAATCTGTGCATTTATAAGAGGTTTAAATGACCCTCCAGACCTTTGTTCAGCCTTAGACCCTCAAAAGGAAACACTGAATTTTCTTGATCAAGGTGGATTTCAAAACATGCAGTAAAAAGTACGACTTGCAGTAGTTTGGGTCAATTCACTCGGAAGCCTGAAGGCAAAACATTTGGCCCCTGGACCATAGTTTGGATTTGCCTGATGTAAATAATCAATAAAAAGAAGAACCAACAGTGAAAGAGTGTGTCCAAACTTTTGACTGACACTCTTTTACTACTATTGACAATAAAGAGTTATAATTATATAATATATAATTGTTTCTTAATTTGAAATGACCAAATTCTGCAAATCACTGTATATTTTGATCACATCAGCACCAGAGCATAAATAAGGTTTGATTAGTGAATGTGAAATTCCTTTTAGCGCTAATATTCCATTGAAGTACTGTGCTCCTCTTTGCCTCACTGCTGGTGGCATCCCTCACAGCAAGAAGGTTCCAGATTCAAGGTTTGCAGCTGTTCTAGTGATATTAAAAGATGGGTCAAAGGCAGAGGACATATTACACTGCAGGGATAATTAAGTGGACCTTAACCTAAACGGTATAAAACGCTCACTTTGACACTGCTGGTTGCTCAAGTAGTAACAATATATGGCGACTTCTAAGCCTTTCAGATCAACTTCTACCCGATAAATGCAAAAAAAAGGCAAAAAAAAGCCACATCTTGCAGTGTGCATAAGTACCACTAGAGGTCCCTGTACACCTAGAAAATAATGATAGGCCTAATAAACCTTATTTATGACATGTGAGCAGGTCCAACATAAACAGTGGCACTGCAGTAAATCGCTGGATCAGATCAGCTAAACAAACACATGTTTTCATCCTGCTCCGTCTGAACTCGCCGCCAGCGCTCAATTACATCTTCTGTCCTGAGATATTCACTACTTTTTAAACACAATTTTTGAATTTAGGAAGATAACTCATCAGGGTTTGAGTGCTCGTGCTGTATTAACAAATGTACGGGGGAGATATATGACAAATCGGATAATCAATTGTTTGATTTCATTAAAGTTAAGAGTCCTGCTGGAAAGTGTCCAAAAGTCGTGCTTCTAAATGAGCTTCAGGTGAAGGGGCAGATGGACGTATTCGGACTGTGGCTCGGGCCCAGTTGGCGCAGTTCGGACTCCATAACTGGGAAGGCGAATTACATCGGCTATATCGTTTTTTACATTGGATAGAACCAGCTGTGCCTGGGTGGGATTTGAACCTGTGACCTTCTGGCTCGCAGACAAATGCTTTAACCCACTTTTTATTGGGCGCAAGGAATTATGGGAGGAATCAGTGTGATGTAATAGATTGTGTCACAGGATTAATATGTGGATTTCAACAAAATGTATATATTAATTGAAATTCTCTTTTTTTTTTCCAAATAACCAGGGGGACAAATATAATTATCCATATCAAAATAAATAAGCATACACAAAATAATTAAATAAACGTAATCATATTTGAAGGTAAAGTAAGAAGAGCAAAGGCTTGATTGAATTTTCACATTAAGCTTTTGTCACATTTATACTTATTGAGAGTGGGAAGAGTAACTTGACACCCAAAACTTAAACGTAAATTGTGATAAAACTACTACAGTTCCATGGTGGATCTGTTACGCCACCAGGCCAAGTTACAGGTCAGATCTGTGAAGAGGCAAGCCCGCTCACAGTTAGAATGCAGTATTTCTGAGCATTAAAGAGGAAGTGTTATGCAAAATCGACGTTTTGACCTTTCTGTTCTAATGTTCCCTCATCAAAAACGTGCCTGGAGAGTTTTTAGACGTCATTCACGCACGTTTGAGTATTTAAGTAATCTCTCCTGGGCCGTCTTCCCTCCTTATGCTTAGCTGTAAGATTCTGTACAATGCTCAGCTAACAAGCCACGCTCACTCTCGACAATCCCCCATAAATATACAAAAACATGATGCAAAACAATACACGGGAACGTTCAGGAGCTGGATGCAAACTGATAGTGTTGTGACAGCGCTTTGAAGGCAGAGTATCTTAACACGGAGAACAAAGGGAGGGGAGACGAAGAGGGAAACTTATTAAACATGTCAATATTGTTTTCAGCGAATACGGCATTTTCAGAATAACAAGGTAACACAGTGATTTAAATACACTACTGTGCAGAAGTCTGAGGCAGGTGTGAAAAATGCTGTAAACAAAGAATGGTTTCAAAAATATAAATAATGATTTTTTTTTGTTGCTTTTATCAGTTTACAAAATGCAAAAAAAAAAAGGCAAAGTCATTAAGAACGATCTTCGGCGTAAAGAAGAACAAGAACAACATCATGGAGTGTCTGGGGTTACATGAAGAGACGGAAGGAGACTCTTTAATATTATGTTTCATACTTTTTGTTTTCTAAAAAATACAAATAATAATGTGGCTTATCAACACCTGCAGCTGCCGACACTAAAAGATGAGCCTGTTTTAACGTTGTGATCAAATGTGATGTTGTGACGTCTTATTCTTTCCTAATTGTAAAGTAAGTGTATGTATTATATTGTATAGGGATTGTGTGCGCTGTGCTTATTTTTTATTTTTTTTCTTCTTCTTCTTTCCTCTTGTATAGATGTATTTTATTGCCTTTTTATATCATGACCAGGGGACTAGAGATGAAAACTCGCCTTCTGGCTAATTCTGGCTTTTTTTTAACCATGTGTAATCATGTGTTTTATGAAATTGCACTGTCCCCTTTCAAATAAACTAAAACAAAAAAACAATAATAAATGTCTCTCTCTTTCGCTCAAAAAACAAAACAAAAAAACTGTCTGCAAGTAAACCTAGAACTGATGCTTTTTTGAAGACAAAGCTCACACCAAATACTGATTTGATTTAGATTTCTCTTTTGTTCATTCACTGCATTTTGCTGATTGATGAAAATAAACGATGAACACTTCTATTTTTGAAACCATTCCTGGTTTAGAGCATTTTTTTCCACACCCGCCTATAACTTTTGCACAGCACTGTATGTTATGTTATATATAAATGTAAAACACCCACTCTTCAAATGCACCTGTAATCGAATAAATGCAAGACAAACACGTTTAATAACCTCCTTTGCGCCTTTAAAAAGTTACTCGCCTAAATCTAACTCGACGCCGCCCACCTCTGCGCTCCTTCATTTCCAAACCGGGCAGCTAAAGGTTGCAGAGTTGGCGCCGCTGCAGCAGTGGCTTTGTTCCAGTTGGCACGTACGGGCAGGTTGGCAGACGGGCAGATTGATCGCGGGTTAGTCTAATTCACAAAACTCAAACCAATCTCCGGGTGTAAGTGCGAGATGTGGGGACGGAGACACGGCGGAGGAACGAGAGGCGCAGTCAGCAAGTCAAGTGCAGATTTCCCAAAGGGCCAAAACGTAAGATGTAATTAAACAGGAATGTCGTAGTTACACTGAAATGAGTTGTGAGCAGTGACTTTAAAGAGGTTTTTTTTTTTCAACGTCGAAGATTAGTTAAAGGAGCATTGTGCAGTTTTCCTGGCGGAGGTGTCGAAATAAAAGTTTGATCTCAGTTAAGTGTCGCATGGTGAAAAAATAGTGGAAGAGAAAAAGCTGCAAATTACAGGAAGTAGTGCCAACGTCTATATTCACAAAATGTCACCCAAACGCTGTGACAATTTACACGTAAGGAACACATTTCCCAACAGTTAAATATATTAATTAAAGAATGTGTTGTCATTTATTTTTATCTGTCAAATTATCGCTTTTGTACAAATCAGACGAGCTTTGGCACCAGTTTAGAGGACATACAGACGCATTAAAATCACAATACAAACAAATCAAAGCATAAACACTCATCATAAAATTAAAATAAAAGAGACAGACACTATAAGGAACAGTTTGGGAATGACGTCTGTACTTATACATCTGCTCAAGCCCAAAGAGGAAGACAAATCATAAACTTAGAGAGAAAAGAGAAAACTATGCAAGATTGTTTTCATCATTCCTGCTAACTGGGCTTATGTTTTAGTGTAATGATTATTTATCTTCTATAGACAACACATGCAGTGGTGTTCAGATGTTTGGGGAATTCTGTTGACTTGAGTAAAATTTTAAAGACATTTAAGGATAAAGTTAGTACATATAAAATTATTATTATTATTATTATTATTATTATTACTATTATTATTATTATTAGTTTAAATTGTTGCTTTCATGTCTTGTTATTGTGTGTGTGTGTGTGTGCGTGTGCGTGTGTGTGTGTGGTTTATGTATGTAATACTCTTATACTCCTGTAAATTTGTAAATTTTGTTATATTATAGCTTTTTTTTCCTACTTTATTTTATTCTATTATTTGTTGCATGTCAGTGTTAGTCTACATCCTGCTCCAAGTACCGCAGCAATTTCCTAATGTTGTGAACCTGTTCACTCATATGGCAATAAAGAACATTCTGATTCTGATTCTGATTCTAATGAATTTGAGGAGACCCCAGGAAGAACAGATATTAATATTTCAGTAGCTAAAGGGATCTTAATAAACTAAACCTTAATGCAGACATGTCCAAACTATGGCCTAGGGGCCAAATGTGGCCCTCAGACCAATTGTTTTGGTCCTCAGGCTTCTGTGAATTGGCCCAAACTACTGCAAGTCGTACTTTTTACTACATGTTTTTAAAATCTACCCTGATCAAGAAAATTCAGTGTGTCCTTTAGAGCGTCTAAGCCTGAACAAAGGTCTGGAGGGTCATTTAAATCTGTTATAAATGCACAGATTTGAATTACTCACAGTTTTCACATTCACTAATCAAACCTGATTTATGCTCTAGTGTTGATGTGATTAAAATATACAGTGATTTGCAGAATTTGGCCATTTCGAATTAAGAAACAATTATATAACTGTTTATTGCCAATAGGAGTAAAAGAGTGTACACTATCAGTCAAAAGTTTGGACACACTCTTTCACTTTTGGTTCTTCTTTTTATTGATTATTTACATCAGGCAAATCCAAACTATGGTCCAGGGGCCAAATGTTTTGCCTTCAGGCTTCCAGGTGAATTGGCCCAAACTACTGCAAGTCGTACTTTTTACTGCATCTTTTGAACTCTACCTTGATCAAGCAAATTCAGTGTGTCCTTTTGAGCGTCTAAGCCTGAACAAAGGTCTGGATGGTCATTTAAATCTGTTATAAACACACAGATTTGAATTACTCACTGTTTTGACCCTCAGTCTCTGACCCTCGATCGGCCTCACGCTGCTCTCTGTTTTAATATGTGGCCCTCATGAAAAAAGTTTGGACGGCCCTGCATTAATGTGTGTAAAATCCCTCAGTCGTCCAGGTAGAATCTATGGCAAAAGGAGAAATTCAATTTGAATATATTTCGCTGCTCCTCCGAGCTGCTGCTTCAGTTCTGGTCAGATGCTGGAGGACACTGCTTTATATCTGCTTGAGAGGGAGGAGCTACTATGAAATTACTCTGAAACTAATACCCTACTTGTTTACAGTTTCTGTTGTTAGCTCGGCCTGTGAGTTTGGGGTCATATTAGCAGAATCATTCAGGACCATCATGGGTGTTTTATTTATTTTTATTTAACCTTTATTTACCCAGGAAAGCCCCATAGAGACACTAATCTCTTTTTCAACACATCACTTTCATACAAGGCAATGGGGGGTGAAGTGTCTTGCCTAAGGACACAACAGCAGTTTTTTGTGACTAGCGCCCCCCTGTGGCACCTAGAATTCTCCCATCCAAGTACAAGTACAGTTTTCACCCCTCTGGGCCTGACCTGGACACACCTATTGTTTTGAACTGAAGCAGCAGCTTTGGATGAGCGACGAAACATATTCGACTAAATAAATTTTTGTCCAGTTGACAAATTGAACTTTCCTTTTGCCTCTGTACCTTAATGTACCCATAGACTGTATAAAGAAGTGAACTAAGAGAGCGTGACGTCACCAACAGCGTTCGGCTCCAGTCAAATGAAGCTCACGAGGCCAGCGGTTATCGGGACGAATTTGGAGTTGAGTTCGAGGCTGTTGAAGCCCCTAACACCAGCGGGAGGGACCTCTGAGTCTGTTATTAATGTTCATATGATGATTTAACGGCCCAAATAGAGTAATAAAAACAAGGATCATGTAATACGGGTTAATCTGTACATTTTAAGATGGAGCCAGAAGCGCCTCCACGCTCACATCCTCGACATTTAGAACTGTCCATTCACGGTCTAAGAATTTACCCCATTATTTGTTGTATAAATTGTACTAATGTAAGAATTTCTATCCTCTAAGAACAACTCAGATTTCTCCACTTACAGCCTCATGGCATTTCACTCAGCACTGGACTAATTCACTCATTTAAAAAACAATCACTTTAGTCATTCTCTGCTCTGTGTCCCTGTCAGTGTCAAATGAACAGAATGAAATTGTTTTAGCTTTCCTTTATTTTCTTCTCAAGGTTTTTGCGGCTTTAACATATCTCATCCACTTTGGTTCATTTGAGACGATTACATGAGCGTTCTCTCTCAGTTCCAGTTATATTTTCCAACGGGCTGTCGTCAGGGTTAAATCTGGGTGTCACGCCTCACGGTTTGTCTGTCAGTGTTAGAAAAGTGGACATTTACACACACTATTATGATCTCTACTTACATACAGCACGCTAGGCCTATTTTCCCATGCCGTGTTAGTGATAATCATTGGTCTAATTACGAGAAAAATGCCTCACTTTTACTTGTCTGAGTCTGATATAAAACACGCCGCTCAGTTACATTAAAACCCCGTTGTCCTGGGCCAGACTCAAGCGGAGATGCCTGATTCTCAAAATATTTTAATCCATCTAACTAGTCCCAAACTCTCACAAACGTCTTGGCAAATCAAGTATCCACATGCAAAAATCATCTGTCCACTAGCAAATCTTTAGACTTTTTCCACGCGCAGCTTTTTCCAGACACAAAAGTGAAGCCGGGTGGATCACCGTTGGACAGCAAAATGTTTCATAATTTGATGAAGACCGTGTCTGGTAGCCCGAGTTTTGCATTTACAATCCATGAAGATGTTATTGGTTTGCTGGGAATAGTCCACAGTACGGCATTAAACATGTCTATCACCATGGAGACAAGCAGGTGGCAGCACTAGGCCAAGTTACTGTTTTTTTTACACTGGAGAAAACAATATCTAGGTAAGTTAAAATGACTTAAATTAAGACCATTTTACTTCAACTTGACAAGTAAAATGATCTGCCAGTGTTTTTTTTCTTAATTCAAGCAATATTTGATTTTGTTTCGTATTTTAAGTGCAAAAAGTTGTTGTTTTTCATATTTTAAGTGTAGCAAGATGTATTTTCATATTTTAAGTACGGAAAGTCTTATTTCACAGGCAGATAATTTGACTTGTCAAGTGAAATTTACTCAAATCATGGTAAAACTTTCTTAATTCAAGTCATCTTAACTTGATTAGATTTAGTTTTTTTTGCTGTGTAGCAATGAAAACATTACAAAATGCATGTAAATGAAATGTAGATGTGCGAAAAGCCATCAAGTAATAACATCCCCATGGAGACAAGCAGGTGGGACATAAACACCATAAATATTGACCAACCTTTTGAGTGGCTATCACAGCATTTCATTACACTGCGCTCCCCTGTTACACTAGCTCCCTGTGAATAACATGACGCACATTAGCATTTAGCATGTAGCCACACAGTGCTGCCTCTCTGGCCCTGCACTCACATCATCATTACCACACACAGCACCGTGCGCACAAGCTGTCACACATGCGACTGCACCACGTTCTGCGTATTATGCATAATGTTTACTTTACTTGCAAACACAGACCTTTGCCTATCTCGTTATCTCAGGACCCCTCGTGCTGCTGCTACATTCGTTAGGGGAGAGTACATGGACCGGCCCCCCCAGAGGAAGCGCGGTGACAGTTTGTACACCATTAGGTCCTTACAAAGCTTCATGTAATATTCAAACATTGGAGGCAAATCATTGTTCCTCACCTTTTGCTGGTAATAGGTAGAAAAACAACTGCAACACTGAATGAGGGGCCAAAAAACACAAGGTGAGAAGAAATTTGCTGAGTGGACTCCGGTAAATATAGTGGCTATGCTAAAATCACACGTGCAAAACAATACTTGGTCATTTATGAAGTTATATAGTGAACGGAGTAACTAAAATACCAGTGTTTCTATTTCGATAAGTTATATTTATTCAGGGGATTTGATAATGTGGACATCAGACAAACCGGATGTTTAATTATATGACTAAAACTGTCTATTAAAGGTGCAATATGTACTTTTATGTAACTTATTTTTAAAGCCCTCAGAAAAACACATGAGTGGAATCGCCTGTTCGTCCTCACAGAGATACACACTGTCCGTTTTGTATTGCCCGGCCAGTCAGAACTACACACTTTGACGACACATTAACAAAGATGTGTGGGTCTGAACCGTACTGTGTCTCCAAAATATCAGCTGGGTGTGAGTGACAGGAGGATTAACAGATCAGAGAGACGCCTGGTCTGTTTGTGCAAAAAAGCATGGAGGCTTACACATAAAAAGGGGGAAAATAACAAAGAAAACTGAGCAACAGATTTCTGCAAAAGTAGCAGGCAGAACACTACACTGTTGCTTATCTCAGGTAAAAGAAGTTATACAATTTGATCTTTGAAATTTCAGGAGATGTTTTCGTGTTTGAGAGAAATGTGATAAAAATTAGCAGCTGTGGTTGGATCGGTCCGAGTTGGTACAGAAGATAAAGTCACTCTGTGGGTTATTCTTGTTTACTTTAGGGGTCCTCTCAGTACTGGTGTGTCAGAGGTGTGGTTCTTCTCAACACTTTGTTCATGGATTGGTCATTTTTGTCCAATAAGTTGAGTAACTTTAGAGTTTGTCTGTAACACGGCTGACCAGATGGTGTGTGATGCACTGTCGTCTGAGAGCTCCACTGAAAGCCTTTGTGAGGAGCAGGTGCGGAGGTGATTAGAAAGGCCATCTGCCCAGAGCCAGGTATGTTTGAGGAGAGGCATCGTCACCAGGAGAAGCTTATATAAGAGGAACACATTTCTTTTATGTAATAATTATGCTTTTATAAAACATACCTTGAGTAGTATTGTGTTTCATTGGGCTACTTGGAGATAGAGTCATCAGACGGTTTCACTTTGTGGAAACTGTCTAAACTCGCAGCATTAGGATTTGTTCGCTCGACGGTAGGTGAGTATTTTTTGATTAAATCCACAGAACTATAATAAAATCTGGAAGATGAATCCAAGATGGCGCCCTGTTGTTTTCCATGGCCTCTGCTCATGACCGCAAAAAAGATTTTCACTTCCACATTTATTTCCTTGTTTGCAGCCCAACGTGTGACGCCGCAGCCCAAGACCGTTCAGCTGTGACTTCAGAAACACAGTTCTGACCGATCAGAGCGCGAGCTGCTGGAGCGGAGCTAGTGTGGGCTCAGAGCGGGGCTACCGTAACTCTTACAAAGCTGATTTTTTTAGGCATTTTGACGATTAAAACACATTTTTAAGTTCATATTGTAAAAATACAGAAGAATTCCCACAAAATCCAGCCATTATGAAAGCTGTTGATGTCCTGTCAGCCGAACACGGGCAGTTTGATTTCAGAAAAGATGCATTGTGCTTCTATGAGAGAATTTTTCTTGGGCTGCAGCTGCAATCCCTCATTCGGCCACACGTCAACCTGCGGTCCCGGATAGAGGATAGAGGGGGCGTGTCTTATCCAGCTCTTATTATACATCCCTGATTGAACCAGTCACTGACATTTGGTTGTGAAGTACAGTATGTGATGTGCTGGAACGCTCAGTAATAGCAGCACAACAGCAAATCCCACAGGAAGAAGGGCAATAACGTCTTTCCCGTTGGTAAAATTCACCAAACATTCTCGTCGTCCCGGCTTTAAATCCTCGATGTCGGGAATTGTTACCAAAACAAAATGTTTGGCCACATGGTCTACATCCATCTCGACCTCTTTGTTTACTGTTGAGCTGCAGCGCAAAAGGACCCAGAGGCGCTGGAGTTTGATGTCAGGGCTTCTCAGCTCTTCTGATCGGCCGCTGCGCCGACTGTAACTTCCAGAGTTCTTGCAAACCGTCGAGTGTTTTCCGATTCCTGACCGAGCCGCTGGAGAGAAATGAAATTGAGCGGAGGCACTAGGTAACTTGGAGAACCTTTCCGGACGACAAAATACACTGAAATACACGTTACATTTTCACCAGTTATACCTTTCTATAGCCTGGGAGTGGAGGTCTAACCACCGCAATAGAAAAGAGTTGATTTATTTTTATTTTGTGCTGGAAAAACACAGATTAATAAACTAAAAAGGCCAAAACGCATTCAGCTTTTAAGTAACTCAGATTAAAAAGTTTAAACTACCAAACTTGCCCCATTCATATAAACCAACATTTCCTTTGAGGGCATTATCAGCGCTTGGACTGGTAGAAGATTTCCTGTGCACTTGGGAACCCTGACAGGCTAATCGTGTCTTGGAAAACTGTTGCATTCTGGGACATGAGCCCAATGACCCTTATGATTTGGGGGAGTTAGTTCTGGAAACACTTGTCCCGCGTGTTATAATTGTTTCCTCAGCTCGGTGCTTTGCCTGAATTTATGATCAGAGCAACTGCACTGGAGTGGTCCACTGCAGTCTACGGGCCATAAATCACATCAGAGCTAGAAGGGAACAGGGAGAGGGTTAAGGAACATTTATTTTTCCCACTTTTAGCTGCAATTACATGGCCAAGCAAATAAATAAGACCGCGGTAACAATTATAAATAAAATGGTTGAAGAAAATGCAAAAAAATAGTCTACGCTATGTGTTTTCTCGTCAAAAACAGGCCTGGAGTTGCGTTTTGTTTCATTCACACACGTTTAACACAGAAATCCTGCATATTTAGGCTGTTTTCTTCTGTCAAACGGAATGCACTCTGTTCCTTGGCTTCACTAGGATCATTTGGAAGATTTTCGCCCTGGAATTTCCCATCTCTACTGAACTAAAGGTAAAATTGAGCACACATTTTCCTCTATGGATCGCTGACTACATTTACAAAAGTATAGTTTGCGAATATTGGTTGATTTCCTTTTGTATTCCCCAGTTAGTATCTTTGCAATGGCAAGTAAGCATCAGAAAATGACACAGGACCCGTTCAGGTGCAGCTGAGGTCACTGAGTCACATCTCACTCATTCCCTACAGTTGTCCACCAGAGACCGGCTCTCTCCAAATAAAATAAAGGAGCTTTAGGGTTTACCTCATACCTCAGACACTGTCCAGCTGTACTCTGTTACTACACTACAAAAAGTTATAGTTAGAACGACACAAAATCCAGAATTAACAAGATCATTTCCAATCAGGTGAAGGAGAATCTTAAGAGGGATTCGGCATTTCAAAAAAAGTCTAAGTGAGAATAATTAACACACATTATTCACCAGAACTAAACCAGATAAAACTAAATTAAACTGTGATCTCAACCATGTGGTGATGTGGCAGTTTGTTGAAATGACAAAATCACTGTATTGATGTGGTGCCTGTTGGTTTAACTTAACCAACCGCAGTGAAGTGTGAACGTCCAGAAGACGCAGAGAGCTTTGGGTACATCTAAAAATGAAATATAAAGACTGGAGTCATGCCCTGTGCATCGATTAGTCAATTTAAGAGGTAAAAGTTCTCAAAATGACTGGTATCTCTTTAAAAACAGCTGTGTATCAATAAATATACTCTGATAAACGGTCACATTTTTATATTGCACTTTTCCACATTCAAGGCGCTTTACATCAAGGAACAATTCACCCATTCGCACACATTCAAAGTCCAGTTTACACAGACACCGGGGGTAAAGTGGGTTAAATGTCTTGCCCCAGGACACAACAGCAGCATTAAATCCAGGCTCAAAACAGTTCTGTTTAGCTGCAGATGACTGAAAGGTTTTCATTCTGTACTCTTCTCTCTAATTTAACGTCTCTCTTTTTAATTTTATGATGATTATTTATGTTTTGATTTGTTTGTATTGTGATTTTAATGTATTTCTTATTCTGTAAAGTACTTTGAATTACTTTGTGCAAGAATTGTGCTGTACACGGAGCTCTGGAAAAAGATAAGAGACCGCTGCATTTTTATTTTCTGAAATCAGCATCTCTACATGTGTGACGGCCGCTCCAATCCAGCGTCTGTTGAATTCAACACAACCTCACCTCATTCTGCTTAAAGAGGCACTGATGAGGAGAACCTGAACCAAATCTGATGTAAGGAGGAAAAGGAGAAAAACCAGTGACTAAAAATCAGGGTCATTCCACCAAATATTGCTTTCTGAAGTCTTCCTAAGTTAAAACATTAGTATTGCGTTGTTTTAAAATGAAAATGATCTTGTTTTCGTTGCATTATTTGACGTCTGAAAACTTAACCATTTGAACCATTTGTCATTTTCTGCAAATAAATGCTCTAAATGAAACAAAAATGTTAATTTTTTTACTCAAACACAAACCTATAAGTAGTAAAATGAGAGACACTGGTCATTTTGCAGTGGTCTCTTACTTTTCCAGACCTGTATAAACTCGCTTTGCCATTAGTTTGTGGGAATCTGGAATCACAAATGCCAAACTTTGGGTCGGTGGATCTGAACGCTCCACCAATGATGTTGATGCCGAGAGCGGGAATTCGAACCGCCAACCTTCAGATCAGTGGACAAACTCTGCCGACTGAGCTACTGTCGCATCTCAGGAGGCGAGACCCACACGAGTCCGGTTAACAAGTGAACGTGCCGTCTTTTTACTGTTGTGGATATAAATTCTTATGATCTCCAATTAAACGAGTAAACCTCTCAATAACCACAGCTCTAAATGAACTCGCATAAAATCCAACGTGTAATTTCAGCTCCAAGATAAACAGTTTCTGACCTATTTCCCCGCCTCCCACAATGAAACCAAATGTCACCACTCCAACAGAACATAATGACCTTATTCTACTCAAACGAGATTAACACTCTGAATTACGATCATGTAGATGTTATGTTTTTGCAGTGAACCCTACAATGGCATTCGCAGATGTGCAGATGTGTTTTCTTTGGCCTTACCCGGAGTTTCCGTCCGAACACGACTACTTTGCCTCTGGTCTGCTCCTTTCTGAACCTCCACTCCACCAGGTTCTGGCCGTTCTCCCCGGGCAGCGTCATGTTACGTCGGGCTATGGTGGGATTCGCCGCACCTGCGAAACCGATGGAGAAACCAGATGAGGAATTTTATGGATGAACTAAATCAAATGCACTGGACAAGGTGTTTAAAGGGTCTAATAGAAAGACATGACGGGTAAATGAGGGGCAGACGGAAGCTTCTGTGAAAATGTGTAATATGAGAGACATAAAGGCACTGTACTATCACAACCATATTTTTTACAACATTTATAGAAAGTATTTTATGTTTTGGGTTTTGGGTTTTGGTTCTAAACTTCCTTGATCGAATCAGAAAGCAAAATGAGCCCCTCACCTTGACAAATCAGTTGACAATGATCATTAGCATTTGTTTAATTAATGGGACCGAACGTGTTAATGAGCAAACATGAAATACATGAGGTAAACATGCCAGATTGCTGACACAGGTGGATTTCTATCTCTTGTATCATATTTGTGCTCAGAAAGTATAAAACAGTGTGAGGTAAGATGACAGTAACGCACTACACCTCGGTATCTCTAATCTCCCGCCTTCAACTCGTACAAAACGCTGCAGCTCGTCTCCTCTATAATCACATTACCCCTGTCCTCCGGTCACTCCACTGGCTCCTTCTATGATTTAGGATTATTTTTAAACTTTTATTTTAGTTTTTAAAGCCGTGCACGGCCTGGCACCTGCATATTTATGTGAGGACAGACTAGAACCTTGCGCTCGTCCCTGTGGCCGCACATAAACGCTGGGGGGACTGTGCCTTTGCAAAGTTGTGGAACGAAGCGCCTCCTGTGTTACGCACTATTAATGATTTTGCACTTTTTAAATCAAAACTCAAGACCCATTTATTCCACTTGGGTTTTAATACATGAGGTTGTTCAAACGTTTTTTTGTCTTATGTTTTATGCCTTTATTCGTATTTTATTTATTGTTTTTACTGATTTTGTTTGGGTTCTTTTAAGTCCTGTAAAGCACTTTGATCATTATTAAAATTTTGTAAAGCGCTGTACAAATAAAGTTTGATTTGGTTTTGATAGTTAGGCCTCGAGCTGGGCCTATATCTGGGTTTAATGAGGATGTCGGTGATGGACATGTCTCTCTATTTCATTACATTCTTAAAATATATCCACTTTACTTGAACCCTTATATTCATGTACAGTACACATACCCATAAGTACTCTCTATAGCCTAAAGGTGTATATTTATATATGTCAGGTGAAGAGAGGTAGAGTGCTTCACTGGGTCAAAAAACAGTCAAAACATAGCAGTGCAGGTGCTTTACGAGGCTTAACGTGAAATCTAAACAAGAAATAGCTCTGAAAAGTGTAAAAATGGGCAAGGTCCAAACCTGAGGCACAGACTGAATATATGAAAAGTCCTTTATTGCATCGAGAGAGGCCAATGTGTTTCAACGAACAGGATGGTCTTCGTCAGGGCCGTCAAACGCACTTCCTATAGAACAGGACCCCACTCACCCACTACAGGATCACTTTACCCCTCTGCCCTCAGGACGGAGGTGCAGGAGGCTCTGGCCGAAGCCTGATCCCCTCGGCCTTTACGTTTGTGAACAGTCGACCCCGATGAGTGCACTGTAATGCCTATTGTAATGTGTCTGTCTGTTGTTTTGTGACTGTGTCAGATGAGCTCTGTGTGCGTGAAAATGAATTTCCCCACGTTTTAAAGTGTGAGATGGGACCCACAGGTGAGATGTATGTATGTGTCGTCTCTTATGACTGGCTTATGTGAAGCTTGGCGTGTTAAGTGGAGCGTCCTGATCAGTAAACTTTTAATCAGGCCTCAGTTCACATGGGTCTGGTGTTATTTCTTCAAATGAAACAGAAAACTCACACCAAAGTTCTTACAGAGGTACAAATGCAAGGAACAGTGAAATAAAAGTGAAAAAAAAAAATGCATAGCACACTCAGATGGCCAATGTCTGTGGTCCAAAATTAGAAAAATGGTCTGACAAAGGCTTATTAAAAAAATCTGAGCGTGCAATGCATTATTTAACTTTTATTCTGGTGCTATTTCTTAACATTATTATTTATGTATTTATTTAGCAACAACAACCATCTCCCTCTATCAGTAAGCGTGGGTGAGCTGTCATGCCTAAGGACACAACAAGACTTAGCTTTGGTTCAAAAACTGATCACGTACGGGTTAATGGGGAATTGCTCTAAGCACTGAGCCCCTGCCGCCTCACCTGGTGTTCCCAGCGTCTCCCACACAGGTAATCACCAAGTGTAACCGGGCTTCGCTTCTGAGATCAGATGAGGTCAGGCTTTCTTAAAGTGCAATCGTCGTGCAAAACTGTTTTTTTTTTTGCATGTAGCCACATTATAATATTGTTCGCTCATAAAAAATACATTAAAATTAAATTTAAAAACTCATATCTTGAGTTATATTTTGTTTAATTCACGTTTGTTAATAAATCTGTAGTCAGTCTCTTCAATCTGAGCACTGAAATAACGGTAATGATTAAGATTTTGAGTTTCACAGGATTGTTACGTCACAAGTAAAAGTCTGGACGCCTCCTGCTCGGGTTTTTAAGTTGATAAATCATCACCCGACTTGTTCTAAGCGTTTCTACCGTCAAAGCCTGTTCATTACAACGGCTTGTTTGTGGTCAAAAAATGTCGTCACCCCAGTTGTTGTTTCAAGAGCTTGTTTAAAGCCAATACACCAATACAAATAATGCATAATATTAGTCCTTCAGTACAACCCCAGGTTTAGTTCAGTGTGCTGTAGGCTGTATTTAGTTACAGAATGCTGAATATGTGCTTTTTGTAACGGATTCTGTTACATGCGTCAATTAGAGTAATGTATTCTGAATATTTAGAATACTCTTACAGTCATTACAGACATTAATAATAAATATAATTGTGTAAAAATGCACAAAACAGCTTGATAATACCTCCCAACACTGGTCATAATGCCTAATCAGGTGATAGATTTCACGGTGTCCACCTTCGTTCTCGCTCTAAGCCTGTTTTCCCGAACTCAAGCCTCTAACAGCCCATGAGCAGTGCGCCTGGGCGGCAGCGGAGTGTGCACAACAGAACATAATGGAAGCACATGTTAAACCTGGGCACAAATAGAGCTGTGGTGTGGTGTTTACCTGCACAAATGAGATCTGCAGAGCGACTCCAAACTACACGTGACACGGCTGTCTCCAGCAATCTGCATCACAATAACGTGTTTCTGCAGCCATCAACAAGGAGACCAGGCTGCGCTGGTGCGGAGGCAGAGGGGGCAGTGTTTTAACGGACCAAAATTAAGATTACAACAAGGAGGGAGAACGGAGACTGAACTAGGACCAAACCAGGGCCAAACCAGGACTAAAACAAACCTATGACTAAACCAGGGCTGAACCAACACTGAACTAGGACTAAACCTGGACCAAACTAGGACTAAACCAGGACTAAACCTAGACCGAACCAGGACTAAAACAAAACTATGACTAAACCAGGGCTGAACCAACACTGAACTAGGACTAAACCTGGACCAAACTAGGACTAAACCAGGACTAAACCGAGACCGAACCAGGACTAAAACAAAACTATGACTAAACCTGGGCCAAACCAGGACTAAACCAGGACTAAACCTAGACCGAACCAGGACTAAAACAAAACTATGACTAAACCAGGGCTGAACCAACACTGAACTAGGACTAAACCTGGACCAAACTAGGACTAAACCAGGACTAAACCTGGGCCAAACCAGGACTAAAACAAACTGACTAAACCAGGGCTGAACCAGCACTGAACTAGGACTAAACCTGGACCAAACTAGGACTAAACCAGGACTAAACCTAGACCGAACCAGGACTAAAACAAAACTATGACTAAACCTGGGCCGAACGAGGACTAATCAAACATTAAAAATAAGAGTACAACAAGAAAGAGCAACAATAAGAGAAAAAAATTATAACATGTTCATTTTGCATCTGTGAATCTTCACCAAATGCATGTTCCTTAATTCAGTACAAGTTCCTTCACTAAACCCATCATATCCAATGCTCTGCTGGTATATTATGAATGTAGAAAATCTGGATATTTTTATACCCTGTAAAACTTATCTCAAAGATGCTATATCGTATAGCTGTAGCTGTCGGCACTTCCGATGAAGAGCTGCACATCACACTAGCGAGTAGTGACAGCAAAACGCCTACATGAAGCTGCCGAATCCTACATTTAACAAAGGAAAATAAAAGTGGAGAAGGAAATAAGCACAGAGCATTGGGCGCATCACTGTTATTGTGGTGGGTTGATCAGAGCGATGACGTCTTGAATTCAGGGTATAAAGACTCAAACATGTGTGAATCAGGCTAAATAAAACTGTGAGAGGGGAAATGAGAAGGGGGAACAGCTATAACATGGCCAAAAGTGTCAAATGTCGTTAATAAAGTTTGAATCCAGCACAATACACAACATATACAGCCAAATGAAAGTTGATATTTTCCTAACAGCTAAAAATTGAGGCTGCCAACGCACAATACCCTCAGTATAGATTCTCCATTGTGAGACACGACTATTGTCCCATATTTCTGTAAAAATATCTCTAGTCAAAATTGCAACGCTATTCACCATGCATCAGCTTGTTTTTGACAATACCTATAGCCTTGATCAGATAGGGCCTCGGCACAAATATGTTTTCGTGAAGAATGTGGGAAGAATTCTAATGGACCATAATCACTATTCGCAACAAACTTTTATCTGAAAAAACAATACAGAGTTTCTAGCTTTTAAAGTGTGTGAGAAGTTGATTTATATAGTCTCAGTGCTCTCTATAGTCTCCTACTGCTACTGTTACTGCTAATACTGCTACTTCTACTACTACTACGACTATCACAATTAAAACAATATACCACAGGAAGCTGAAACCACTGGATATCGTACTTATTTAACCCCTGAAGACCTAAGGGCAATTTTAATACGTTTCTCCTGGCCTGGATTTTTTTCTTAATTTCGCTTTTAAAACTGCCCCTTTTACCCCTAATGAAGTGTTCTACCTCCTTTTGTTCAGTCCAACCTGTTATTTCACAATCTGCTGCTGTAGTTGTGTCATGAGGCTGTGATAAAAGCTACAGGACCAGAAATAGAAACATGAAGATGAAGAAACACAAAACCCACAGCAAACATGTAGAAACAACTTTTTGGACATAAAAATGCTTAATTTAGGGCCTCAGCTACAAAAATGCAAAATATCAAGTCTGTAAGTAAATTAAAAATCTCCTTATTGCCCTAAAAAAAAAAAAAAAAAAAGTGCAGTGGCTCCATGACTTTTCTGATGCCAGTGGAAACAGCTCCTGTCAGGTCCAGGGCCAGAGCCACAGCACTTCTGCATTTCCAGGGTGGAAATTACATTTGGATTTGTTCATTTTGAGTAAAATAAACCTTTCAAATAGAAACAGAAAAAGATGTGCAATTACACACACCAAGATGTGTAATTTTCCATGTGTGTGAGAATTAACTCCACTTAGAGCGACTTTTTCCCTCGTTATAAACACACACAGTCAGAGGAGTCGACCATCTTGACTCACTTCACTCTTTGGCAAAGTTTGGCTCGATCAAAATGGACGGAGCGCATGAGTTTGGGGAAAACAAAGTTCCTATTGGACACTCGTTTTGCTCACGTCATCACACAGCGTGAGTGTGACGTAGGATAAAGCCGCAGAAATGTACGGAAACCTCTATGTCTGCACTTTCAGAGGGGAAAAGGAAGTTTCTGTCTTTTACTGTTAGAAAGTTCTGCGGTTATAGAAACATATTTCTCTGTATCGTGTACGATGTCGTAGGTCTTCGAGTTAAAGCATTGCTACTTCTCAGTACAGCTACTATTACTAACATTGCTACTTCCATCACTACTACTAATACTAATACCAGTAAATATTAACAAAGTAGTACTAATTTATACCTGCGAGTATGTGCGGCTCTGTCTGGAAGTGACTGTCCATTCCATTGGCGTAGATAACTCGGAGAGAGTGATCGTTTCCCACTTGATAACTGTTTCGGAGTTGGTCTGTGAAAAGAAGACAACAAAAAATAAGTGAATGTAAAATAATGTATATATATATATGCACACAGGAAACAAAACACAATGTCAGCAGTAAGTTTGCAGTGAAATTGAAGACGTGTGTTTAAGAGAAAGAAAAAGTCTCCGTGTAAACGAGCACAAGTCAGATCTGAGGAGAGGCGACCGGACTTACAGTAAAAATCCATGTTTTTCTAAGGAATTTTTGAATGAATGAATGATTTATTTTTTGGTAAATTTACAAAATCAGTAGATTCAAATCTACTATTTTTATCTAATAAATAACCCCCAAAAAAGGCTCATGTTTGCCCACCCTGTCCAATCATTTACACAGAGAATCAGCATCGTAGAACAAAAATACAGTTTACAGTATACATGATTACACAATACAGCACATATACACATCTGAACTTAGAATTACAAAAAATAACTTTTTTATTTTTTATTTATTTTTTACATAGGATTAACAGCATAATCATTAATAATTTTCCTTTTTAGAGCTCTTTTGAAGCTTACAAGAGAAGTACATAATTTGATCTCATCATTTAGTATAATAATAACAATAATAATTATTATTATTTATATTTTATTATATTAAATAATAATTTAGTTATAATTTTGAGCTTTAAATACATTTGCAATTGAATACATGGAAAATCGATGGGTTTAATTCTGTACTGTGGAACATTTAAGGCAAAGCAATAACATGTGGACACAAACAGGCGATGGAGCTCAGAAATATTACATAGTTTAGCTTAAAACTGAAACTGCAGTTTGTTCCTAAATGTCCAATAATAGAATTTTCAGTCAAAATTTTACTTCATCAAATTAAAAAAAGCAAAATTGGGATATTTTAAAATGGTCTTAGCTGTGGTGCACAAACAGACTGAACCGACTTATAGCGGTGATATTTTTACTGCAGGATTATTGCACATTCTGCTTTGGGAGATAAATCTGGATTTGCCGGTTTCTCCCCATAGTCTCTGTGGTTCTCAAACTGTGGGCCACGTTCCTTCTACTGAGACTCAAACGTTTTCAGGCTCTGTACACTTTATCTGTACTGAAGTATTTCTGATGTACAATTTAGTCCAGGGTTAGACCTGATTTAGTCTGGATCTCTAGTAGTAGTAGTAGTAGTACTTGTAGTAGTAGTAGTAGTAATAATTGTAGTAGTAGTAGTTTAATAGTAGTAGTAGTAATAATAGTAGTAATAATAATAGTAATTGTAGTAATAGTAATAATAGTAGCAGTAATAATAATAATAATAGTAGTAGCAATAATAATAATAATAATAATAATAGTAGTGTAATAATAGCAATAATATTAATAGTAATAATAATAGTAATAGTAATAATAGTAGTAGTAATAGTAGTAATAATAAGTAATAGCAGTAGTAGTAATAGTAGTAATAGTAGTAGTAGTAGTAGTAGTAGTAGTAGTAGTAATAGTAGTAGTAATAGTAATAGTAGTAGTAATAGTAGTAGTAGTAGTAGTAATAGTAGTAGTAGTTATAGTAGTAGTAGTAGTACTAGTAGTAGTACTAGTAGTAGTAGTAGTAATAGAAGTAGTAGTAGTAATAGTAGTAATAGTAGTAGTAGTAGTACTAGTAGTAGTAGTAGTAGTAGTACCTGCTGTTGTAGTAGTAGTAGTAGTAGTAGTAGTAGTTGTAGTAGTAGTAGTACCTGTTGTTGTAGTAATAGTAGTAATAGTAGTAATAGTAGTAGTAGTAGTAGTAGTAGTAGTAGTAGTAGTAGTAGTAGTAGTAGTAGTAGTAGTAGTAGTAGTAGTAGTAGTAGTAGTAGTAGTAGTAGTAGTAGTAGTAGTAGTAGTAGTAGTAGTAGTAGTAGTAGTAGTAGTAGTAGTTGTTAAAAAAAGCAGACATTTATGTGATTCCATCAGGCCAAGTTACTCGTCAGCTCTGTGGAGAGGCGAGCTCACTGTTACACTGGTGCTTTTCTACAGGCCCCATGTCGCACTAACTGATGTTACAATGTTTCCTCATCCAAAACACACCTGGAGTCGTGTTTTGTTTCATTTACGTGTTTCAGTGACTCTTTATTATTACCCTGCCGACATCTCCAACGCTCCACATGCTCCGTTCCACCCTGTGATGTCATGAAGTGGCAGTTTACCGGCGAACACCTGAATTTTCCCTTTCGTTTAGTAGAGTTTAGGAGAATTCCGGGGCCGAACTGATCCTGAAAATGATTCTAGCGAAGGCGTGTGGAGTTTAAAAACACAGTGGAGCACTTCCTGTATCACCACATGACATCACAAGGTGGAGCGGGTGGAGTGTTTTCTGTCTGAGAGAAGAAGTCAGCCTAAAACGTGCAGAGTTTGTGCATTAAACATGTGTAAATGAAACGAAACAAAACTCCAGATAAGCTTTTGACGAGGGAACACGTAATAAACACATCTTTTCCCCTACTAGAAAAGTTACGTAGTGCACCTTTAATACTGATAAAAGCACAGTTGTGGATTTTGCCATTGAGGAACAGCTCCAAAGTTGATGTTAATAAAGTTTTAGTGTCGGATAAAACAATATTTTTAGCCAGAAGTTTGCGTTGAGGTTGCACTCGGAGTTTCAGTGTGTGGTCGTGAGCTGGAGGCATTATAGCCATTTATGTGGGAATCAAAGAGTCCACACAGAATCAATGGAAACTGCACTTTTCCCATGATGCACCAGCTACAGACAGTGTTAGAGGAGCTATAGGGTCCGTAGCCTTTCCACGAACGCAGAGGTGAAAGGTCAAACAAGCAGAAATACAAATATATATATATATATATATATACACACACATACACAACGTCTTACAAAATTTGCATTGTACTTTCTGACAGGGAGCGAGAGGGAAGAAGGAAAAAAGAATAAAATGTAAAAGTTATTAAGAACAAAAGACCGTTACGGCAAGAAATAAGATAAATTACTATTATTATTATTGCTTTTTTTACGTTTTTTATTGAAAACTATTGAGAACATATTAAGAAAATTTTAATAACTTTATAACAATTGCCAGTTTCTCAAAGGTATTTTCAGAATTTTTGTTTCAATCGGTGATGTAGGATTTATTCATTTTTACTTTTAAATTGGAATTTTAATAATATTATAATAATATTTAAGATTTAATACAAGTGAATTATATTGTGCAGACTTTTTAAGACATGTGTAAACTTTTTTTTTTGATTACGTTCAGTGTAAGAAAAATCGTTTTTGATACATTATTTGCCAAGAAGAGTTGACAGAAAAACACTTGAGCAACAACAAAAAGTGAACTGAATAAATACAAGAAAGATCAATGCTATAGTAAGGAACATTCCGGGCATCTCCATGGAGACAAGCGGGTGCTGAACCCTTTTCAGTGATGTTACATAGTGCAACGTTAAGTTTCCTCAAAAGTTACATTGAGTTATGAGTTATAGAAAATTCTTATAGTTGAATATTTGTGTTATTTGTATAAAAGGAGGTAGAACATCAACTTTTCTCATTTCAAAACTCCTGACGATTGTTAAAATGTGTATTTGATACAGCGTTTGTGCTCTGATAGATTCTTTTCCAAACTCTAACAGGAACTAACTCTTTAAATTGAAAATAAAGTGTTTTTTCTTCAGGAAAATGATGAAAATTTAGCGTCTCATTTCCTTTGGAATAATATCACCAGGCTCAGAGACGGGGGCCAGTCAGGCTGTAACACATCCTGTCTGCCCATAATCAATAATGTCCACCACATTCGGCTGTTTTATAACACTTTACCGAATGGATCTGACAGACAGAAGCATTTTTCATATCTGGGGTTGATTTTTACCATTTTTCTTTTTCTTTTAGGTTAAATCTTAGTGTTAACAACCACATAATGTAATGTTTTTATTGTAAGATTAACCCCAGAAAGAAAGAACAGCTTTTACCTTAATGACTATTGGGTATACATTAAATAAATAAATAAATACATAAATATATACACACACACACACAGACACACATTTTGGTCAGAATTGTCCAGACAGATCGTATAAATATACAGAAATGCATGTGTTACCTTGCACGAGGGTGTAGAAGGAGTCGATGGAGGACAGGTTTGTGGTGATGGACACGTCTTCGTCTCTTCCTGATGTCTCGATGTCCACGGCGACGGCCCCTGACGACATGTCGCCATGGAGATTAGTCACAACACCCGTGGGGAAGGTGACGTTTGTGAGACGCCCCTCGCTGTCGTAACTGCGGCAGAGACGGTGGGATTAGTGATAGTAGAAGACAGTAGAAGTAGTAGTACACAGACCAATTTTAAGATTTTTTTACTTAATAAGATTTTTTTTTACTTGTTTCAAGATATTCCATCCTGATTTATCTTATCTCGATATTACAACTTATTCTCAGCACTTTTTATATTAACTCAGTCCAGGTTAAGCCTCTTTAACTTCCTTCTCAAACCAATAAGGTGAAAAATCTTGCCATAAATACTTGAAACTCGTGTTTTCTGCTTAGAACAAGATTCATATTTCATCTTGTTTTAAGAAAACTCGGTAAGTGAAAATTTCTTTCTGCACTGGCAGAAAATTCACTTAAAATAGTGCATTTTTACCTCAAATTTGGTATTTTTTTTCTTATTTTTGACAGGCCTTTTTTGCAGTGTATTAGTAATATATCATAAACTATACCTTTGTTGTCATGGAGGTGTTGGTGCTTCATCTAGAATATTCCATAGTATGGCATTAAATGTGTCTATTTTGCTTTTTCTCAGGTAGAGGCGTCTTTATGGCCCCAAAGTACCTTGAAATGTGTATATTCTTCCTCAAAGTGGGCTTGCCTTTCCACAGATCTGACCTATAAATATGTTTAATGCCATACTGGAACATCGCAGACAAAGCAATAACATCTCCGCGGTTACACACATATTTGACCTTTAATGAAAACAAAAAAATGTAGATTTAATAAGTTTGAAATTCTTTTGTTTATTCCGACTTCAGACGTTGTTTTGCTGCAAATGTGAAGTGACTTTCAAATCTGCGTTTTGGGTTAAAAATATATTAAAACATGATTAAATTAGGAAACCACTGTCACAGCTGGTTACGTGCGGGAGAACGGTTTTCAAAGCTCCCGCTGAGTCTGAACACACATGAAAGCAGCACCATTTTGACTTTATTCAGCTGTTATATTTATGATCCAAAAAGCTGCGGGCGAGTTTCCACCAGGCGCCAATAGTGGTTCAGCGCAAATGTGAAAACTATACTTAAGGTATGAGCACAGCTACTGTGAGTTTAGAAAGAACAAAGTCACATTTCTAACAACTGAACAAAAGAATAAAGTTATTTTTCCTTTTATGTAAAGCAGGAGTGATTTTGTTAGTTCTTGGTAAATAATAGTTTCCATTCTTTACTGAAAAGCGAAATTAAATAGTATTAAAAAAAGTTTAGTTTAGTAATTAAATATTAAAAAACCTGAGTATCAAAACTAACTCACTTCTGCACATAGGACACATTTACTGACACTTTTCATACATTAGAACTGCAGTTGTGACTATGATAACTCATATTACCACAAAGTATCACTAGTATTTGGTCAAATTATGCTGAGATTGGAAAGAAAAAATGACTTATTACAGTAATGTACAATAACATACCTTAACAAAGAGTTTAAACCAAGTGCTGAACCATTTTTTAGCAAATTTCAAAACAAATGAAGAAGTATCTTAGTATCTTTTTTTTTTTTTATCTCTTATTCTTTTCACGGTTTAATAGTAAATGACCAACAAGCATTTTACACCCAGATTCTCCTCCATCTGCCGGACCTTCTGTGGCTTCCACTAAAATCTATAATAATAATAATAATAATGCATCAGTTTTATACAGCGCTTTTCTGGACACTCAAAGACTCTTTACAGAGCATTATTCATTCACTCCAGACCCGGTGGTGGTGCTACTATTGTAGCCACAGCTGCCCTGGGGCAGACTGACGGAAGCGAGGCTCCAATCTGCACCATCGGCCCCTCCGACCACCACCACCAACACTCACGCACATATCACTTTCATACTAGGCAATGTGGGTGATGTGCCTTGCCTAAGGACACTACGACAGTTTTTACCACTGCCACCCCCCTGTGGCACCTGGAATTCCCAGTGGTCTCCCATCCAAGTACTAACCAGGCCCGGCCCTGCTGAGCTTCTGAGATCTGATGGGATCAGGCTTTGACGAACCGGTATAATACTATACTTTATCTTAATCCAACAACACCTATATTAGAATAATGTTGCTGTTTCCTCATCACAAACATGTATGGACTATGGAGTATTTAACACACACTCTGCATATTTAGTTTTGGAGGGAGTGTTTTTCCTCTCAAATGGACAACACCACCTTGTGATGTCATCTGATAATACAGGAAGTGATCCAATAGGTTTTTAAAGGGGAACTCCAGCACGTTTGAAGCTAAAGTCCATCGCTCGAGGTGGTCAAATACTGTCAGAACCCAAAAAACGGCACAGATCAGTGTTTCCTCGGTGGAGATCTCGCCGTAGAAGTGAGTCAAGGCAACAAACTCGCGTAGTGATGAGGGCAAGTTCTGAACTTCCAGTGCTTCACACTGAAGAAGCTTAACGCCACTTTCTAACCCATTTTACAACAGCCACGAGTCTAACAAACAAAACGCTCTGCCTGGTTCACTCATTAGTGTCTGGAAACGTTAGAAAATAACTTTATAAGCACCTTACAATTTGTTGATTTCCCACTGCACACGCGAAAGCACAAAAGACTGGATTTTGTGAATTATAATTTTTGAAAAACGTTAAAAAACACATTCCCGAATCATTTTCTTTCAACAACTCTCAGTTTCTCTTCTTCTTCTCCGTCAGTAGTCGATCCTCACTTGTTGCTTCTAGTGTCTTTAGCCACTTGCCGCTGTTGGAGTCGACTATCGGAGTTTAGCAATGAACTTTAGCTTCAAACATGCCAGAGTTCCCCTTTAAAGCTCTTTAAAGAGTCAAATTTGCATAATACAGGAGCTTTAATGTATTTGCTGAGTCACTGTACTAATCGTACTAATGCTGTTGATCTAATAATAAAGGATTTACGTCATGGGATCTGACTTTTGGTCTTGAATAAAGTGAATAGAGATTTCAGAGCCCAAAATGTGACAGATCTCGCCCACAACCCCGGATAATGGACCTATCAAAATGTGAAAATAAAAAGGTGCAGCCCGTTTCCTTCGTCCCCTCTCTCTGGGCTCAGGCTGTGCCCGTGCCACTCACTCGTAGAAGGTGGTCCAGCCGATCTGGATGCTCTTGGTGGCCAGCAGTCCACTGTTGCCGTGGTAACTGAACAGCACCAGCTCCTGCCCCTGCGCCGTGAGAGACTTGAGCCCTCCGTTTGTCCCGATGGTGAGCCAGATGACCTGTAACACGCAGAGAGTCACGCCAAAATCGGCAGCACAACGGGACAATGCGGGAGTCGGGGGGGTTGAGGGTTCGAACCTGGTTGTCGGGGGCAACCACACGCACGGGCATCCGGTTTGTGTCGCGGCGTATTCGGAGAGTGTTCCCGCTGCTGTCCGTCACGGCTGTCACATCCTCCTCGTTACTGAAAAGAGACGAGGACACGAGAAAATCAGCTCTTTCAGTGGTTCAGCGGAAACTTTTAAAAGCGCTGTAAGGTTTTCTATGAGGCGGCCATGTTTGAAAATCTTTTAAAAGCCACAGCATTTTCTATTTGATACGGTTTGTTTTAGAAATGTCTGTTTTGTACGGGATGTTTTGACTGTGGGTTGTGTTGATGTCTCGTGGGCAGGAGGTGGAGAACAGATCTTTGAATCTCAGTGGGTCTTTTGTGGTTAAATAAAATAAAAAAATGAATAAAAAAAATTCTGCTCTTTACTCAGAGTTATTACGTTCAAGGAGAAGGTTCCGAAGGGGACAAGGACCTCTGTTTCCCACACTTTTATCAGATTTTATGTGTGCACCACTTCATCACAGACGGCTTCTGTGATGATGATGATATCGAGCTGCAGTTTCGATCAGGAGATTTCACATGGGACAATATAAACATTCACCTGTTGAGGATTTACTGTGCACTGCAAAGCTGAAAGTGCCCATAATGATACACTCAGAACGCTGCTGAAAAAGCCCTGGGCCAGTAGTGCTCTTGTCGCGGTGCTGGTGAACCCGAGGTGTAGTGCTGTGTAGTACCAGTCCTCTCTGCGGAACACACTGGTACATCTGTCCTTTATAACCGTGTTTTTGTTTCTCTTGTGCGTTTTTATTCATTTATTTGGTTGGGACAATGCATATTAATGAACAGACACGACAGAATGCATGAGTGTAAACACGCTGCATTGTAGACAAAAAGGCTCATTTCCATCTGTAGTCCCACGGCTCAGGGTCATAGGGGTCAAAAATACATCAGTAACAATGATAAAATGTACATTAAACAATGATCAGAGCCTATTTACAGTTTTCCATACTCACCAACTGCACAATCATACAGATAACCACACAATTTAGAGTCATTTTTACACAAAACTCCATTAACATTCACTCAGCTCAGTGTCCACTCTCCACAGGCAACACTAAAAATGACCGTCAGTCTTAAAAGGTCATTAAGAGACACACAGTATCAGTAAACACAGCACAGCATCTAGTGTGTGCAGGTTTGGTTTGACCAGAGCCAGTGTTTCAGCTGAGCTTTAAAGAATTATATGTCGGGCCTGTGGAGGATGATCAGATCTCCTCCGGTGGACGCTCGTGAGTTTTCTTTACATTCGATAAACTCCTTCAGAGGTGGAGGAGCGAGGGACGGGTGCAGAACTTTGTAAATCATGTTCTGAAAATGCAGTCGTCCATATTTTTTTTAGAGCAGGACAGTGGTGATGTGGCAATGCTCTTTTATCAAGGCTTTTTTGTAGAGGCTTTCTATGATTTTAAGAAACGTGGGGGTCCGACAAATCATCATTATGTGAAATAATCATGGAATACACACTGTAAACTGATGAACTGTAACCATCTTGTGCCTTTTTCATGCATTCTGTGGGTAAGGTTATGTTTTTTAATCTACTGCAGCACGAGTGGATATCCAGAACAAAAAATAAAACGATGTTGGAAAAGCCCATCCCCGCAGCCCGAGTACCTGTAGCTGAAGTTGTACTTGTAGTCCCCGGTGACCAGGGACATGGTGAACTGGTGCGTGCCGTTCAGGTCAAACACATAGAGCTCCTGAGAGGCTGGAGACGCCACCTCGTAAGAGCTGGGACCAGACGCCAAAGAGCCTGCAGCAGAGAGAAGGGGGTGAGCAGTTACATAAGCCCAGTGTTTTCAGTCTCGTCTTAAGACCCACTTTTATTCTTTGTGAGTTGTGTGGTCCTCTGTATCTTTTATTTTACTTATTTTATTGCTTTTATTTATTCCTATTCTGCGGTTTCGCTCTCATCGTATTTCACTGGTTTTGTTTTAAGACTAGAACGATCAAATCTGAGCTTATTCTCTTGTGTTATTGTTGTTCTTACTCTGTGTTTGTGCCGCACTTTGGAAAATAAAGTGGATCGGATTGAATAAAACGGCGCAAAGGGATGAGTGAATTGCTTTAACATAAACTTAAAACAGATCCTCTTCCTCCCTTAATACATTTAGTGTTTAACATTAATTTGAATTCCTTACGGACGTTTAGTGATATAATAAAATAATCCCGAAAGCCGTGAGTGGGACTTTCGCCAACTACTTAGTGTCAACTCATTTCCAGTTACAGGCCGAGCAGTCATTAAGTACGTCATTGATGCTATAATGAATAATACAAGACTATAGTCGTATGTGGAGCTTTTTTGTTATTTATTTAAGCAGAAAACTCTAGTTCAGAATAAATTACAACTATTCTTTCTGTAAGAAGATATTTTGTTCGGGTACCTAGGACTTTAAAACAACCTAATTAGCTCATCTTTTTTCATTATGTTCATTGTAAATATTGGCTTTTTTAATACAAATGGGACAGGGGTGTGGGCGGGGAAAGGGGTAAACAGGAAACAGGTGAAAACAGGAATTTTCTCAAGCCTCAAATGCAAGACACAACAGGATAATGCGTCAATCAGTCCAAATCTTGAGTAATCTAATGAAGATGGAAAGATCCTGACAACAAGGCTCATTACAGTGATTCTGCTCGTCTTTTTTAATACGATTTCAGTGTAAAAACACGGCCATTTTGTTGTGACGCAAAGAAACGACCCACTACGCCGCACACTGCCACTTCCTGTAATCCAAAAACATTGCCTGAAGATCCGGTTTTCCCTCGTTTACCTGTGGGGGGCTGGTTGCGTCTGATGGCTCTGATCCGGATGTTGCCCAGATCCGCCACGTAGAGGGTCCCGTCCGGAGACACCACCAGAGACGACGGGCAGTTCAGTCGAGCGTCCTTAGCGTAGCCGTCCCCGGTCTGATAGCAGTCGCAGTTTGCGTCGTTCTGCACATGTGGTAGAAAGATGCAAGAGAAGAGAGAGGGAGAGAATAACATTATCAGTCAAGTGAACATTAAGTAGGCACCAAATCTGACAAAAAACGTTTTCAGTGCTCCCCAAAATTGTGTTCAAAAAAGGTAAAAATCATGAAACTGAAACTTAAAAAGATTTCATTTTAAATCTAGGTGTGCAAAAATGTAAAAAAAAAAAAAAAGTAGCTTGTAAGTCGCTATGTCATAATTCTATTCCCGGATTTGGGCCGACGGATAAACATGTAAAAATGCCGCAGTCTTGTGTCCCGCTGTTTGAACAGATCAGAAACTAATACAAACGGCGAGGAGAAACTGTCATTCTTTCGTTTTCCAGTTGATGGAGATCTAGGGTGACCAGATTTTCAAAATAAAAAACTGGGATACCCCTGGTTTGTGGTGGTTGGTAATACATAATAATAATAATAATAAGCAATTTAAACTGTGAAACAAGTGTGTAATTATGGAAAATTGTTATTCACTTGGCACTAATGTGAATTAGTATAGTCATATATTTGTGTTTTTGTCATTTTTAAGCAGCTTTTCTGCATTTTACCTAAACAACTGACAGTGTACGCCTCTCTTTACTGTGTACAGGGATCAGATTGGTCAAAAATAGAGACACCTGGAACATTTCCTGTATCAAACTGGAACAAATCACTGGTTTTGGACAAATCTGCTGGGACAGGGGACAAACCTGGGGCTGTCCCGGTCACCATATGGATATCTGCTGTAGCTGTTCCTCCAAATCGCCACATTACAAGTTCTCCCATCGCTATTTAAGACCACAACAGCCAAAGAGAAATATCTAAACCCTGTATTAACTTAGAAATGACTAGCTAACTTATCATTTGCTACCAGCTGCTAACACTAACTCACCTCGACTTCATAAACTTTCTTCTTTGCCCAGGATGTCTGCACCTTGCCCTTTATAACGCCACCCTGAAGCACACTCACACTGACAACTCGCTTTTTCTGTCCAAGTCTGGCCCACGCCCGACACAGTAACTAAGTAAGTGTTTATTTATATAGAGCTTTTCACAGACACATGTCACAAAGACGTTTTACAGAGGATTATTTACAGAGCTTCTCCATCACTCCAGACCCGGTGGTGTAAACTACTGTTGTAGCCACAGCCGCCCTGGGACAGACTGACGGAGGCAGAGCAGTGATGGAATCCGACCCGAGCCCGAGAGGGATTAAGATATTTGTGTCTGAACCCGACGGAAAATTAAAATCACAGTATTTTCATAGGCCGGTTAATGACGCACGTAAGATACTGTTTGTGTGGCCTGGACATAGAGACACAAAATACAAACTGGGGACATTGTGAAAATAATGAGAAGACTTCATTAGCCTCCTCACCGCTCGTAAAGTGGCAAATTTCAAGTCCACAGAAATTGTCCCATAACATTTATAAGGGCAACTCTGGATCCGAGTTCCATATTCGGAATAAGAATTGATTTACGGACAAAACAGCGAAAAAAAAAACCCCACCAGGATCACACAGAGTGGGTTAAAACGGACATTTTGAGACTCAAATGAGGAGCCTGACAGCAGCAGTTACGGTGTTTTCAGTACAAAGGGAATGGAGACTGGAGTCGATGGAGCCAGGAAGCGCGCCCGTGCTCACTTCCTGGCTCCGTGCTATGCATCAGTCTACGAGCTTCCCATATAGCATCACCCCCAAAAGACAGAGAAGCTGGGGAGAATAACGTTACATCAATAATTCAAGTTAACGTTTAATAGAGGACAAGTGGGCACCGGCTCGGACGGGAGGAGCAGAACCCCTCGTGAATGTAATGTTCTGATCCTGATGTATTATTAATAAATTGTCTGCGCGGGAGATAAAAGAGAAATTCATAGTGGCGTTTTATTGCCTTATGTGCGCTTCTAATCTCAGCCAATTCACTGCGCGCACTTCATCCCTCATTGATATGGACAAGACAGTTTTGTGGTGGAGTCATTTCGGATCAGCAGTTCTCGTTCTGATCTGTTCTCCCTGATCCGACTTTCGGCAGAATCTAAGTTGTTTCGCCGGCTGCAGAAGTCATGCAGGATTTTTGACACGTCGGGTCACAGAAATTGAATCAAATCGCACAAGGTAATGGAAAACCAAAGAATGAAATAATAGTATAGACGTCTCCAGTGCGTTTATAACACGGTTAGCGGATATAGATTTTACAAAAATATAAGAAAAGAACAAGAATAAACACAAAATCATACTTAAAATGCACATGACAGGTTTTGATGTTCTCTAATTTTAACTTAATTTGATGGGATAATACCTGCTGTAGCTCTAAATTATAGTTTTACACCAATTAAAAAGCAATTTGTGAAGGAAAATTGAAAAAGATGTTGAAAATTACAAGAAGTAGAGATATTTTACAGGGCTGACAATATTCTATCCAAAAGTGCAGAACACATTTGTCTCATATTTTTATTTGTCAAATAATAATTTATACGTTAGCAGAGTTTTGACCTACTCTACAGCATGGTTGCTAGGGAACAGCACATGATTTCCAACCAGGATGTAAATTTTTTAAACCTAAAAGAAAATAGCGAAGAGGAAAAAGTTTATTTTTTGTCGGAAAATCTTAAATCTAACGACATTAACAGTGTTTTAGTGAAATGAATAGTCTAATCTGTCATAGGCACTTCTATTCTCTATTATTAAGGGTGCTCTAGTAACACATATGGTGGAGTGTGTGCCGCCACCTTCTCGTTTTCTTGGAGAGGAGCCTAGAATGTTCCACAGTACGGCATTAAACAGATCTGGGTCAATGACGCGACGCCTAAATTTTCTGTCCAGTCGCAATTTCCTCAGTTAAAAAGGTTCAAATTTTGTAATAATTCAGCACATTTCTGCAGCACCTCTGACCTCCAGGGAACCAAATCATTTTGTTCATAAATCCTGAGTTATTCTGCATGTTTTTTGTCCTTAAAGTGTTAAAATGTCATGTGGTGCGACCGTGCATCATGTGGTGCGACTATTAACAGCAGTGATTTTATGGCTGGAGTTTAATAACAGACAAAGTCGACTTGGGTGAATGGTTCTTTAGGCGTTTTTCTTCATTTGATGCATTTTCCAGGGCAGTAGTTTGTTCATTAAACACAAGCAGGCGACTGTCATATTGGAGCAAAAGAAAATATCAATATGAATTAAAAATCTAAAGAAACGCCAACAGTTTGTTTCTGTACACTTCATATTACTCAGAACGCAGTGCACTTTACTGCAACAATCACTTTACACGACTGGAACTCTATTCACGATGCTTTTTATTTATTTACGATGCCTTTTATCTTTATGCTTCCGTTTTATTTCTATTCTTCTGTAGCCAGGAGTCCGTCAAAATGTCGTTATGCAGACATAATGACAATAAAGTATCTTGAATCTTAATATCCCAGCCATGCTTTAGAAAATAAAACAATTTCAAAGTGATTCTTGGTTGCACCACATTTTTTAAGGTCGTAGCCAATTTATGTAGATAAAAAACACTAAAAATGCTTAATATAAATGATAAACGTAGATTTATGCACGTGACACTGCAAATATTCGAAAAAGTTCAATAGAAACTAATATTTTTTATATTTTAAAATTTGCCCGTTGAAAATCCTTATACGTCATTGACTTATCTATATCCAGAGAAAAGGAGGTGGCACCACTGGGCCAAGTTACAGGTCAAATCTGTGGAGAAACGAGCCCGCTCACAGTAAGAATGCATGTTTTGAAGGTATTTTTGAGCAATAAAATACTATACTGAATAGACGTCAGAGTAATAACGTACAAGGAGGTTGCAGATTCCCCCATGAGAAAAGTTACATTCAATTTTTTTAATAAATAAAACAATATGGAGAGGTGTACGTTGAAATGAACCATACCTTGCAGTCACATTCAGAAAGTGCCCCAGCGAGATGCGTAATTTCTCCATCTGTTGACACCTAAAACAAAGAAAGTTAAATATTGTTAAAAATAAATATACAGACAACAGATTGTATGTTAAATCTGTAGGAGTAGTTTGCAGGAAAAAAAATGCTTTTCCTGGTTTTCAGCTGTGCGCAGTGTAAATACGAAATCGTAACCATGCATTTTTCATCAGGATTTTTGGGCTTTGTGCCAGTAAAAATCTTGCGGCCAATGGGTAATTATCATCTCCGTTGGTCTATTAGTCTGAAATGGATCATTCAGATAATACGCACATGCATCATTGGGGATTCACTCAGCCAATGGACAGAACTGGGATTAAAGCCAGAAATATCTCAACGAGACGCAGTCATGATCTCAGTTTATTCCAGTTACATTTAAAGTGAGCGAGGCGTCGGTGATCAGAAGGGCGGATGGCGCACTTTGGCAGCCCCGCTTCTGTTCGGCCAACCCCAGGACAGCTGCGGCTACGTAAACACTTCACCCGGTGTGGAGTGAATGAGCAATGCAATTTAAAGTGTTTGCGGGTGTCCAAAAAAAAACAAAAAAACCTTGAGTAGATCATACGGCGCAAAACATTTCAAATTTGAGCACACTTAGTTCCAGAGCTTAGACGTGCTTTAATCAAGGTTCAGTTCAGTCCCTTTTGGTTTGTTAATTTAGCTTATTTTATTGAGTAAAAAATGGCACGAGATAAACCAACATGGCTCTTTCGGAAACGCTCGGCCATAACTTAAACTTATTAGACTTATGATACAACTATTGAACTGCCGATTCTCAAGGGAAATTATTAGCCCCCCCACACATGCACGAGTACATTAGATACAGCAGATACACAAAAGGAGGGTAAAGGGAAACAAGATGAGCAGTGACAGGCATGACATCCGTTACATAAGGGTGGGTGGATGTACAGTTGTAGGGAGTACGGTGTAAACGTAGCCCTGTATCTCTAAATAGACTGTTGAAAACCTGCTACTGACACTGCACACTATTGTCGTGCCCTTGTGCACTTCACCGACCTTCCCCGTCAGCGAGTATGAATGCGGAAAGTTGATGTGTGATGGTCAGAAAGTAGCAGTTTGAGACCTCCCCCGTGTTGGAGAGTATCTGAGCATCTGGGCTGGCGGCCATTTTGTGTACTGTGGTCCAAAGCGAGACAAAATGTCTGAAGGAGGCTTTTTTTGGTCGAAATGTGATTCAAAACTTCAGTCTACATAACGTTAAGCAAATCAGACCATCAGTGACAATCAGTTCTGCTAAAATGTTTTTATACTCACACACAGAATACGCTGCATCACGACTGGAGACACAAGTTTAAAACCAATAGAAATGTTATTCAGAAAGTCTTTAAAAACCTTTGATCAAAAGCCGCTGTCGTTCCATCTGTGTAATATTTTGGAAAAATATAATATGCTCACCTACATGTGTTCTACCTACATTAAACCTGACAGAGGAGACCTACAGATCCCACACAGAAGAACAACTTTAGGTCAGTCATTTTTGGAACAGCCTCCCAACAAACATAAGGGACTGTCCCACTTATTACACAGTTTAAAAGCACCTTAAACAGTCTCTTAAACGTTCCCAGTCATGTTCTCATCTCGAGTAATTTTATTGTTGTAATGTCATTTGTCTTTGAGTTTTGACTGATATTATTTTGCTCTTGTGCTGTTTCGTCTTCCTGCCTCAGGACTACAGATTAGTAACTACGCTATAATCTGGCTCATTTACAGTCTGTGCAAAAGTATACGATTGTTCATTAATGTGCGCTGTCCTGATTAAATAAAATAAAATAAATAAAACAATTAAAAAAACATGTTTGGACATCGGCCACCTGAGTGCGCTATGCATTTTTTTCCACTTTCTTGTTGCTGTTTCTTGCATTTGCACCTCTACAGGAACTTTGGTGTGAGTTTTCTGTTACATTTGAGAAACGAGCCACCGTCCAACCCGAGAAATCTGCGACATCTAACCTGCCTCTAATGTGAAATAACTAAGTGGCTGTACATTTTCATTCCGTGTTTGTCTTTATCGTGTACAGATGAATTCAAGCAGGTTTCTGGGTTAAAATGAGGCTTCTGTGTGCGATCTGGATCCAATTATAAAGCACCGATAATCACTAAATTTGCTGTTAGCATGATAGCTGTTTTTAGCATGACTGTGCTCTGCATCACAGTGAATAATTAGGATGTTCGGAATGTGTAGGAAAGTAAAAAATAACTTTGAAAATGAACCAGTTCTGTTTTTCACTATTTTGGGAGAGTAAAAATCAGACAGTCTGGCTTTAGTTTTAGTTCAGCCCTACTTTAGATCTGGCATTACACGTTTTCTGAGGCGATACTTGTTGTAAATCCTTTGAGAACCGTCACATTTGTCCTTTACCTGTCTGATGCGGTGTATCTTCTTCTCATCGGTCTCTGCGATGTAGAGCACTCCGCTGTAGGACAGAGCGATGGCTGTGGCCCCCTCCAGCATCGTCTGCACCGCCCTCTTCCCCAAAGTGTACTCGATCCCCGGCACCTGGCAATGCATGGGACGCCCTGCCACGATCCGCACCTGTCAGACAAGGAAAAGGGCGTGAAATATTACGTGGCAAAAAGGAAAATGAAAAAGTGCAGTGTGAAAGATCTTAAAGTCCAGGGTTAACATTACATTTGTATTGAATTTCTCTTAAATATACTTGGTTATCATCATTTTTCATCATCAAGATATTTAAACTAATATTGTTTCACAGTTTTGCGGATTGAATATAAACATCATTTAAGAATTTAAAAAGCCATATCAAATAATCATGACATGTAAACAAACGTCCTAAAGTCCTGATGAATGTTTTCTGAATGAGGTTTCCCCGTTTTAGACGGTTAAAAAACACCTACATTTTAGATAGAAACACTTTGGTACCTGTCTATTTTCAGTGATCTGCAGCACGACGTTGTTGTCCAGGACGTAGATGGAGTTGTCCATGGGGTTGATGGCCAGATCTGTGGGCCACTCCAAACGAACCTGAAAAAATAAATAAAATTAAATAGAATTAAATAAAATTAAATAAATAAATAAATAAATAAAATAAAAATAAAAATAAAATAAAATAAAATAAAATAAAATTAAATTAAATTAAATTAAATTAAATTAAATTAAATTAAATTAAATTAAATTAAATTAAATTAAAAATGGAATTGACACAGCAATAACAGTTTACAGTTTACAGAATGTGATGCTATACTCTCAGATGGGGGCAAGAGCCAGATTTCCCCAATGTTTTTTGTTTCTTTCTCACATCTTAAAGGTAAATTAAAAAATGTTAAACCTGATTGTTTTTATTTTTGACAACTAGGAACTACTTTTCAAGGAAAAGCACTTCTACTATTACTATATTAGCTTACAGTGTTATCTAAAACCATCTAAAAGTAATTATTTTTTCGCTTTAATGCTTTCTATGCATTGTTTTATTTCCAATTTACTGCATTTTATTGTCTCCTGTCATCTTTATAAAATGTGTTACTGTATACAGACTAAATAAAGTGGATTTCAAACATTAAAATGCCATCAACAAAAATGAAAATGCAATTGTATATACGGCAACATTCTTATCCGCGTAAATACATGCAGAAACATTTATCTATAATCTTAGTGGAAAAGATATTAGTCTGAGTGAAGCTGGGGACTTTGTGTGTGGGCAGCTGGTATACGTATAGCCACAGGACGGGTCACCGGAGTCAAACTGAGCTGCACTGCGTGAAGAAGGGTCCCGCGTCCATGAGGTCTCGCTACAGGCAGGGGGAGGTCTGGTCAGTCTGGCCTCTAAGCTCCGAGGACCGAACCGTGACCTCCCACCTGCCCTGAGTCAAGCGCCGGCCCTCGTGGATGGCACATGAAAGCTCCCCGAAAGCCGACTGTAGGTGGTGCTCAGTGTTCTTTGACAGATCGCCGGACAATAAAGCGAACGACTACATTTCAGACGGAGCTATTTCCGTCTGTTCTTTAGTCTGGGCGACGCTGAAGAAGTTTTTAAAAGTGCAAAAAGGGCGTAAAGCACTTTGCAGACTCACAGTGGGCTGGTTGCTGCTAAAATATAATAATATAATTCACCAATCAATAAATTGCATCAAGATAACTTGTATAGAATGTGTGTATCAGAATGTACTTCCTACTGCTGCAGAATAGAGATTTTCAAAGTGGCACGGACAATATCAGGTCTTTTTAGCAGTTATAATGGAAAAACAGGGTGAATGGTCACTTGGCAAGTTTTATACTCAATGTATAACTTTTACCTTTGGGATGTCCGTTATTGTCTAGCAGAGGGACTGGTATGAGTAATTTTGGCGATTTTACATTACTTGTAATGAAAAATAAATATAACAAGAGCTCCAGCGGGCAAAATACGCCCGTACTTTGAATTATTGTATATAGAATTAAGTTAGAATTTGTCAAACCTAGTTAAAGATTAATTGTTGGTGCAGTTTGGAAGTTTGACATTCCTAGGTGAGACGGTTGTCGAGTTAGAGCGCGGACAAGAAATTGTCCACAGACAGACAGACGGACAGACGGACGGACGGACGGATAATCAATAGGGAAATCTGGCTCTTGCAGTAGGAGTATGAGTATGACATCATCACATTCTAGAATCGGAATTCCACCAATCAGATTGCAGCAACACAACTTAAAGACACTACAAAGCTTCAAAGACTTCAAAGCTTTAAAGTGTCCACAGACGGACGAACAGACGGACTGACGGACGGACGGACAGCGCCATACCATAATACGTCCCGTGTTACAACGGGCGTATAAAAACGACACAGTAACAAATATTGTTTTGAACGAGCCCAAGATTTGCATAAATGAATCCGCTGTGCTATGAGCTTTGGGTAATGACCGAAAGAACAAGATCGCGGATACAAGCGGTCGAAATGAGTTTCCTCTGCAGAGTGGCCGGGCGCTCCCTCCTGAGATAAGTTGAGGTCGGTCACACAGGAGGAGCTCGGAGTAGAACCACTGCTCCCTGGGGAGGTGTTCTGGGCATGTGCCACCGGGAGGAGGCCCCGGGGAAGAGCCAGGACACGCAGGATGGACTATGTCTCTCAGCTGGCCTGGGAACACCTTGGGATCCCCCTGGAGGAGCTATAGGAAGTGTCTGGGGTGAAGGAAGTCTGGGAGTCGCTGCTTTGACTCCTGCCCCCGTGACCCGGCCCCGGAGCAAAAGAAGCAGAAGAAAATGGATGGATGGAATCCCTTGTGCTGTTTGTCATTAGCCCATCCGAGTTTCTAGATGTAAGGTGCATGTTTTAGGTTGATATGGAAAACTGTATTAACCAGAGGAAAATTATCCAGAAACATAAACAAAAACATAACATTTTGTCTCAGGATTGAAGCCCTAACCTTCTGGCTGCCCCTGCTGTACGTGGTATTAAGGCCACGCTGTTACCTGTCTGATGTGCATGCTGGTGTCGCATGTCAGAGGCCGAGCAGAGGTCAGGTCGTTGCTGCCCAAAACCGTCGAGATGATTCCGTTTCTGTCGACCTTTCGGATCATCGTCCCGTCCACGAAGTATATGAGTCCGTTCTTATCCACTGCAATCCCTGAGACGAGAGAATTATGCAAACGTAAAAAATACATCATACAGAACATCTTTTTTCTTGTACAGCAGCAAAGATTTACTGTCAGAGACACAGGAGGTGTGCTGTTAGCATGATGTTTGTTTGCATTATCCGCTCTGGCCTGTGTAAAGTGTATAAAAAACCTGGTAACTAGGAATGCATTAAGAAAGAGAGGAACAAGTTTGGAACCCTAAAAACTGCCTAAAGTGAACTATGTTTTGAGCGTTTTATGTTTTGACAGTAAAAATCAGATACAGCACTTTTAACTCAGACTTTAATTTGCTTTTTGAGTTGCATGCTGTTATTTCTTTTAAACATGTGTTAATTGGACAGATGGAGGCACAATATATTTAAATAGACACACTTCTTCACCATACACATACGACATACAGGTTGTGATAACAAGCATACGGAAGCAACACTTTCAAACGGCTGCAGAAACACTGTGTAAATTGGACCGGAAAATTGAAATAGTGAGTTGACAGGAAGTACGGATTAATAGTGACAAGATGTGCAGATTTTTTGCATGTGTGAGAAGTTTATATGTTATTTTAGAAGCACATTAATTAAGTTTTTGTCCAAATTTAGAGAAATAACAGGTAAATTATTCCAGAACGAGCCAAAAAATCAAACTTTAGTTACATCTAGTTAAAAGAAAAGACATCTTCCCGGTCCACAAACGGGCAAAGCGCTTATCTTCTGCATGTTTTTCACAAACAAAATAGTCTGAATTTACAGTAAAATAGGCTGTAACTTAATTAAAACTGTATTAACTATAGAGCCCTAATATACGTAAAGACATTGGGAAAAATCTTAATAGTTATTGAACCATCGCTAGAGTGGGGAGACGCGCTTTGTGTTGCATTTGTTTTGGAGCAGACAAACCTTTGGGTCCCAGGAGCTGAGCCTCCGTGGCCTTCCTCCCGTCCCCACATCGAGCTTCGTCAAAGGGAGGACACTGCTCTCCTGTCCCGGCCACCACCTCACCATTACCTGCAAATGCACACAGTTAGGATACGCTGTACATGCATAAAAACGACAGTCAACATGGTACTAGGCTGAAAATTCAACTAGAGAGACACAATAATGTGGTATATTTGCATTTGTTTAATACAGATGTACATTAACGTGCATTGTCCCTGAATAATAACGTAATAAATACATAAATAAATACACTATACTCATAAAATAATGAATACAAATGCTCCTACTTCCTGCCTGTTAACCAGTCAACCAATTACAACTCAACATATTGTCATAAATTGTCTCTCTTTCTCCCCAGCTCTTTAACTTTGGCTTGGCTTTTTGAAAAGATGAGTCAAATCTCCAACCATCAGCCTCTTCATCTCCTTCCCTTCACTTCCAACATTGTCTTTATTCGACCTTCAACCAATTTCACTGATCCAAAAGCATCACTAGTTTGAGAAAGGTCAGACAAACGAAACGCTAGAATAACTTAAACGTGTGAGAATCTGCCGCCGTCTCCAAGTTCCTCCCAGTTCATTTTAGCGCAAATATAAAGCAGTGACCAAAAGTCTTACTGATGAGATCCCGGGCGCCGCTGAGCATCTTGGGACGGTATATTCTTCTGGAGTTGGTGTCCGAAACGTAGACCTGACCGGTGACCGGGTCGGTTGCCAGGTAGTAGCGATGGGCGGGGTTGTTGCTACAGCGAGGAAACAGAAGAAAAAGTAAATAATGTTAGTTTAGATTGAAATATTTGGAGTTTTGACCATTGCACAGTTGGGTACAACATAGTGAAAGTGCGGGATGGGTCAGTGTGAGACTGTAATACGGCTCAAACACCGTTACACAAACACATACAGGGATATTTGGCAAAAATGTGCAGTAAATGCGCAGTATGAAGGGTGGAAGAGAGTGAGAACTGAACCTTCATCCATAAAGGTCCAAAACATAACCTCATCCACATAAGAACACGACAAAACACAGCTCCAGGTAGGTTTTCGATGATTATTACATAGAAAACAGTGTAATAAAAGCGCTTTCGTCGTTAAAAAAGTGTAACACGTCCTCTAAAAGGGACCGTCACTGTGGCGTGTAACAAAAATACTTGATGGTTCCTTTGTTTTTTTGAAGTGCAGTACTGAGAGCCACCGAAGGCCTCCTCTTTCAAGTTCATGGCCCCAAAAGTGGTGTGAATTTGTAATAAAGTTATTGGCCTTAGCAGCTGTTTTGTTCACCACTAAAAACTTTAATCCATTATCCTGTTTGCCAATGGAAAATACTTTTTGCAATTTCACAATACCCCAAGGACTCAGGATGCTTTCAGCTTTAATTTTTGTCCTTCACCACAAATGAATCTTTTTTTTACCTCGACCGACGTGAACATGGTTTTTCAATGCACTAAAATGTTTGGAATAATTTCATCTCGGCGGATGGATATAATGTATTTTGCTTCAATTTGGATTGAAACAGACAATCTTCTAACATTGTGAAATAAAAATAACAGAAAGCCAAGACTGTTGATTAGTGCAAAGAGTGATATTGCAGAGGAAATTGGAAATAGTTTTTTTTTTTGCTTTGTTTTCACTGCATTCACGTCTTCAAGTCTTGCGAGCTATTTGCTTAGTTCTGATTTAGTACAGCGACGTCTGATAGTTTCCTGAAATGGTTTTCACGTCACGGATGTGTCTTGTCACGGGCAAAAAATCCCAAACCAGAGCTGAAAGTAAAGCGTGGCTATTTTTAAAGGTGCACTGTGTATTTTTTTTAGTTGGGGTCCGTCAGCTTCTTTTCATTTCTATGGATGTCACCGCTGGTTTTATTGCTCAAAAATACCTAGTAAAACATGAACTCTGACTGTCAGCGCGGTCGCCTCTCCACAGATCTGACCTGTAACTTGATCTGGTTTGGTTTGGGCACCAAGAAGATAATAAGATTTAACACTAGACTGAGAAACATTCTGTGAATCTGCAATAAAGAGATAAAGAAACATAAATGAAGACGTGTGTCCAAACCTTTTAATGGTGTAAATAAGTAAAAAAATAAATAAAAACATTGATTTTATATGTGTGCGATCACCAAATAAAGCCGTCCATCCATTTATCTATCTATCTATCTATCTATCTATCTATCTATTTATCTTACATTTGAATTGTTCATACGTAAAACAAAACCTTTCCAAACAACTATTCTGAATAAATATATATTATTTTTACACTATTTTAATCCAGTCACCAAATTGCGATGGGCGGGTGTTAGAATTGGCCAGAACTCTGAAATTTCACATTTTCACTGCAATATATGAGCTGACAAACTAATACAATCCCACATTCTGTGTTTGTACAGCTCTAAACTACAGGGCAGGCCGTTTTTATGCAGAATAAGTGTGTTGTTACTGGGGGGAAATTATGGTACTTACAAAATAGCATCAATTGAAATTGCGGTTTGCGATTAATCTCGCAGCCCTAATGCTCCAGTCACATTGTCAAATAAGCCTCTGTGCAGTTTTTGCTGTGAACCTTCAGTGCGCAGTCTGTGCCCTCTGCCTTGTTCTCATCACATTATCACAGCCTGATAATTAGCACGGCTATAAATACATCCAGACACGTGTTTCTATTCTCTTCCCAACGCTGCAAAGAAGCCAGCAGCACCAGCATTCAAAGGTGCATTATGTCACTTTACTGGGGGAGGGTTTGTTAGCAGCTTGTCTCCATGTTATGATGTTACTGCTTTGTCCCTAAAGGCCAAGTTACAGGTCAGGGGCCTCATTGATAAAGAACTACGTAAGAATTTTCCTAAACAAGTGCACGCTCCTAGTGGCCACGAGAGGGGTGCACTGCACACTTCACCACACAATCACTGTGTCCTTTATCCAGACAGGGGTGGCCCTTAGGAGCCAGCTCTCATTTACAAGAGCGGCGTTACACAAACATGCAGGAGTTTGGGTTGGGCCCAGGTTCAGACAGCAGTCCAGGAGGTGCTGGTGTGTGTGTTCAGGCCGCTCCGGTGTGTTGGAGCCGAGTCTTGTCTCAGTGCTTCAATAAACCAAAGCTCATGTCGAAGAGAGTTTTTTCTCAGGTCCAGTCGCTGTTAAATCTTTTCATATCTTCAAATACATATAAGGAGAATAGAATAACGTGTAGATCTTAAATGCCCAGATCTAAACGTGATCATTTTATAGACATGATTTAGGTAGTTAAAAAAGTTAAGTTTAAAACCATAGTGTGTGACATTGTAGGGAAGTCAATAATATCATATTGATAACAGCCCCCACTGGAAAAGTTACATAATATTACGTAATAGATTACAGGTTTGTTTGTTTGATTTTGTCACCAGTAAAAGATGTGAAACTCATTCCCCTCCTCTCACCTGGCCATCAAAACGAAACAAAAAGAAATTCTCAACTTAACTTAATCAAGTATCACATTCCTATTTTGCAGTGAAGTACCAGAAACTCATCCAGTACTACAGTATTTTCTGCATCTAAAAGTGTGATGGCAAATGCTGTTTCTCAGGTATACCTCATGGACTCTACATGTCTTAATTATAGCTTTATTTGACCTGACATGTGTGAATACAGTGTGAAGGCATCACCTCCCTCCACACTTTTACACATTTAATTGGACTGCATTTGGTAAAGGCACCAGCAGCACAAAAACAACTGAGTTTCCTCTTTTCTGCCTCAGTCTGAATTTATTTAAGACAAATAAATTGGGTACGTACAAATGTGTGGATTTCAAATTAGCACCGATCCCGCCGAAGTATTAGACATGCAAACAACACTTGATCATCTGGATGTGTCAGAATGCATTATGGGAGATGTGGCGGATACAGAGAAGAGAGGAAGACAAGGACGAGACATCAGAGGAGGAGAGAAGAAAGGAGAGAATGAGAGTGGTGGATGTAGACTGGTGTGGAGAGATGCTAAAATAATCCAAAATTACAGACAAAAGACATGGCAAAGTGTATTTGTGGATTGCATATATATGGAGGCTCCAGTTATTACTTTTGAGAGTGTTTAACCATTCAAAAGAGATAATATTATGTTATGAATTGTTAATTGCTATTTTATCACTGTGAAATCCATGACTGAGTAGTTAACACTTGTTTATTATTATGACAAAAACAACACAAGATAAATGGAGGACATGAAATATTTGGTTAAAAATCACTAAAATATCATTATGGTTCATGACAGTGGAATTTCATTGGCCCTGAAGTATCCAAATCCAGGGCGACGACTTCATTATTTAACGCTCTCATTGTCAGTACTTTATCTATGTTTCAGAATAATAAAAAATAACACAATTGCCATAGCGATTAACAATCTAAAAGATAATATTATGTCGTTTGAGTACAAAAAAGTCCTCAAAATGTTAACAAAATTGAGATGCACCGATCCAGCTTTTTCACTCCCAATACCGATTCCAATACTAAAGTTTTTGCCGATGACTGTAGAAACCTTAAACCGTATTAAAATGCAAATAAAATAAGACAAAACTGATGCAAATGTGGTGTTTATCTCTCAAGTAACGATAAAAACTTTGTGTAAATCAAAATTCAAACACTGGGAGACTTTCTGAGCCAACTATGAGGAGTGAATAGTCATTTTTGATCATTGTATATGTCCAATCAGGATAGTGAACGAACCGATATTTGGAAGGCAATATCGATTCCAGCTAAATTTCCAGTATCGGTGCTGATATCTGATACCGTTGTTGTATCGGTGCAAAACACAAGCAGAACATGGGCAGAAGATACAAACTTTGCATAGAAAGACCAGGGCAAACCCGAAACTTTCTTGCTGAAGTGTGAGTGTTTCCCGAAGAATGGGAAAGTCGGGCAGACGTTAAAACACATAAATCCACCCTAAGTATGCAGGATGAGCCTTTCTGACCCCTCCTTGCTGAATCTCGTTGCTACCGCTCTTCCTGACTCTCTTTTTCCGGCTCTCCTTTCCGACTCTCCGTTCTGACTCTCCTTGCTTGGGGCGGTGCTGTAGTAATGGCTAAGCTGCTGGGATTTGACACTAGAAGAATAGATTTGATTCCGTGTGGACATTTGTCAGGATCAGGGCCAGAGGAAACAGAGGAAACAGAGGAGACAGAGGAGACAGAGGAGACACCGACATACAGGGGCACAAACGTCTATTAAAGGACGAGCATTATGCGAAATGGACGCAGTGGGGGAATGAGCAGCGTAGTGACGGTGATGGAGGGTTAGTCACACTTACCTATGTCTGAAATCTTTGTTTCTTTAGAAAGCCAAAAGGAAAAGAGCAGAGGAGTTAGTCAGGAGAGGACACGCACAGACAGACAAAGAAGTATTCATCAAGAACTGGGTTTTACGAGCTAATTTTAGAAGAGAAGAGAGTGGATAGGCTAATGCTAATGCAGATTCTCAGGTTAATAGGAACACAAGTTTAACAGTGAAAACGCAGTCGCAGAAGAAGAAAAGTATATCGTCCAGGAGTGGTCCATGGTAAAAAAAAAGGTTTCAAATGTCGTCATCAGGACAATAAGGACTTAAAATCAAGACTTCTGAGCTAACCATTTTTTGAATCAGTATTTAATAAACGTTTACATGATGTACAAGTTAGTTTCCAAGTTAACTTGTGTTTAGTTTTAATGCTGAATATACTGTACAACTGAGACGGCTCAGGAAGCATCCTCTCGGTTGCCAGATTCTGCAGCCAAAACCGTGACATAAAGTTAGGATTGTCGCAAATGATTAAAATCAGGATCATACGCAAAAAACGTCAGAGTCTGAGGTGAACCATCTTCACACATAAAAACACATTAAAACAAAACGCAAAACAAAAATAAGCCGACTCGTAATATAATGTTGATAATGTTACAAGCAGTAAAACTGAATTTTCTTCACCACAGCTCAGAGTAAATGGTCTAGAAACAGAGAGTTAGGAAAAGGTGGACCCAGCACCAGCCTGTAGTCCAGAAGTCACTGAAGAGGAAAGAGTTTTCAGATGTAGTCATGTCGCCGTGTTGACTGCAACATATCGCCCACAAGCTTAAAAAGAGCGATCTCCCGTCTCATAACTGGACTTTTATGTCTTTAAACTTTTGGCTTAGACTAGGGCAGATCAGACGTTTTGAAGTGGAGTGTCCAATCTACTTCACTCTCTTTTCTCTCTTCTAAATATACAAATACATCACAAGTTAAGGCATTAGACAAGTTCATTTTAAACTACAGCTCAAGGTTACTTTTTAATGAATTAGGCTGTATCGCAAGCAGAAACAAATGGAGAAATTGAGTTTTGTGTTTGTGTTTTTCTCACAGTTGGCGTGGCATTTTTGGTCCGGCGAGTCGCCATATTGACCGAAAGGGGAAAACTTCAATGCAAGTAATGGGCAACTTCACTCAAGTCCTCAAATTGTCCCGAAATAATGCCACAAATGACTTCAAACTGCACAAAACGAGCAATACGAGGCTAAAGACGACTGGACTGGCTGTCGTGCTGGTCCATATTCCACTCTCCTCAAGTGTTTTGGTTGTTTTATATGATCGTTTTTCTCTCATTCGTGGCCAAAGAAATGATGCAGATTCAAGTTGGTGGCTGCTGCATCTGTGGCTAATTTGGCTCAGTTTAGTTTAGGGCACAGATGCTGCTTAAAGTAGTTATAGTCCGTATTTCAACCCTCTTCTGCGGGGATATAAGAATGAATAAACCAGTTGCTGTAAGAATACACACCGGCATCTAGTGACAGTAGCTTTGCAAAGTCTTTTCTCACTTTTGTGTCACATTTGAGATAAATCTAACACCAGACAGAGTTAGAGTGCAGTTATATTTACACTTTTACACTATATTTACCACACAGCGCTCGTTTTGCACTGTCCAAATTTAAGTATCTGAACATCTCCAGTCGTGCCAGGCTTGTTGAAGAGCTGGGGACTATTTAACGCTTATAACTGTGGAAGATTTACTGTTTTTTCAAGAAATAAATCCACATATTTTCATTATTTGTTACTAATCGGTTCTGGAAAAGAGGTCATTTATGTTGACAGAGCAGATGCCAAAGTTTGTGCCAGTTTTTGTTTCATATGGACAGGTTCAGGGACAGAACTTAACCAAACTGTTAACCATAAATAAGACCAACAAACAGACAAACTTCATTGTCATTCAGAGACATTTAAAATCCCTTTTCAGTATTGGTCATGTGGGAATATGTGATATGCAGCCGTTCGTGTTTGGTGTAAAAAAGCCTCTTCTGTGTCGCTGATTCTTACCTGAGCTCCATGACACTGGTGACGTTGCCTGAAGGGAAGATCCGCCTGATGTAGTTGAAATCTCCCACGAACACGCTCCCGTCGGCTCCACACGCCAGAGCCAGAGGGGCCAGCAGCTTGTTCCCCTCCGCCTGCCCGTTACAGCTGGGGCATGAGATACTGCGTCTGCGGCCGTTACCTACAACAAAGAAGAGGTTTGTATTTTAGATTTTAAAGCACGAGTGAGGAACATGTGAACTGTAGCCCCGCCCACTGAAGGCTCATTTATACTGCACGTTCTATCTGCATTTATGGAAACGCACGGAGGCTACGAGTGTTAGGAAATAACTGAACACATGTACCGAAAATACATATTCAGAAGATTCATTTTGAGTATTCTGGTCATTTACTTTTACATTTGGTGCACATATTCACTGGGAAACAGAGCGCTCTGCTCTTGTGGCGAGTGCATGTGGGATTTTTTTACTCTAATTAGTGATAGAAAATGCTTTAAAAATGGCAAAACTAATGTCACTGTGTTGTGTCTGTGTTCCTCTCTAATTTAAATGCAATCTGTGTAAAGGTCGCCACACACTACAGGATTTTTCTGTCTTAAAAGATTTTTAATTGTTTGACAAAAAGTGCACACCACAGACACAAGAATCTTATGAGAATTAGATTTTTTTTTTTTCATTTTTATTTATTTATTTGAAGGGGACAATGCAATTTAATAAAACATATGACAATTCATAAGTTAAAAAAAGCCCCCTGGCCAAGATGTTATAAAAGAATCCCATACGGCAAAGACGGCTGCAGGATATGGCTGCAGAGAACGGGCTGTAAAGTTGTGAGTGCACTGGTGTCAGCTCTTTCCTGTCTACAGTAAAACCACTGGCATTAAGACTCTTAAGTGTTCAAAAGATCAAAGCTCTGCACTTCCAGTTTAATACAAGTCCAAACTGCGTTATTATTATTTGTAAAAATGTGGTGCAATACTTCAGATGCAGGATTTTTAATGCACTGAGGGCAGGCGATAAAGTCCACAGGAAGTAGAGTCACTGTCGCTAATCTGCAGCTTCACCTGGATCCGCGCGCTGTGTGGATGTAAACAGACACACGTGAGGAAATACTCTGGCCTTTTTACTTTTAACAAACACCTCAAACTGGATTAACAGGGCTGTTTTTTTGGACTGTGGGTCATAATATGCAGAGGACAAAATCTATAGATAGTATGGAGGAGATTCCGCAGGTTAACGTAATCACAACTTTACGTGGGGTGAGTGATCCGTCACTCCGTCTATCAGCGACGCTCTGTTTTATTGGCTGTTGCTGTGGTTTGGTGGTTAGGATCTGACAGAGCAGCTCACAGTCGCACAAACACTCACACACGAGGAGCGCAGCGGCTTCACACTCGCAGACGAAGACGCAAAGTCGGGTCACGCCTCCCTGAAGTCGAGGGGAAGCAAACTGCAGCCAAAATCAGGCACATTCTCCTGTAGTGTGTGGCGGGTGTTCAGTATTCTGTAACTAAATACATTTGCAAAGTATTCGTCCCATCACTGGAGGCTACTGTCCGTCTCTCTCCGGTCCCTCTCCCCAGAACATGATAAATCCAAACAAAATGGCTGTACAGTGAAAGATAAACTTGATAATATGTGACTAGAACCATCTGCAAAACAAATAAGTACTTCCCTCACTTCATTTTCTTGTCTCTTTTTCAACTGATGCGATATTCTAGTCTACGTGGTCTTGTACTTGTTGCCAGGTTCATTCAAAATTCAGGAAAGATTCATTTCTGTTTAGTGAATGTGCCTTTTTATTATCGATACCTGCGCATATGAGTATCTAGTTTCGATACCAGTACATTTGACGAGCCTAATTCTCACTCTTGAACATGCACCAAGAGAATCAGCTGTCTGGCATCGTTGTTTCCCATGATTCTTAGTGAGCAATGTTCCTGATTGGATGAAACTGAGTGGTTCAGCTTCTCCATGAGTTATTACCCAACACATCCATAAAATCCATAGGTTACGTTGCTTTCAGCGTATTTTTTTCTCTTTACATTTACAGTACACTGCGTAGTATAAAGGCCAACCAGACACGGGCCTTTTAAGAGTGAAAAAATAATGTTGTTTACAATTGTGAGGCATTTAGAGCCACTTTGTCCCCTTAGAGTTCTAATGTTCTGCTTCTGACACACTGAAGTTTAAGATAAGATAAGATAAGATAAGATATCCTTTATTTGTCCCACAATGGGGAAATTTCAGTGTTGCAACGCACAGTAAAGAGAACAGCAAGAAACAGTAGCAGCACTAGAAGTACAGTTAAGTTAAAAATAGACAAACACTATAAGAATCTAAAAAGATAAGGATTATAAAACTATGTATCATATAAATTGGTATCTCAAGACAATATATACAATAAATTGCAATCTAAAAAAAAAAAAAAAAAAAAAAAATATATATACAATAAATTACTATCTTAGATTATTGCACAGGGTCCCAGTATTGCACAGGCAGCAGAGTTAGCAGTGTTCATTGTAAAGTCTGTTCAATTTAAAGTTCTGACTCTCCGAGCAGAAAGGAATCAGGAAATGAGGTTTTGTGCATATAAATATAAAAAAAACCCGCACCCAATGCTATGAAATCTGAACACAGGTGTACAGAGGTACTCAGGAAAAAAGAATAAACTCATTTTCAACAAAAGCTTTAGATTGAACATTATAATTTCACTTTTTGGAGGCCCTTAGTTTGCTAAAACAGACATTTCTAATTCATCCACATCCATAATTTAAACAAATGTACCAGAAAGACTGTGTAAATGTAACCTGCTGCTGCTGCACCACCTGCTCGTCTCCATGAAGATCTTATTACAATTGAATATTCCACAGTATGGCATTAAACACATCTATATCCATGACCCTCAAATGGTTACTGGTCAGATCTGTGACGAGGTGGCCATGCTCACTGTCAGAATGCATGTGTATTAAAGTATTTTTAAGCTATAAAATGTAATACAATAACAATAATATAGACAAGTTTAAGGCTTTACTGTGGAACATTCCAGGAGAAGCAACAAAATCCCCAACATAAACACACAACTAGTTATGTATTTCACATTTTAACATTTTTAAAGGCTAAAAGCTCAAAAAATATATAGTGCAAACAAATATATTAGAGTTTGAAGTGTGACTTAACATACTGTATGTTCAAGTGCGCCAACAATTCAACACTGGACTGATTCTCTGGGCGGTTTTAAAAGAGTTTTATGATCCAGATAGGATTTATTTAATGACAAATCAGCAGCTCCGTGCAAAAATAACACAACCGAATTACGACGGCGGCTTCTGGGACAAGGCGAATCCTCCTCTAACTGTCTGCACAAGAGCTTAACACAAATCCTGACTGTTCTGGAAGTGGGACCCTCCACGAGCGCTTTTTAAAGGACAAGTTAACAGCAGAGACGCGGTGCAGCCGGAGCAGCACAGATGCACATTAAGTTGCCAGCGCTGTTCCTCAAAAGTCCTCTTCGTGTAATTATTTCGTGCGCAAGAATTCACTGATTTGAGTTAAATACAGGTTACCGCCCACTGCAGCTCCTAATATGAACCTGTCTGATCCACTACGAGCCAAGTTTAAAGTGGCATTTTGGAAATTTTGTGCAGTATTTGAAAGCGGGGTCGCCTCTCCGCAGATGTTGTGTTGTTGCCTGTTTGTGTCCAAGTTCCACATTCCAGGGAAAGCGCTGAGATCTTCATTAGGGTTGTGCGGTAATACGGTAATTCCCGAGGTATCAAAAAGTAGAAACGCACGGCATTAAACTGAGCAAATATTTATGCAATTATATGTGTTTACGAGACTGAAGTTATTACAAATTTAGCACCATGAACGTGACACCTTTTATTGATTCATGGCACAAAATGTAAGTCTAAGATACTGCGAGGAAAAAACAAAGCAAAGCGACAGAAGAGTGGACTTACCCATGATGCTGCTGATGACAGGGGGCTGCTGGGACACGAACACGTTCTCACCGTTGCCCTTGTACAGGATCCCTGTGAAAGAAGAGAATAATCATCAGGAAACGGACTAACTATGTAAATCTATTCCAAAGAATTATAGCGATAAAAGTATAATATTCATGTCCAGATGCCCCGGGTATTTTGAAAGTGAAGAGCAGAATATTGTAATATACTTTGATTTTTAAGAGCAAATTATGGTTGAACAAAGGATGCAAATGTTTTTCTTTTGCAATACCAACTGTATTTTGGTCAGCTTTTGTTAAGAGCACTAATTCAACTGAAATTTGACTTTACTTTACTTTACTTCAATCTTTATTTGAGGGACAATGCACAGAAACATTAAATGGAAACACAGAGATGCACTGTACCAGATTCTAGCTGAATAGCTCGTTTCCATCTGTAGTCCCTTTTTGCATAAATAAACAGTGCACATTCCCCTATAAGTCTCTAAATTTATCTAAAACTTCCCCAACATTCAAACCTCAGTTATACAGTCACAGTCAAACACCATCAGACAATTATAGAACCACTGTATCATTCACTGCATTTCACTCTGTATCTGTCCATTTATCCGTCAGATTACTTCATATTTACACATGTTTAAATTCCATTGCACATTGGTCCCAGACCACAGGAATTCCATAGGAACAGGAGAAAAGACCAACTGACACTGGTCCAGGATGGACATAAATACACAGTGTCAGTGCTGACAGGTTTGACCGTTCCATAACCACTTTTTAAGTTCCCGAGTAAAAGTGGCGAAGTTTGTTTGATTTTTTATTTCAGGTGGGATATTATTCCAGTCTTTAATTGCTTTATTTGAGAATATTTGACTCTTAAAGCTTTAGCATTTCAATTTGCAACTCCAAAAAAGTTCCTATAGTCTCCACAAACCCTACAGGCACATCACTAGCATTCAAATAAACTTGTTCTAAAGTTTTTTCTGACGTAGAAATGAAGCAGGGTCGGTCCGTCCATGACCAGCACTCATTAGACTCTTTTCTGGGTTTTCAGTCCAAATTAATATTTAGAATAAAGCCGTTCACAGACGTCTGACGCCGTTGTTTTTAGTTTCATTTAAAATCCTTTTGAAAATGAAAAAAAACTCACGGCAGCCACAGTTCTTTGATCAAAAAGTATTTACAGAGGCCACGGCGCAGCCTCCTCACACACTCTTCGATATTTGGGCTTTAATCTGTAATCTGAACGCGCTGAGCGGGATTACACAAGCATTTAACTGATTGTGCAGACGTAGACGAGAGGGAAGACAAGGCCGTTCTCATTCTTCAAAGTGAGACATCAAAGCTCGCCCCCTGTGATGAAGTGAATTATTAACACGCCGCCGCCATCTTGGGCCGCGGCGTCCACGTATTTATCGTCAGCCGGCTTTACGTTCACTAAAAACGGGTCAGGAATTAATGCATTTCACAATAATATAAAACTGGGCCAATGTTATGCAATGTGAGATTAAACTGGGTAAGGATAGGCAATAATTGGACTTCATTTATTATTGAATGGTCTAATACCATTGAAGGGCCCATATTACACTGTTTCCTGATGTTATAATCTTGCTTCATCATCACAAACAGACCTGGGGTTTAGTTTAATTTCATTCACACATGTTTAAGACACAGACTCTGAACTGTGGTCGTCTCTGAGTCTAAAAACACTCTTTTATAGTAATGCAGTAAGTGCGATTTGTGATTTTTAACTTTATGCAACTTCACGAGAATTATTTTGACCATTTCATCTTTGGAATCATCAATCTCTGAACTAAAGATAAAAGGTCATCGTTGAAAACTGCCACGACATGAAATGACAAGATGGAGCAGAGTACAGTATTCTGCAGCACTTCGTGGAAACCGTCCGACCTCGCAGCGTTAGGATTCGTTCGCTCGACAGTAACCAGGTACTTTTTTCATTGAACCAGTCACTGCTGTTTGGTTGTGACGTATGTAATGCACCAGAACTCTCAGTGGTGTCCGAGCACAACAGCAAATCCCACAGGACGAGGAGCAATAACGTCTTTCCCCTTGATAAAATTCACCAAACATTCTCTCTGTTCCGGCTTTAAATCCTCGGTGTCGGGGAATCGTTACCAAAACAAAGTGTTTGGCTTCGTCTACGTCCGTCTCGACGCTTCGTTTACTGTTGAGCTGCAGCACAAAAGGACCCAGAGGCGCTGGAGTTTGACGTCAGGGCTTCACAGCTCTTCTGATTGGCCGGTGAGCAGACGGTAACTTCTGGGATTTTTGCAAACCTCCAAGTGAATTCTGATTCCTGACGGAGCCGCTGGAGAGAACTGAGCGGAGGCACCAGGCGGCACCAGCCTGGCTAAGTATTCTGAGCTTTAGAAATGTAATTAGACTAACAATAAAAACTTACTCTAACAAGTGCTACTACTACTACCGCTATTACTACTACTACTACTACTATTATCACTGCACTACTACTACTGCTACTGCTACTACTACTACTGCTACTACTAGTACTACCGCTATTACTACTACTACTACTGCTACTACTACTACTACTACTACTACTACTACTACTACTACTACTACTACTGCTACTACTATCATTACTACTACTATTATCATTACTACTACTACTACTACTACTACTACTACTATTATCATTACTACTACTACTACTACTACTACTATTATCATTACTACTACTACTACTACTGCTACTACTATTATCATTACTACTACTACTACTACTACTATTATCATTACTACTACTACTACTACTACTACTACTACTACTGCTACTACTATTATCATTACTACTACTACTACTACTGCTGCTACTACTATTATAAATACTACTACTACTACTACTACTACTATTATCACTGCACTACTACTATTACTGCTACTACTACTACTGCTACTATATTATTACTGCTATATTATTACTACTGCTTATCACTACTACTACTAGTACTACTATTATATTATTGCTTATTACTACTATATTATCACTGCACTACTACTTATGCTACTGCTATTATTATTATTGCTATTACTACTAGCTATTACTACTATTACTACTGCTACCACTTATTACTACTACTACTACTACTATTACTACTACTATTATCACTGCACTACTACTACTGCTATATTACTACTTATTATTACACTACTGCTCATTATTATTACTTATTATTATTACTACTATACCGCTTATATTACTACTACTACCGCTATTACTACTACTACTACTGCTACTACTACTACTACTGCTACTGCTACTACTACTACTTCTACTGCTACTACTACCACTATTACTACTACTACTGCCACTACTACCGCTATTACTACTACTACTACTACTACTATTATCACTGCACTACTACTACTGCTACTGCTACTACTACTACTGCTACTACTACCACTATTACTACTACTACTACTACTACTACTACTGCCACTACTACCGCTATTACTACTACTACTACTACTGCTGCTACTACTACTACTACTACTACTACTACTACTACTACTACTACTACTGCTACTACTACTACTACTACTGCTATTACTACTTCTACTACTACTACTACTACTACTACTACTACCATCACTACTACATTACTACTACACTACTACTACAATTACGACTACTAATACTATTTCTACTACTACTATTAGTACTTCTACTACTACTATTACTACTACTACGACTACACTACTACGACTACTACTGTACTACTACTATTACTACTACTACTACTACTACTACTACTACTACTACTGCTGCTACTATTACTACTACTACTACCACCGCTACTGCTACTGTTACTACTACCACTACTACTACTGCTACTACTACTACTACTACTATCACTACTACTACTACTACTACTACTACTACTACTACTACTACTACTGCTGCTACTACTACTACTACTACTACTATCACTACTACTACTACTACTACTACTGCTACTGTTACTACTACTACTACTATCACTACTACTACTACTGCAACTACTACTACGAAGACATAATCAAATAAATAAAAGTAAAAGTATTGTCCACTTCCAGCAAACAGAGGAAACCACCTCCTGACATCAGCTGGTGGAACAGAGCATTTTGAGCACTTAAAGAAGAGACTGACTCATAATAAAGTGCTGGTACACGTTGGGTAGACTAAATAATAACATTTACAAATAAAAAAAATAAAATAAAAAAAAACCCCAGTTAGTTCAGCAGCCTACGTCCCTGACCCTGAAGTGTTTTTGCTGTGAAATGATCCAGTTGCAGCAGACAGCGGCAGCAGAGGATGTCCTGGTATTGGGAGTCTAAACCAGAGGCACCTCAATGCGATGCTAATGTATTCCCTGTGATCCTAAATACCCCCCACTGAGCGATCACAGAGCCGGGCTGCTGTTCCCACAATGCAACGGGCCAAAGCCAAGTGGGTCATCCCCATGTTTTACACTCAAGTGGTTAATACTGTCGGAGGATGGGGTGTGGTAGTACTGAGAGATACTTGTTTCTCATGAATGGACTGCATATGAAGAAAATATTCACACTTAAAGGGACACTGTGTAACTTTTTCTACCAACTGCTTGTGTCCATGGAGATATTATTGCTTAGCCTAGAATTGTTCCACAGCCCGGGGTATACTGGGCTATATTTTCTGATCTATATGATGATGTTTCCTCATCTCAGACACACCTGGGGTTGTGTTTTGTTTCATTCACACGTTGAACACACAAACCCTGCAAATTTAGGCTTAAAAAAAACAGAAAAACACTCTGTTCCACCTTGTGATGTCATGTGGTAGTACAGGAAATGCTCCACTGTGTTTTTAAACTCCATCTAGAATCATTTTGAACATTTCAGCCCTGGAATTACCAATCTCTACTGAACACAAATGTAGCTGCTACTCTGACAAAAAGGTCGATAAAAAAAAAAACAATTTTGAGGTAAAAATGCCCTATTTTAAGTGAAATTTTCTGCCAGTACAGTAAGAAATTTTCACTTACCAAATTTTCTTAAAACAAGACGAAATATGAATCTTGTTCTAAGCAGAAAACACGAGTTTCAAGTATTTATGGACAGATTTTTCACCTTATTGGTTTGAGAAGGAAGTTAAAGAGGCTTAACCTGGACTGAGTTAATATAAAAAGTGCTTAGAATAAGTTGTAATATCGAGATAAGATAAATCAGGACGAAATATCTTGAAACAAGTAAAAAAAAAATCTCATTTTATTAAGTAAAAAAATCTTTAAATTGATCTTTTAAGATGAATCTGCTTAATTCAAGTCAGTTTAACTATGCTAGAAAATTCTTTTTTGCAGTGTAAATTGTAAACGACCACTACATGACATCACAAGGTGGAATGGAGCATTTTGAGCTTTGGAGATGTAGACAGACTATTAATAAAAGATTAGGCAAAGTTGCATGAATGAAATGAAACAAAACACAACTCCAGATATGTTTTGGATGAGGTAACAACATTATAACACGGTTTAAAGCTCACAAGAGTCAATTTTGCGTCATATATCACCGTTTTTTTTATTGTGATATGAACAATTATGAACAATCTTGACATTCAGCATCAGAACAAAGCGTCACAGACACAGCAATCCAACATCGTGGACAAAATGGTAGGAATTCGACACTAGGCCAACAGTCTGCATAATAATCTGCCTATAACTGCAGGTTCTTTCTCGAAACACGATATATAAAGGACCTTTAAGGACACATCACGCTCCGAGCTCTGCCCTGAAGTTTGTAAAGAACAGCTCCAGTTTAATTCCAGACAACGGCCCCACCCGCCATGTTTGATATCCCCGTCTCCCCCCTCGGTGTTCTGCATATCTCCCATTCAAAACACACCGCAACTTCTGCTGCGAAGACGCTCTGCTTAACTCCTCTTTTATCTCGGCGTGAAATTTTGCTATTGGCCCCGTGGCTCCCGAAACACTGCCCACCCCCACTCCTCTCTCCCTCTCTCCCTCCTTCTCTCCCCCCTTCTCCGCATCCCTCGCTCTCGCCCTCGCCCTTTCATCTCGGCTCCATTAGAAGGCGCTGATTGATCAACAGAGGCCGGGCCAGCGGGGGGGGCCACATGCTGCGCGGGACGGGGCTGCGCGCAAACCCAATGACATGTATGTGGGCGAACGTGAGCGGAGTGGAGAAGGAGGAGAGAGGGAGAGGGAAAGAGAGAGGGATGGAAGGGAAAAAGGGAGAGAAGAGAAAGTTTGAAGAGGAAACGCACTGCAAAAAAGGCCTGTCAAAAATAAGAAGGAAAAAAAACAATTTTGAGGTAAAAAATGCCCTTTTTTAAGTGAAATTTTCTGCCAGTGCAGTCAGAAATTTCCACTTACCAAGTTTTCTTAAAACAAGACGAAATATGAATCTTGTTCTAAGCAGTAAACACGAGTTTCAAGTATTTATGGCAAGATTTTTCACCTTATTGGTTTAAGAAGGAAGTTAAAGAGGCTTAACCTGGACTGAGTTAATATAAAAAGTGCTTAGAATAAGTTGTAATATCGAGATAAGATAAATCAGGATGAATATCTTGAAACAAGTAAGAAAAATCTCATTTTATTAAGTAAAAAAATCTTAAAATTGATCTTTTAAGATGAATCTGCTTAATTCAAGTCAGTTTAACTATGCTCGAAAATCCTTTTTGCAGTGTAGATTGAGGGAAGCATAAAAGACAGAAAATGAGAAAGTGGGAGAAGATATAGCAGAAACAATTAGAATGAAGGGATAACACAGGATGACAAATAGAGATGGGTGGGAGAGAAAGAAGGGGAAGAGAGGAGAGTGATAGAGAGATAGGGAAAGAGAGAGAAAAGACTGACAACAAGAGAAGAGGTGCGAGTTAAAGAGATGGAAAGATGGGGATTTATATGGAGTTAAAGGAAGACGAGAGGAAGGAGAAAGAGGTAAAGAGAGAAAGTACGTAGAGAGATACGTTGAGCGCACAATAAAGAGAAGAGAGAGAGCGAAAGAGAGGGGAAACGGAAAAGGATCGCTGCAAAAAACAAAATCTACTCAAGAAAAAACGACTTGGATTACGAAAATTTGAACATGATTTGAGTAAATTTCACATGACAAGTAAAATTATCTGCCAGTGGAATAAGATTTTTGTACTTAAAATAAGAAATAAAATCAAATGTTGCTTGAATTAAGAAAAAAAAAACATTTATTCCACTGGCAGATCAATTCACTTGTCAAGATGCATCTACTGAAATAAAGTAAAATGTTCTCAATTTAAGTCATTTTAACTGAACTAGATATTGTTTTTTTTCCAGTGATGAATGGGGAAAGAGGAGAGTGACCATAAGAGAGGATGACAGGCAGAGGAAGAGGTGTAGATATAGAGGAGAAAGACAGAGAAAAGGAGAAAAAGAGAGATGTAGAGACTAGGGACGGGCCTGATTAGTCGATTAATCGATAATTGATCGTTAAGAGTTTCGTCGATCACGTTCATTTTAATGGACAAACTGAATGTCGGTGTCTGTGTCACGTCGCCTGAGGAGTCGAGGTCTGAGCACAAACTCTGGAGCCTCACAGTCCCACGTCTCGGCTTCTTGGAGATCCCTATATTCCCCAAAGAGTGCGTTTACCTGCACATCAGAGTCCCGGGTATGATCGGGTTTTTTTGAGTTTCACGTATATACGCAGCATCTCCAACGCGACATACGCACAGAACAGAGTCAGCATCAGCAGAACATCCTCTGTCACAGGGAGAACACTCATATTCACTGAGTCACAGGGAGAACACTCATATTCACTGAGTCACAGAGAGAACACTCATATTCACTGAGTCGAGTCCATTAGTCCAACAGAAGCTGAACCACATCAGCACAAGGAAAGAGCTGCTTTTTTCTCTTTATGCAAATGAGTCATGTGGTTTTTAAGTTTCGTTTCTGTAAGACGTAAACAAATTTGCAAATTTGCATAAAACACATTCTGATCTCACACTGATGAGGCTCTGGTTGTGATTCTGGTTTATATGCTGTAAAGTTGAGTTTACTTATGCAGATTAGTAATAGTAATAATGGTGATGATAATTTTAACGTAAAGTGTTAATGATTAATCGAAAACAGATCGTTAAGTTTCCCGACGATCGATTAAGACAATTCAATCGAATGGCCGTCCCTGGTGGAGAGACTGGAGCTTCTGAGGGGGTCGTAGATGCTCCTGCTGTGTGGAAAGAGACGCCAGTGATGATAAGTGCAAGTGCAGCTCTGACTGTGTGTGTGAGTTCCTGTAGCATCAGTAAAAGTGAGTTTTAATTAGCAGATTAAAGGACTCTGCGTGGCTCTGGGACAGGACCAGATAAGCAGCTCTGTTCGTTTGTCCTGACCAAAGCCCAGCGATGTCCTTGTGAACACGACCGCTGCACACGAGCTCCTTCTGACGGACACATGCCAAACATTTCACACATTTCACACATTTCAGACATTTCAGCTTCGCAAACGCCCAACGGGAGCTGAATGAATGAATAAACGGTAACACTTTATTTTAGAGTGCAGTTATTGACATCTAAATACCTGCTATTTTTCACGAATTAGCATTTATTCAGCCCTTATTCATGTCTAATTCCACAAACCATTATTTATCTTTATTTATTTTATTCGTAAAGCTCTTTAAAAACTTTGCAGCCAAAGTGCTGCACACAAACATAGAAAAGACAGGGACAGTGCAACACAATGTACAATATAAACACAATGCAACTACTAAAAAACACAGAAAACAATAAGATTCTCAACAACAAGAAATGCACATCTCACTTGTCGAAAACCAGTGGAAAAAGGTGCGTTTTTGGGAGTGATTTAAAAACAGATACAGATTCCTGGTTCTGCGACTGTGGGGCAACAACAGAAAACGCACGGACGCCACGAAGCTCAAGTTTAGTGTTTGGTGCAGGAGCTGTGCTGATCTCTACAGAAAAGGACTTTCTAGCATAGATAAACTGACTTGAATTAAGCAGATTCATCTTAAAAGATCAATTTTAAGATTTTTTTTACTTAAAAAGATGAGATTTTGTTTTACTTGTCTCAAAATATTCCATCCTGATTTATCTTATCTCGATATTACAACTTATTCTCAGCACTTTTTATATTAACTCAGTCCAGGTTAAGCCTCTTTAACTTCCTTCTCAAACCAATAAGGGGAAAAATCTTGCCATAAATACTTGAAACTCGTGTTTTCTGCTTAGAACAAGATTCATATTTCGTCTTGTTTTAAGAAAATTTGGTAAGTGAAAATTTCTTACTGCACTGACAGAAAATTTCACTTAAAATAGGGCATTTTTACCTCAAAATTGGTATTTTTTTCTTCTTTTTTGATAGGCCTTTTGTGCAGTGAGAGGGGCTTAAGGGTGGATCAGGTCGGTGAGGTAGGAGGCGCTTGGCCGTCCAAACACTTAAAAGTAAAGAAAAGAATTTTAAAATTGACTCTAAAACCCTGGGAGCCAATGAAGAGAGGCTAAAATAAGGAAAACGCTCTTATGTTTACGGGTTCCAGTTAAAAGTCGAGCAGAATGAGCTCATTCTGTTATTAGACATTTACAAACACTTTCCTATTAATGCACTCCTGATTACTGTTATTTTTGTCCATGAATTATGATTATGAAACATTTCAATCAATCAAACTTTATTTGTGTGGCACTTTTCACACACTGGAGAACAGAAAAATGACAATGATTCAAAACAACAGCAACGCCCAGAGTTTCTCCCACATTTACAACAGTTTAGAGAGAAAAAATAAAACCTAAAGCTCCTAAAGGACATGGTAAAAATAAAAATGGAGCTAAAATTAGATTAAGACTAAGCAAAATATGAATAATTTAATTTAAAACAAATATACGAATAATACAAATTTTATTCCGTTTAAAGCAAGTCAAAGTTTCAATTAAAAGCTAAATTAAAAAGATACGTTTTGAGTTTACTTTAAAAATGTTTTCCACAAATAAGTAAAAACTACATTTCTTGTGCTCCAGTCCTTATTACCAAAAGCTCATTAGAATCAGACCGTAATTAACTTACAGAAATGGCCTAATATCACACTAATAAGCAGTAAAAAAAGAGTATATTAAATGGAAAGTGTTTGTAAATGTCCAACTAAAAGCAGAATAAGCTTATGGGGACATTAATAAGGGCTGAATCAATACTAATTAATGCCAAATGAACCATTTACAACTGCGCTAATTAGCAGATTGTCGGATGTTCATAAGTGTGACTGAATAAATAAGTAAAATAAAGTGGAAATCTTCACAGTCTGACGTCGGTACAGTCGGCACAATACAGCAGGTACAGAGAGGCGGGAGTGACGGGGAGACAGAAGAAGAGAGAGAGAATGAAAGTGAGTTCAGAAGGAGGACGGATGAAGAGGACGTAAGAAAGAGCGAGAGAGTGAGAGGAGAGAAAGCAGGAAGCTGAGCAAAGAGAAACTGTATTTCGTTGTGTGTTTTTTTTTAATGACTAGTAAGAAGGAAGATAAGGGGAGGGAGAGATGAAAAGAGAATGAGTGACAGGTGGAGGGGCGAAAGAGATGGAGCGACGGGGGGAGAGACACAGCGGGAAATGAGGAAGAGGAGAGGAAATAAACGAGAGAACGAGAAGGAAAGAGAAAAAGGGACGGAACGATTAATGGACAAACCGCGATTAGTCGACTAGAAAAACAATTATAGCCGTATTTTGATCATCGTAACTGCCGTATCTGAAAAAAAAAACAGATTTACTCACATTATTAAACCAAAATGTCAATAAATAAATAAATAAATAAATAATTTATGAATATTCTCCATTATGAAGAGTTACACCCTTTTTTTCCGGTTGCTCGTGTATTTCAAAAGTCAAAATACACAATAGAAATGAGCATGTGACCAGTTCACTCATCAAAACATTGAATCTCTGAATAAAAAGACCATGAGCTGCAGCCCACACTGCCAGTTGCAGAAACGAGGGTAACACAAACCAAAATCTGGTGATATCGTATCGTCAAAGGTCTCACAATAATATCGTGGAGCATCACAATATATCGAATCCCAAGTCTCTTTCCTTAAATGAACAGTTCTGATGCAGGAATAGCTAAAAAAAACACAGGGAACTACATAGACCATGATCCTTTGCTCCGTTTCAGCGCAGACGACATGAAGAAATAACTGTTCTGAGCACTTTTACATCTTCATTCTTTGGATTAAGTCTTGTGAAGCATTTTTAGAGGAAAAAAAGGAGCAGATTCAGCACAAAATATTGCGATAAATCTGGTACCGTGAGATGTTTATGGTGAAAATAGATTTGGATTTCGTTTCATCCCTAATGACAATAAATGTTGCACCAAATGACTGGGCACAGCATTTTAGAGTCAGTCTTATTACGTAAAGTCCTATCTTATCTTATCTCTTCTCGTAATATCGTGAGCGTTCCCACAATGATATCGTAGTGATGATATCGTATTGTAAGACTTGGATTTCATTACGAAACTGAAACGGAGCCGCCGACCTGTGGAGAAATGAGCAACACAATGTAAACACCAGCGGAGCAGCAGAATCTTAGTTTGACATCGCCCGACAATAAGAAAGCAGATGTTTTTCCCCCTTGTTTGGCATTTTCAGGGGCGTTTGGACCGAGAGGGGCTGACGTAGACCCCAGAGCTGTTCGCCTTTAATCGTTCAGTCCAGGGGTGTCAAACTCATTTTGGTCCGGGGGCCGTATGGAAACTACTTTGATCCCAAAAGGGCCGGATCAGAAAACTCAGTTCTCTCTTCAAGTTATCGTATTTTTCTCCGTGTCTCGTAGTGGTGTTTAAGATTATATTCCTCGAGCAACGCCACTTGTTCCAAACACACTGAGCACAGATTTCCCATTCACCTCTGTCAACAAATAAGAATTAGACTATTTTTCTTGGGAAATCCTGAACTCAGCATCTGCTTTTCTCATTTTTGGACATTTTGCTGATGAGGGTCACGGTCGACAGTCAAAACGATCGTCCTTTAAGAGCGTTTGGAAAGAGGAAAGTCTTCATTTGTGCTGCTCTGGTGGGAGTCGCAACGTACAGAAACGCCGGAGACGCTGCTATGCTAAACGGTGTAGAAAATTAACAGAAAAATCTGAAAATTTTAAGTATTTTAATAGAAAAATCAGCCGAGGGCCAGATTAAAGGTCTTGGAGGGCCGGATCTGGCCCCCGGGCCGCATGTTTGACACATGTGGTTCAGGCGATTAATCGGTAGATGGTGACTCAGCGCACGACCAGAAGAAGAGCAACAAGTGGACTCCATTTCCTAAATCTAATTTCATGAAGAAAACCGTTCTGTACAGAGCAGTTTCTACATGGAGCATAATTCCTAAGAACATTTGTGAGCTAAAAAACAAACTATGATTCAAAAATAAACTAAAGTGCCACGTGTTAAATGTAATGTGCTATTGGTGTGATGTGATTTTTGGATTTTAATGGAGCAGGAAGACGAGCTGAATGCAGAAATAAACAAATAAACAAATAGTGTCAACCGAAATATGTTTTAGTCGCCTCATTATATTTAATTTATAAGGATTTACGAATATATCAAAGGTGCACAGGTGGTGTAACTTTCTGACTTTTCTCCATGGTGATGTTACTGCTTTGTCTGGAATGTTCCACTGTCTGGCATTAAACCTTTCTGTCTACATGGAGACGAAAACCAGACCAGGTTACAGGTCAGATCTGTGGAGAGGCGACGCCACTCACAGTCAGAATTGTTTGTTTTTCTAGGTGTTTTTGAGCTGTAAAACCACCTGTAATTAAATAAATGTGAGGCAGAGCTGTTTAATGTCGCACTGTGGAACATTTCGAGCAGAGCAACGACATTTCCATAGAAACGAGAAGGTGACGGACCCTCCGCCAGAAAAGTTACGCGATAACTTTTCATTTAAGATAAGGGTTTATACAGGTGGAGTGCTCGTGTGTCAGTGAGTTAACTAAAGATTTAGGTATTTTTAGTCTTTTTATTTTGCTTTTTTTAAATTTATACGTAAAAAAGTCTGATTAAACTCATGATTCAAAAGTTTAATGTGTGTTTATCTAAATACATCGTTTCCCACTACATTTTTAAGCGTCGTCTGTGCTCCAAACTCACCGCATCGAACACTTTTGTTGTGTCTCTGAGCAAAATCCGACACCAAAATGAGCCATGAAATTTGTGAGAAGATGAATATCTTATAAGTACCTGGGGGTCTTACTGGACAACAAATTTGACTGGACACCAAACACTGACCTCCTCTATAAAAAGAGTCAGGCAAGGCTGTATTTTCTGAGGAGGCTTGGCTCTTTTAACATTTCCTTAAAGCTACTACACATGTTCTATCAGTCGGTAGTGGCCAGTGCACTTCTGTATGATGCTGTTGTGTGCTGGGGGTGCAGCACCAGCAGGAGGAATATCAACCGGCTGAACAAAATCATCAAGAAAGCAGAAGCTCTGTGGTGGGGCTGAAGCTGGCTCCTCTAGAACACTGTCCAAACTTAGAGCAGTGATGGACAACACCAACCACCCTCTCCACTCAGCCTCCACACAGAGAAGGAGCAGGTACAGCAGCTGCTTTCTCTGAGCTGCTCCACAGAAAGACTGAGAAAGTCATTTGTCCCTCGTGCCATCAGACTTTATAACTCTGTGGAGGGGAGGGGGAGAGGGCACTAAAGCACTTTGAAACCTTGGATTTTAAGTATGATATATTTATGTTTTATCTATTTTAATATTGCATCATATATTTTATTGTATGAATGGTTTTAATGTATGTGTGAAGCAGCTGATCATCACAATGAATTTCCTTCGGGATTAATAAAGTTCTATCTGTCTGTCTAATAACGCTGTTCATCCACTTGTTTACGCGCTGAAGCCTCGGTCGGGGTAATTGTGGCCGTTACGTAAGCCCGGCGCAGACAATAGGACCTGGAGTGAGTGTGAATGGGCCTGAACGGGCAGATATGAAGGAGAGTCCGGCGCCGATGACACGACCTTTATAATAAATGCCACCGCCTGCACCCGCCTGCACCCACCTGCACCCACCTGCACCCACCTGCACCCACCTGCACCCACCTGCACCCGCCTGCACCCACCTGCACCCACCTGCACCCACCTGCCAGTCACCAGCAACAAAACGCCAAAAAAGAGACGCGCCATTTTACTTTGTCCTCATCACAGGAGAAAAATAAGAGTGAACCGAAGGTCGAGTTTCTCTAATTACAAAAACAATAATCAGCAACTGGACCAGAAGGACCCATTAACCTGTAAAAAACTGAATGAGGAGAACAGGAAAAAAACTATTTAAAGAGGGAATTCTACACAAAATATGTTATTATAAAAAAATACCCGTCCTTAAAACTAGAAAAATACACTTGTTTTAAGTTAAAATGCTCTAGAAACAAGAGAAACGATCTGCCAGTGTATAAGAAAATATATCTAGGCCTTCATAAAACTCCAAATAAGACAAAATCATTTATTCTAAGCAATAATCCAAGTTTTAAGTGATCTAAAATAAAGCATAAAACACTAATTCTAAGGGAAAAAAGCTGAAAAATCTTAAAACTAGAATATAAAGCTTGTTATTGACTGTTTTATTCTGGATTTTAGTTAAAGAATCTTAATGAACTTTTTTATTTCCTTATTTTAAGACTGTTAGTATTTTTATTTTGCATTTTTTTGTATATATTTTTAAATTTATACATAAAAAGTTTGATTAAACTCATGATTCAAAAGTTCTAAACACATTGACAAATTGCAGCACTTTCCTAAAACGTTTAAATCTTTGAATCTTTCCATGTCACAAACAGAAGCTCCAGAGAAACTGCACAATTTCAGTCCATTTACATCCAAAAAATGTCTTAAACACCATCGTCTTAACACGTGTTTTATGCTTTCTGACTCATTTATAGATATAAAAACCAGATAAGAAAAAAAATTACTATTTTCTCGAAATAAGTTTAATAATCTTACATATTTAGAAGTCATTTAGTATTGACCTTAACCCTTAAAACAAGATAAGTAAGATTTTTTTGTCTAGATTTAAGAGAATAAATCTGAGTTAGTTTTATGAAATCTGCAGTGTGTTTGAGTAATTTAGTGATCTTGGGCCCTATTCAAACCCTTCACTGTGCAATGCTCCGCCCACAAGCCTGGATCATCCAAACAAATCACTCAAACTTCTTGAAATTGTTCTATATTTTGTGGCACAGAAATAAAAACTGTCAAATGTCCTTAATATGTTGTGTTATTCATTTCTTTTGTGTGACTTTTTCTAGTATTTGTATGAAATTTTATACATTAACCATAAAATGACATCTCGACCATTTGGTAGACGTCAATATGTTTAAAACTAAAAGGTCTGTTAAAAAAAAAAACACGATTGTGGTTATTACTCACCCAAAGCTGTAAGAAATGCAAACAAAAAAATTTCTATAGCTTTTTTCTGGGGCAGTTAAAGGGAAATATGAAGAAATACGAGTAGCGTCATATAAACGTGGTGATTGGTTTAGACTGTTTCAAAAAGGCCTATCAAAAAAAAGAAGAAAAAAAACAATTTTGAGGTAAAAATTCCCTATTTTAAGTGAAATTTTCTGCCAGTGCAGTAAGAAATTTTCACTCACCAAGTTTTCTTAAAACAAGACGAAATATGAATCTTGTTCTAAGCAGAAAACACGAGTTTCAAGTATTTATGGCAAGATTTTTCCCCTTATTGGTTTGAGAAGGAAGTTAAAGAGGCTTAACCTGGACTGAGTTAATATAAAAAGTGCTTAGAATAAGTTGTAATATCGAGATAAGATAAATCAGGATGAAAAAATCTAAAAAAAATCTCATTTTATTAAGTAAAAAAAATCTTAAAATTGGTCTTTTAAGATGAATCTGCTTAACTCAAGTCAGTTTAAAGATGCTAGAAAATCCTTTTTTCATAGTGTGACTGAAGAAAAAAAGTCAATAAACGGCTGCCACTTTCTTAAAAAAAAAATTCTGCTACTTTGCTTGGAATAATCTGGGCTCTTTAAGGCTAAATCCTCATTGGTTTGGCGCAGCTTTTGGAAAAGGAGAAATACTGTGTTTTTATTTTATTTAATTTCATTGGCTAAAGTGGAGTAAAGTCGGTGTGTTTGGAGCAGATTTCGCCTCTTGGCCGGGGCAGTTCTCTGTGTTTTCTGTGCTGTGGAGCAGAGCCTCGTGCACTGGGAGAATAATGGAGAGAATAATGGAGAGAGGAGCTTTCCTGGTCAAAACGACACACTTTCTCTCTCTCTCTCCCCCCTTTCACTGTGGCTTTTCCTCTGTTAGTCTTCCTCCCTCCCTCCGTCCATCCGTCCCTGTCTGTCTCATTACCTCTTCTCTCTATTCTCTCTTGTGTCTCTCCTTTTTATCGCTTCTCTCTTTTTATCTTCCTCTCTCCTGGTGCTTCCTTTTTTAACTTTTGGCATCCCTTTGTTGCCCCCAGGAACAGAATCTCTCTCTTCCTCCCCCTCTCTCGGTCTTTCTCTCTATCCCCCCTTTCAGTTTCTCTATCTTTTCCATCCCCTCTCTCCCCATTCCTTTTCTGTCTCTTGCTTCATTCCTCTCCCCTCTCTCGCTCCTTTTTCTCTCTATCCCCTCTCTCTATCACTCTCTTCCATCTTGGCTCCTCATTCTCTCTCCCTACTCTTTTCTCTCTCTCTCTTTATCCCCTTTTCTGTCTTTGTCTCGCTTCATTCCGCTCACCTAGTTTTCTCTCCCTCCTTTTTCTCTCTCTATCCCCTTTTCTATCTCTCTATATCTCTCTTCTATCCCCTCCCTCCCCATTCTCACTCTACCTCTCTTTCTCTCTGAATCTTTTTCCTTTTCTCTCTCTGTCTCTTGCTTCATCCCTCTCTCCTCATTCTCCCTCCCCTCTCTCCCTCTATCCCCCTTTCTGTCTCTCTGTCTCTCTCTTCTGTCCCCTCTCCCCTCTCTTTCTCTCTCACTTTATCTCCTTTTCTGTCGTTCTCTTCCGCCCTCTCCCCTCATTCTCCCTCCTCTCTCTCTATTCCCTTCTCTGTCTCTCTATATCTCTCTGCCCCTCCTTTCCAGTCTCCCTGTCTCTTCTTCTTCTTCTCTCTCTTCTCTCCTCCCTTTTCCTCCATCCCTCCCTCCCTCTATTTCTTCCCTCTCTCCTCTCTTTCTCTCTGAATCTATTTCCTTTTCTCTCTCTGTCTCTCTCTTCCACCCTCTCCCCTCATTCTCCCTCCGCTTTCTCTCCATCCCCTTCTCCGTCTCTCTGTATCTCTGTCTCTTCTTCTCCTCCTCTCTCTTCTTTCCTACGTCCCTCCCTCCCTCTCTTTCTTCCCTCCCTCCTCTCGTTCGCACACAGAGGCTTAAGGAAACCCTCTGACACTACAGAAGAATCACTCGTTCATCAAAGTCCTTCCTGTCGAACCAGAGACGCCGCACAGAATGAGGAAGTGAAGCCGGAGCTGATGCATCGTATATACAGACTATGGATGTGGCACTGGATTTACCTGATTCTGCACAAGAAGAAGAAACTTTGAGCTTTTAGCATCAAACTTTAAATAGTTTAAGTCACTGATTTATGTTGTTTGTTCTGTTACGTACGAACAACAATAGAGTCACAATTTAACCAAATTCACTTTACTTTATGTCAGTTAATTCTAGTAACTTTAGCTATTGTAATTGTTTGAGATATTTTGTCATTTTATTTCAAAAATAGTCGATCGGGGAAGGGAAGCGGGAAGGGAACTTACTTAGCAACGAAACGAGCTGTCAATCACACCTGTTGCTAACACTAGGGGGAGGGGCCTCGGGGAATGAAGGCGTCTGATTGGTCCGTTATTTATGTTCACGTCTTGATTTAGGAACAAAACAGAGAAATGAAAAGTTCAGGATCCTGTGTGGCGGCTTCAGACGAACAGTTTAAGTCCAGAATGACGAGGCTCAGAGCAGCAGGTACAGACAGAGGGACGAGAAGATCCTAATGTGAAGGAGCCGGAAGAGCCTCCTGGAGCACTTCCTGTTTGGCACGCGGCGGCTAACGGGTTAGCTTAGCCCACTCGTATATATGGACTATGGCTGCTACACGAGTTTAAAGGTGCACTGTGCAACTTTTCACGTGGAAACTTTGTACCTTCATGGAAACCAAACCAGACCAAGTTACAGGTCAGATCTGTGGAGTGGAGACCCCGCTCACAGTCACAATCCCTGTTTTTCTAGGTATTTTTGAGCAGTAAATCCACCTGTGATTGCATAAATGTAAGGCAGAGCTGTTTAATGTCGTACTGTGGAACATTTCAAGCAGAGCAATGACGTATCCAGAGAAACGGGAAGGTGATGGACCCCAGAAAAGTGACATAATAACTGAATTTAAGATAAGGATTTAGATACATCAGCAGCTGAAAAGTGAGTGCTAGAGTGAGTTAGCTAAAGATATACATATAATATTGTTACAGTGCAGTGACATCCCGCCGGGGGTGTTCTACATGTTTATCTACGCATATATCTAAGCCATAATGTGATTTTATGTGCGGGAGACTTGTTAGCGCACAAATCAGATCACAGTCTGTAATTCGAGCAGCTCATTGTGGTTTGACTGTGTTAAAATAAAGCACAGATTAAAGTCTTACAACGCCTCAGAGACAGAGCAGTGCTTACAGTTAGCATCACGCCGCCAAAACTCATAAATCAGGTTGTGTTACAATGCAGCAAACCGAGGCTGAAGTGCCTGTATCCAAAAGCGCAGTTTACATAAAGCTGAATGTTTAAACAATGTCTCACTAAACACTGCCGTTCTCCATTTAAAAGATGTACTATTCAAATGAAAATCCGCACTTTCTATAATAAAACACATTAGCGGGAGTTGTTCTTTTTATTAAGGTCCTTAGGCTATGGAGTAGTAGCATTAATTATGAGCAGAGATACCACTGTTTTACCGAAGTTCTAAGGGAATCGCTATATCTATTATGCATTATTCTGCTGCGGAAATTAAATGTTTCACACTCAAGTTGCTCTATTTCGTTGTATTCTCGGTCTCTATTCATATTGTGGGAATTATGGAGTCCATTTTGTTTCGTTGTTTGTTCATAAAGTAAGACGGTAGCTCTCCATGGTGCTACTCTGGGCATTGTTCAGTTCTTTATTTATTCAATTAGATACAAGTTTATCGTTGTAAGAATTTTAAGTCTAGCACCGAAATGCCTCACAACGCTGCTAAATCCTGCACATATAACTAAGCAAATAAAAGTGAAGAACAAAGTAAGCGCAGAGCGGTGGGCGTGCGCCGGTGGGGATGAAAACGGGGATTAAAGATTTGCTCAAACATGCACGAATCACTCCAAATACAGCGTTGGGTGATGGTTAAAAGCGCTCAAAAGTTTACACGATGATTTAAAGGTGCATTGTGTAACTTTTCCGGTGGTCCGTCAATTGCTTTTCTCCATGGAGATGTTACTGTCCCTAATTTTCAGAGTATATTAAACCTCTCTGAGATCAAACCAGACCAAATTGCAGGTCAGATCTGTGGAAAGGCACCCTGCGCACAGTCAGAATGTCTTTCTAGATATTTTTGAGCTACAAAACAACCGGTAAGGCAGATCTATTTAATGCTTTGCGGTGGAACATTCCAGGAAGAACAATGTTATATTCATAAAAACAAGCAGGTGACGAACTCGCAACCAAACATTTACACAGTGCACGTTTATGGACAGTGTAAAATAGGCACCGAACCCTGATGAAGGCCAGTTACAGTGGAAACATGTTGGGTTTGGCCTTTTAATAACACTTTTCGTCGTACGATTTTTACTTTTCTGAAGCGCCTGGATTTCGTTTGTGTTTAAATTCGTGTAAAATCGTGTTGCCGTATTGTACTTCTATCTATTGTTTATCACATCTACATTTTTAGTTTGATGAGGACGGGTGAGAAAACATGTATTTCGTGCATTTTAAAACAGTTATGTGCAGAGTTTTAGCCTTTTAAAATGAAATGTAGATGCACAGATAAACAGTACAGTCATATAAACGCATAATACAATAAAATAACTATATTGTAAAAGGAAAACAACAACAAAATTAAGGATCCACTCACAAAACAAGCACTTACTAACATAATTATTTACGTCAATGAGTTCAACAAACAACTAACATGCTAACAATGTACTTCCTGATTGACTTGTGTTTTGTTTTATTCACACGTTTGAGTAACCTTTTATTTTTATGTTTTTCGATCAAAAAAACGTATCTTCAGAATATCTTCTTTGCTAATTAACCCTTTATTATTTGTTTGTCTATTGTTATTTGTCTATTATTATGTCTAAAGCTCAAAATGCTCCGTTCCACCTTGTGATGTCGTGAAGCCGTAGGTTTCAAGTTAATCTCTTCAATTTACCGGCATTTCCAGGGTTGAAATGATCCAAATTATTCAAATAAAAGCGTGTAAAGTTTAAAAACACAGTGGAGCGTTTCCTGTATTACCTCATGACATCACAAGGTGGAACAGAGTGTTTTTTTTGTCTGCGAAAAGAACAAAAAATTCTAAATATGCAGCGTTTGGACAATAAATATAATATGGATCAATGAAACGAAACACAACGGTGTGTTTTTGACAAGAAATAACATGAAAACAGATCAGAAAATAGCCTAAAACTCGCCCTTTAAATGTACATAAAGTGGACCATCGTCTAAAAATAAAATACTGCATCTTAAACCCGCTCTATTCACTAAAGCTTTCAGAGGGCAGTAAACAGAGCTCCTCTGAAGGCTGCTGAAGTGGGCAATAGCTCTCGTATATAAAAAAAAAATTGCATTATTCTTGTTTTGCAGTTTGAGAACGCACAACCTGCCCGAGGATCCACTCACAAAACAAGCACTTAAATCTATAAATAAACATGAAAACAACATTTAAAAGTACAACAAACAGCTGCGTCTTGTCAAATACATGAAAAACTACGTGGAGATGATGCATCCCAGAAGTTTCATAACAACAAATTCAAATTAGTTTCTCCCCTTCCTCAGCAGCGACAGGAATGACCATGTGTTATGACAAGCCAAACTGATAGATTTACATAATACGAACGCTATGCCCAAGAGGAAGTGACTGTGGCTGATTTGCGTCAGCGTAATGCATAAACACCGCCCATGTATTCTAACAGGAGTGGCCGCTAACAAAGACATATGCGCTCGCCAACTCTCCGAGGGACAAACACGGACGGCGACGGGGGCTTCGCTTGTCCCTCCCAGACACGAAGTCGCACCTACAAAGAGCCGAGTCCGGATATAGACAGAACAAAATCCCCAAATTACACCTGTGAATATGTGACAAGGTGTTGAAAGCCCAAGAGGGAGAGGGAGAGCGGGGGAGAGGGGGGGAGTGATGGATTGGGTGACAGATAGAGGACAGCACCGCGGGGTGGGCGGAGGGCGGGGGATGCATAAAGTTACGGCATCCTTAAGCCTGGAAAACGCAATCTGGAAACATATATTCTGCGTGTACATATGGATGTGTAAGCATTTTATATATGCTGTCCGCCGTATTCAACGAGATGTATTCACGGGCTGCGTTCAGAGCGTTTTAGGACGTGAATAAAATACATACGGAGAACATAGACACACGAAACGCAAGGAATATAGGTCAACGGTGAGGGTTCTGAAGCAGGTAGGTGGTGCAGCTATAAATGAAATAACATTCCTCAAGCAAAAGTAAAAGGGTGTGACAATAGGGCCTGACTACAACTCAATTTTAGCATTTAAAGCCTGTATTACTTTCAAATTTGAGATCCATAGACTGTATATATACACCGTAAAATACCAAATAATAGCCGAGGCCCCTTTAAACGCCGGGTGCACGTGTTTATTTTGATAATAAATGAACTAAATTAGCTCACGTCTGTACAGAAAGTCGCCTACGCCGTCGTTCTGGCCGCTGCCGAGGAGGCCGCTCAAACTCCCATTTCCCGTTTTTTGCGCTTTATTTAACCACGACATCAGGATTAGTGCAGCGACGCCACAGAGAACGTGATGTTTACAGCCGACGGAGCAGCAGGTCGACTTCGGTTCAGTCCTGACTTTACGAAACGAGGCCGTGTGACTCGGAGTGGACGGGATATATTCTCTGTGTAAAAAAGATGGTAAATTCGGAGATATCGGTTGAACTCTGGCAGAAAGCATCATCTCAGATTCATTCATGTTCTGTTAATTGTCGATATTGACGTATCCAGTTCGAGGTGGTGCAGGTTCCTTTATTCTAAAACAAAACTGAACAGGATTTTCCCAACAAAATCTTCCCAGTGTGATAAATGTTCCTGTGCCGAAGGAAAACTTGCCCAACTTTTTTGGTTTTGATCCACAATTTTTAAATGGTTTTCTAAGTGTTTTTCCAGAGACATTAAACCTGATCATAATTTAGCCATATTCAGATGATGTGGGACTCACACCGGAACATCTGGCACTGCAGCCTGGGACGGCGGAAGCTAAAAACTTATTTTGATCACATGGAAATCCACCAAATCCCCAAATTGTGAACAGTGGCTTCGGGAAATGATCTCAATCTCAACGCGAGATCATCACGAACTGATTAATGGGACGTTTACGTTTGTTTTCATCTGTTGACGACTGTTATACTTGGAATTACTGTCAGTTGCTTTTTGGCCTTTTATTGGCAGTCCTTACATGTCCTTTTAAAACAAACGAAACTTAATAAAGGTAATATTAAAAAAGAAAAAGAAAGATGGCGCAACATAGCCGGCGTTTTGGTAAAATTACTTTGGCACTTTGGAGGAAGCAGCAGTGCCGTCGGAGCTGCTGTGGCGTAAGAGGAAAGTTGTGGCAGGAATCGTGTGGATAAGGAAGGAAATTTTAAATGACCTTTTAACTTTCTTAATCTTTTAACGTGTTAACTTATGAGAAAAATGTTTTTATTTGTTCATTTATTTTTATCTGCACTGATGGATAGCACTTCATTTCGTTGTACTATGTGCAATAAGTAAGTCAGTAAGTCAGTAAGTCAGTCTGCCCTTTATTATCCCACAGTGGGGAAATTCATGTGTCGCAGTAGTAACAGCAACATAGAGATCTATCTCTAAACTGAGTGCAATATTATCTAAATCTGATCTGGAATTGATTATCCATGCTTTTATTTCTTCTCATTTAGATTATTGTAATTCTCTTTTTACTTGTTTTAACAAATCTGCAGTCACTCGTCTCCAGTTAGTCCAGAATGCTGCAGCGAGGCTTTTAACAGGAACCAACAGAAGAGCTCACATCACTCCGGTTTTATCTGCTTTACATTGGCTACCTGTCAAATTCAGAATTGATTTTAAAATTTTAGTCTTGACTTTTAGAGCTCTTAACGGACAGGCCCCTGAATACATTTCGGAAATGTTGTTCCCTTACACCTCTGGCCGCTCCCTCCGGTTTTCAGGCCAAAACCTCCTGAAGGTCCCAAAGACCCGATTTAAAACTCGAGGAGACCTGTCCTTTCAGGCAGTCGCCCCTAGACTGTGGAATGCGCTGCCTCTGTCTCTTCGAGTGGCTGAATCTGTTGATTCTTTTAAAAAGCAGCTAAAGACACTGTTATTCAAACAAGCTTTTAGTTAATTCACTGCGCTTTGTCTTATTTACCTGTTTTAACATTTATTATTGTTGTTTTGCACTTCATCTATTTTTACTGCACTCTGTAAAGCACTTTGTGATTTTATCTGTGAAAGGTGCTATAGAAATAAAGTTTACTTACTTACTTACTTACATATATTCCACAAACAACATGAGTAATTGACATACATACAAGACATACAAGACCAGAGTTAAAGGAAAGGGATATAAAAAAAAATGCAAGAGAAAATATTCTAAAAAGGTGATTTGTCCTAATAAATAAGAAAAATAAATCAATAAATATAAAAGTTAAAAAGTTAAAAATACCAGGAGGTAGTGCAGTTGGCTACATACAGAATAATCAGTCAGTCAATTATTATTTTTATTATTATTATTATTATTATTAGTAGTAGTAGTAGTAGCAGTAGTAGTAGTAGTAGTAGTAGCAGTAGTAGTAGTAGTAGTAGCAGTAGTAGTAGTAGTAGTAGTAGCAGTAGCAGTAGTAGTAGTAGTAGTAGTAGTAGTAGTAGTAGCAGTAGCAGTAGCAGTAGCAGCAGTAGCAGTAGTAGTAGTAGTAGTAGTAGCAGTAGCAGTAGCAGTAGTAGTAGTAGCAGTAGCAGTAGCAGTAGCAGTAGTAGTAGTAGTAGTAGTAGCAGTAGTAGTAGTAGTAGTAGTAGTAGTAGTAGTAGTAGTAGTAGTAGCAGTAGCAGTAGCAGTAGCAGTAGTAGTAGTAGTAGTAGTAGTAGTAGTAGTAGTAGTAGTAGTCGCCGGGTCATCGTACAACAGCGACGCCTCCTCCGAGATGTGCCGCAAAAACTGTAAGTTATTCTCATACTGGTTAAAAGAATTTCAGTACCAGATTTCCCCTGTTTTGCTTGATTTTTGTGAGGAAGGAATTAACCGTCTGCCCTAAATTTCCGCCTGGTCTCAAATAAACGGTTTGTTAAGTGATTGAAACAAATAAAATGTTATTTGTCATTTTACGGTAAACGGACACAGGGAAACATCATGGTGACTTTGAGCTCTGGTTACATTTGTTGTCTGCTGCTTCTTTTGGTCTTAAAATGTTCACATTCATCCGCTCGACATGATTCTGGTGTTTTTATTTCGCTCTTTTGTGATGTGAACATTAATAAAAGGCCAGTCCAGCGCCTGCTCTGCCCGAGGTCACTCCCCGAGGTCACTCCTGCAGGCGCTGGCAGCAGGTTGATTGACAGTCTAATGGCAAAGCGCCCGCCCCCTGCTGGACCAGGGGTGTGGACGGGAGGGGGCGTGTACCAGGGGTGTGGACGGGAGGGGGCGTGTACCAGGGGTGTGAACGGGAGGGGGCGTGTACCAGGGGTGTGAACGGGAGGGGGCGTGTACCTTCAACACCCTCGCTCCTGATTGGCTCTTTGGTTTATGGTCTTGCTGCTTCTGATATGTGTATCAGGCTGGTAGATGCTCACAGCAATGAACTAATGACACCTTCAGCTTCTTGTTGTCTGGCCTAGAGGTATAATACTCCCTACAGTGGAAGCACAGGTTGTCTTATGGAGGCAACACTATTTAAATCTTTATTTTGACTTTTCATAAATACTATTTGAGTACTATGTAAGGAATAAACATGAGGAGTGTGCGTCACAGTCTGTTCAAGACCAGAAAATGTTCAAATCTAAATCCAAACGGTTCTGTTTAACTGTGCGTATGACTGAAAGGAGGTAAAAGTACATTTTATAATAATTATTTATGCTTTTATTGGTTTGTGTTCAGATTTTAACACTGCCTTTGTTATTTTTGTGTATAAACTGGGCTGAAGTCTGGCCATAGTTAAAAGATCCAAACTCTGCTCTCACCGCTCGCGCCCGATCGTTGCGAATGTCGTCATATATTTTTGTTTTTTCATTTTTACTTTTTCCTCTCAGTCCAGACACAAAGCGTGCTGAGTCAGCGCGGTCTGGGCGAAAAACCAACAAACTGTGTGAAGGCCTGTTTAAACATTACACATTTCTCTGGGAACTGCGGCCAGCGGAGGCTCGGGGCCCCGGGGGCCGCTGCAGTCACTGGACAGAAAGTGTGGAACTGTGGGGGTTTCAGAGGGTTTTTTTGGATCAGGATTAACCGAGCTGCGGTAACGCTAACAATAACCACAGCCCTTTCATTACGATACAGTCAGAAAGAAGTAGTGATTGAAATTTGAAATGTAAAATTATTTATTATTAGGGGTGTAACGATATCCAAGTCTCACGATACGATATCGTCACGGCTTGTACCTCACAGTACGATATTTACTGTGATATCGTTGGAAAGCTCACGATATTACGGTATTCTACAGAATAACAAGACTGACATTATAATAAACATTTATTATCATTAGGGATGTAACGATATCCAAATCTCTCGATATTTTCATGATGTACGTCTCACTGTACCAGATTTATTGCAATATTCTGTGGAGACTCACAAAACTGTGAATCTGCTGCTTTTTCCTCTAAAAATTCTTCACAGACTTAATCCAAAGACTGAAGATGTAAAAGTGTTTAGAACAGTTATTTCTTCATGTCGTCTGCACTGAAACGGAGCAAAGGATCATGGTCTATGTAGTTCCCTCTGTTTTTTAGCTATTTCTGCATCAGAACTTGGGATTCGATATATTGTGATGCTTCACGATATTATTGTGAGACCTTTGACGATACGATATCACAAAATTTCAGTTATTGTTACATCCCTAGTTATTATTTATTTAAAGGGGCAGTATGGAACTTTTCAGGCAGGGGAAGGGCGTCAGCCACAAGGGCCCTTCTGTGGATTTATTAAACTGCTTTTGTAGAGAATGTTCCACAGTGGCATAAAATGTGTCTATCTTGCATTTACTCAATTACAGGTGTTTTTAGAGTTAAGAAAAAATGCATTTTTACAATGAGCGGGGGTCGCCTTTCCACAGATCTGACCATTAACCTGGCATGTCATTAATTTGCTGCAGAATTCTATGCAAAGTTTTGTTATTCCGCTGTAATTCAACTATTAAAATGTGATAAAGTTAAAAGCGTTAAACTAAAAACATCAGTTATTGGGTGACAGTAGCTCAGTTGTTCGAGTGTTTGCCCACTGACCAGAAGGTTGACAGTTCGATTCGATCTCACAGATGAATCCTGCCGTTGTGTCCTTGGGCAAGACGTGACCATTTACCAGGTTCATTTTAATTTAAGGGACAGTACCTGATTTTTCCCCCATGTATCTGAGCAAAACGTTATACCAGGCATGTCCAAACTATGGCCCAGGGGCCGAATGTGGCCCTCAAACTAACCGTTTTGGCCCTGGGGCTTCCAGATGAATTGGCCCAAGTTACAGCAAGTCGTATTTTTTACTGCATGTTTTTGAAATCTCCCTTGATCAGGCAAATTCAGTGTGTCCTTTTGAGGGTCTGAGCCTGAACAAAGGTCTGGAGGGTCATTCAGACATGTTATAAATGCACAGATTTGAAGTACTCACTGTTTTGACCACCAGTAGTGTATATTGAGGTCAAAATTGATCCACTCCGTATGAACTGTCTGCGTCTCATTACATTACAAAGCCTTTTATTGTCTTGAGAATCAGGAAGTGCCTGTTAGCATGCTCGTTATTGCTGGCATAACTCCGAGGGCAAAACTTCGCTCTGGCCTTTGAAACTCATGGGGAAAAAAAAGCTAAATGAACTAGTTCTGTTTTTTTTCTCTTGTTTTTAATACAGTGAAAATCGGATACAGGGCCTTTAATGTTATTTCAGCGGAAGATTTCATACTTGGACAAACTCTAATTCGCAACAATAAAAAAGATTGAGAGAAATGCGCTTAACTCATCCACAGTGAATACTTCATTATTACATTTTCCAGTTTTCACATTTCAAGTTGTTTATCTACAGCGCAGACAGTCGGCCACATGTCGCAAATGAAACTCCTGACGACAAAAGTCAAAGGGAATGCAATAAAAGGCAGCAAGGCAAAGTGCTAATAAACACGCTAGCAAATACAGAGTAATATGAAATGTTCAGATGAAAAAGAACAGGCTTTTTGTCACAAAGTTCGAGACGGAAACTTCCGCTGTAACTGCTTTGGGACTGAAAAAGTTGAGTTCATTAGAGTTGAACTAGTTGACAGCGTCTGATAGAGATTTTCTACGTGTTTCCAAGTATTTCATGAATTTCAGACCAAAACATCTTGACAAGCTAACTGCAAATAGATCATAGATTTCTGATCATTTCTACGGTTGCTTTTTTTAAAATTAAGGGAATGGAAAGCAATACATTTCATACTTTTCGACATTTTTAACCCATATGAACAGTCGCAGAAATGACAGAACTAAACCCCAGACAAATCCTCTGCATGTTGACATCTAAAACTACATATTCGCCATAAGATTTCTGATCATTTTCAACCATTAACACAAACTTCCTGCATATTTCGGCTGAATTCCTCTCTCTTTTCCACCTTATGATGTTATGTGCTAATACAATAAGTGCTCCACTGTGTTTTTAAACTTTTCACTAGAAACGGTCGGTTGATTTCAGCCTCAGAATTGCCGATCTGTACTGAACTAGGGGTAAAATGTAGATGTTAACTTGAAAATGGGGCTGTCAAACGATTTATTTTTTAATCTCGATTAAGAGCAGAAATTCCATAGTTAATTGCGATTAATCACATATTGAATTGGGTGTTTAAAATTGTGTTATTTTGCATTTCAAGACTGTTTCAAAGCCATAATGTAAAGCAATTCGTACCCATTTAGCGATCGCTGTAGTTATTTTCTTTGCCGTGTGACCATCCACAGGTCTGCCGTAGTTTGTCTGATCTGAGGTTTGTTTGGCTGAGACGCTCCGGTCGCTGCACTCGGGGGTTTAGCTCGGAGGTGTAACTTAGACTAGACGAACTTCAGTGGAGCTGAAACTCCAGCAGCATTTAACTCTTGACTTGTAAATTGTAGCGTCTGGACGTGTTTTTAAAGTCAAATAAATCGTTCAAAAGTCCAGAAGCGTCTGTTTCTCCATCATGGCGGCGAGTTTACTGAAACACGGCGCTAAAACAGCCAGAGGAGCTGCCTACGGATGTTTAACCTTTATTTAACCAGGAAAGTCCCATTGAAACACTAATCTCTTTTTCAAGGGAGTCCTGCCACGCACACATCACTTTCATACGAGGCAATGTGGGTGAAGTGTCTTGCCTAAGGACACAACAACAGTTTTTGCCACTGGCGCCCCCCTGTAGCACGTGGAATTCCCAGTGTCTCCCACCCAAGTACTAACCAGGCCCTGCTGAGCTCGAGATCTGACGGGATCAGGCTTTGACGAGCCGGTGTGACCACGTGTGGAAGGGGCGAAAAGTCGGCGAAATCATTGCGTTTTTAGAAGGGACAAAAGGCTGGCGAACTCTAATCGCAAAAAAAAAAAAAAGTGTTATGGATTGCAATAATCTATTCGCGATTAACGCGTTGACGCTCACAGCCCTACTTGAAAACTACCCCTTCATGACATCACAAAGTGGCACGGAGCATTTTGAGGTTTGAGGAATAAATGAGAATTACTCAAACGTGTCCAGGTTTGTTTTTGAGGAGGTAACAACATTTTGACACGACTTAAAGCTCCCAGGAGTCCACTTTGTGTAATACAGGAGCTTTAAGAGTGTAATGACATCGTATAAACTTATCAGCAGACAAAGGCTTTAAGAAGACACAACTCTCGATTCTCATTTTCTCCCAGCGTTCGACCAAAGCAGCACGAACATACTGTTTTGACAACTGCAGCAGGAAGTGCATTTTAAAAACGCAGTTAGTCCTGGACATGTAATTAGCCAGCTAATGGTCTGTAGATGTACAGAGAGAGGAGTCCAAGGGAGAACCATAAGGAAGGCATTTCCACAGACTTAGAGCTCATTTGCACAATAAGGCAAACGTCTCCGGGTGTGCGCAGATGAAAAGAGTTCTGTCTAGACTATAAATATATCCCTATTTTTGTTTTTTGGGGAATATCTCATTTGAATTTGACAGAATCACAAAGAAAAGAGAGAATTTATGCAGATCTTTTGGATACATTTTGGCAGGTATATGACAAACAACAATAAGCCTTCAATTTCAAAGATCAGTCAGTTTTATATGTATTTTTATTATTTATTTATTGATTTATTTTTATTAAGAGTTCATATTACCCTATTTTCAGATCAAAAACATACCCGGAGTTGTGTTTTGTTTCATTCGCGCATGTTTAACACACAAACCCTGCATGTTTAGCCTGAGTGCTTTTCTGTTTTTTGTTTAGTGCACTGTTCATTTGTAGGAAGTGCAAATTAGCATGCTAGCTGTTATTAGCCTTACTGTGAAGGCAAAACTCCGCTCTGGTCTGGGTAAGTTGCGAAAAGAGCTTAGAAACTCGTCATGGGGGAATAATTATCCATCCAGGGGTCAGTGTGGACATGGTGGAGGAGGACAAGTACCTGGGGGTGAACTTGGACAATAAACTGGACTGGAGCAGGAACGTGGACGCGGTTTACAAGAAGGGCCAGAGCCGCCTCTATTTCCTGAGGAGGCTGAGGTCCTTCGACATCTGCAGGACAATGCTCAGGATGTTCTACGAGTCTATGGTGGCCAGTGCATCATGTACGCTGTAGTCTGCTGGGGCAGCAGTCTGCGCGTGAGGGACACTAATAGACTCGAGAAGATCATTAGGAAGGCTGGACATGTTGTGGGGGAGGAGCTGGACTCTCTGGCGGTGGTGTTGGACAGGAGAATACTGGACAAAATCTGGACTATTCTGGACTCTCCCTCCCACCCCCTCCACAAGGTGCTGGCCAGTCAGAGGAGCTCTTTCAGTCATAGACTGCGGCTGCCGCTGCTCCACTGAGAGACACAGGAAATCTTTCCTGCCTGTCGCCATCAAACTGTTGAACGCTGCACTTTAACTCACAAACTACTTGATCCTTTTCATCCTATTCCCTGCTCACATATGTATATAGTCATAAATATGTCACTGATGTAAATAATTTCCCAGAGAGTTATTTTATCTTTTATCTTATTGTATTTAGCTTATTTTGTAACTTGATGTACATGCTCTTGGTCGGTTGCATCTGTAACAAAGAAAATTTCCCCTCGGGGATGAATAAAAGTAATTCTGATTCTGATTCTGATTCTGATTAGGATGCTCAGAAGTCAGAATTAACTGCAAAACATTTAAACTACTTCTATTTTTCACGTTTTAAGAAATAAAATCAGGTAAGTACACGCTAGGCACGGTCAGTAGCAGGAATTGTACTACAACCCTAACACTTATTGCCTATGTATATATTATTACACTGCATTTACCCTCTGGTCCTGTCAATTCCCTGTTTACACTGAATTCAAAGTTGCGCGTTAAACTCATAATGAACAAAGAACGACGATTTATATTTAGACGGGAGCTAAAACGGGAATCTGAGTTTCAAAGTTCAAGAGAAAGAGATTCTAGCTGCCGGCGCCGACTGCTGATGCATTTCCTGTTTGGCTGCCTTTGCATAAGCCTGACCTCCCTGAGCGAAGGTGCACACTTGAGGCACACTTTAATTGAGCGAGTTTCTGTTCCATTGTTTTGCTCCACTCTGAGCTGCACCGAGCCTGTTGCCGGGTCACTGCAGCAGCTGTTTCGCCAGAGGATGTGGACTGTAGAAATATGCGATTGTTTTTCTTTTTCTGTTTTTTTTTATTTTTTATTAAGTTTAATACAACACACAAAGCACACAGCAGCCTGGACACAAATTTCAGTTCCCCTCACACAAACATCAGCCGGGAGGAGGACCACACTGGGTCAAACGGTGCAAACCTGCAGCTCGCCTTTGTATAACGTCACTGAAATCATCGAGAAATCACGCCGAGGTCGCTGCAGATCCATAAAAACATCATCATTTTGACACTTTACCGAAGTACCGCAATGTTGAGTGGCGCAACTTCCGGTCACTGCTTTTCTACGGCAAAATCCCTGTGGAAAAGTGTTGCATATTTTTCCACCAGCTTCAGAAATCTTCATCCAACGAGGTCGACAAAGAACAGATTCTGTCCATGAAGAATTTATCCACAACGATCAAAGGGAAGAAAGACGAACACTTAAGGAGAACAACGATGAGCATTAGTGAACCAAAATTAATGTTATGGTCACGAATAAACCATAAATAACCTGTTCACTCAGACTGATTCTTGAATTAAAATTAAAAATTGATTCTGTGATGTCGATATTAGCACAGTTTAAACGGTCGGCATTTAATCTGTGAACATCTTTAGCATTTAAACTGCACAAATCTCTGTCTGTGCTAATGTATCTACATCACAAAATCATTTTTTTAATTTTAATTGTAGAATGAGCCTGAGTGAACAAGTTACTTATGTTTTATTCATGACCATAACACTAGTTTTGACCAGGAGCAGTTCACAAATGTTTGACGTTGTTCGCCTCAAGTGTTCGTCTTTCTTACCTCGATCGCTGTGGATAAATTCTTCATGGACAGAGTCTGTTCTTTGTCGACTTTGTTGGATGAAGATTTGGTGTTGGGGCAGATTTATGAAGCTGCTCAAAAATAGGCGACACTTTTCCACTGATATTTTGCCGTAGAAAAGCATCGACCGGAAGCTGCACGACTCAACTTCCTGCTGATGTGATAATAACCTATTACGCAGTCTTACTATGGGTACAACTCTAAACATGTCTTTATACCACTGGGTTAACGTCGGTTCTATTATGTTTTTGAAAGACCAGAAATTGGATGAGTTTGGAGATGTAGAAAACAGCCAAAACAAAAGTTTGGACCCATCTGTTGATTCAGTGTTTCCTTACTTTTATGTATTATCTCATATGTGGATCATTTTAAAGCTGCACTGTGCACATTTCTCCTTGGAGATGTTATTGCTTTGTCCGGAATGTTCCACAGTACGGCATTAAACCGTTGTAAATTCACAGAGACCAAACCAGACCAAGTTACAGGTCAGATCTACAGAGAGGCGACCCCGCTCACAGTCAGAAAGTTTGGTTTTCTAGGTATTTTTGAGCTATAAAACCACCTGTAATTGAATAAATATAAGGCAGAGCTGTTTAAAGTCATACTGTGGAACATTCCAGACAGAGCAGTGACATATCCATAGAAAAAAGCACAGTTTTTGTTCTCATGGTTAGTTGTAATTAATAAATCTGGCATAAAAATCCATCCCCACAATATGCTGAATAAACACGGTGCGAGGTAAATACACTTGACTACATTGTCTTAAAAAAAGAACCTTAAAATATGATGAATGCCCTAAACCTTCATTATAATTTAACATTTCTGCTGGATCGTGCTTTACCTGTTTGTCTCCATGGCGACTTTATTGTCAGTATTAAACTTGAGCGATCTTGCATAATTTCATTGCAGTTGGTTCTAACGCTAAAAAGGTCCTTGAAAAACAATGAATGAACTGAATTTGAACTGAATGTTATTAAACTAAGATTGTAGTAAATTAAAAGCGTCGTCTATAAATCCTGAAACAAGAAACAAAGAGTTGTATGTATATTTGTATATATTTTTGTTTTTTGTGTGTGATTATGTATGTGTGTACACTAGGGTTAGGGTTCATTTTAGCATTAAATTGCAGTGTAATATAGTAAAATAATAAATAATACAATTAAATGTTCCTGTATCTACTCGTATCTATAAATATTTTTCAAGTATAACTCTCTGTGTGTCTGTGTGGCTGGGGTTTTATCGACATAGACAAGTTGAGTGAAGTGTTTTGCCTAAGAACCAGAAGTTCCTATCACCTCTAAGTAAACACAGCTCTGACAGCAGTTTTAATTCTTGCTCAATCAGCAGGACACCATAAAAAAACACCAGATCATAAAGTACTCTGGTCCTACCGTTCTGCACGTCCAGGATGTGGTGCTTGTCCAGGGTCCATCCTCCCATGTTGGAGGCGTCCAGCTCATAGCCCTGCAAAATGGCCGTCCTCTTCTCCCACAGGATCAGGTCCAGACACGACTCGTACTCGAAGCCCACGGACACTGGAGCAAAGACGACAGGGGGAGTGAGCGTTATTTTGGCTACAACAGTTTTATTGATTTAATTTAATTTAATGTGACTTTAATTTCATTGAATTTGGACGGAGATCAGGACAGTGCTTATAGTTATTGTGGAAACATGACAGATTTTACCTTAGACACTTATTCCCTTCTGTTGTCCCTATAGGCAGATAATAAAGTACCGCGTTTTTCGGACTATAAGTCGCACCAGGCAAAAAACAGCGTAATGAAGAAGAAAAAAAAACATGAATACGTCGCACTTTTTGAGGGAAATTTATTTTATAAAATCAGAGACCAAGAACCAACATTTCATCTTGAAAGGCGAGTTATAGAAGTTTTAGTAATAACAATAACCAAATAAAGAACAATCCGTGTATCATTCTTTAGTTTGTTTTTCAATATTGAACCAAAAATAAGAAAATGAAAAAAACAACTATTTTCTTTATTATATTATAAAAAAAAAGGATAATGATGTGTTTTTTCAATTTTGATTCATATATACGATTCATATATTTGGTCTATGGGCTGTCAGTGTGAAAAATGTCATATATAAGTCGCTCCTGAGTATAAGTCGCAGGAACCACCCAAACCCTGAAAAATATGGTATATAGTATTTGTTACTCGTATAATGTGGGATATTATGAGAACAGTGCACTTATATCTTGCATTGCTTGGCAGATGAAAAAAACAATTTTATTCCAGAGCCATTATTATAAGGTCAATTATTTTTACCAAAGAAATGAGATCAAATATTCTTTTGACTAAAAAACGAGGCTTTAAAACCAACATGCAACAGTTGGCAAGATAAAATAAGATGAAAAATATTTTGAATGTAAGAAAAGGTTTAATTATCACAAGTAAGCAATTTCTTTGAGTTTTGTGGTCATATCCGCAAGGGAAAGTGAAATTCTCCTGACCAAAGCAAACACGCACAGTTAAGCACCACATGCTGCCTCCCTCCCACCACAGCTCCTTAGAAAAACACAGGGTCTGTCTGTCTGTGAGCTACAAAACTCCTAATGTCAAATACAGGAGCAATGCCAAACCACATAAAACACACCCAATCCCCCCAATCTGAGCCAAAAACAGCTTCCGCCATGTCACTGCCTGCATACGGGACATTTGTATTATTATTATTATTATTATATTATTACTATTATTATCATTATTATTATTATCATTATTATTATTATTATTATTATTATTATTATTATCATTATTATTATTATTATCATTATTATTATTATTATTATTATTATTATTATTATTATCATTATTATTATTATTATTATCATTATTATTATTATTATTATTATTATTATTATTATCATTATTATTATTATTATTATTATTATTATTATCATTATTATTATTTTTAGTATCATTATTATTATTGTTATTATTATTATCATTATCATTATTATTATCATTATTATCATTATCATTATTATTATTATGATCATTATTATCATTATCATTATCATTATTATCATTATCATTATCATTATTATTATTATTATCATTATCATTATTATTATTATTATTATTATTATCATTATTATTATTATTATCATTATCATTATTATTATTATTATTATTACACTGTTGGACTGGTGAAGTGGCACAATACAGTTATTCTTACGATGGGATTTCATTTAACAAATCTTGTGTCATTCGAATATCGTTTCTCTTAAGAACACAGTGATGACCTGCTTGTCTCCATGGAGATGTTATTGCTTTACATGGAATGTTCCACAGTATAGCAGATCGAGCCTTTTCAGTCCGGGCTCCTCGGCTTTGGAACGACCTGTCTGAGGAGATCAGGCTGCACCATCAGAATCATCTGTAAATCACTTCTTAAAACCCATTTTAATCGGCTGCCCTTCCTTTAACTGGTTTTAGTTCTTTTTTTTCCCCTATTTATTTTCATTTTTTCTCTTTTATTTATTTATTTATTAGAACTAATCTGATTTGTTGGATCATTGTCTGTTTTCTTTGTCTTATGTGCTATTTTTTTGTGTTTTGTATTGTCCATTGTTGCCTGTACAGCACTTTGTAAAGCTTGTTTTTAAAAGTGCTTTAGAAATAAAAAAATATTTTATTATTTATTTTAATAACATTTATTTATGAGGCATTTATTTGATTATAGGCATTTTATCAATCAAAAAATACCCTGAAACAAATGAATTCTTATTCTTTCTCCACAGGTACTGTATATATCTGCTTGTTCTATATCTGTATATATCTGCTTGTTCTATATCTGTATATATCTGCTTGTTCTATATCTGTATATATCTGCTTGTTCTATATCTGTATATATCTGCTTGTTCTATATCTGTATATATCTGCTTGTTCTATATCTGTATATATCTGCTTGTTATATATCTGTATATATCTGCTTGTTCTATATCTGTATATATCTGCTTGTTCTATATCTGTATATCTGCTTGTTATATATCTGTATATATCTGCTTGTTCTATATCTGTATATCTGCTTGTTATATATCTGTATATATCTGCTTGTTCTATATCTGTATATATCTGCTTGTTCTATATCTGTATATATCTGCTTGTTCTATATCTGTATATATCTGCTGATCTCAATATATGAGCTTAATGCTGTATTTTGGAACATTCCAGGCAAGGCAATAAACTCCTGTCCTGTAAGTGTGTCAAGTTCCAGCTTAAACACTCACTGCACATGTGATCAGTCGGCTTTATAACCTGCACCATTAAGTGAAACGCAAAAGGTTTTTTTTTGTTTTTGTTTCTTGTAGTAACTGAAAATCAGGCCTAAGGAAACAGTGTTTGTGTCAAATGTCCTGTGGGTAAAACAGGAGTGGGATTTCATACGTTTTTCACTCCTTTTCGAGCTCATCATGTGAACTTTTTGTTTTTGTAATTCATGTTGAAGCCTGTTTTTCTTTGTACTGACTGCTCGAAACAAATAAATATGAATGAATGAATAAACTCTGCATGGATAAAAACAAGTTCGAATAATTCACCAAAATTAGCACTAAGCACAGATCAAAACCGATACTAAAGCCTTAATCTATCCGCTGATATTAAGCGATAGTGTAGGGACTGAGAATAGCAATTTCCCCCCCAAAAAAATGCAATTCACATTTTCACATTTGTATTATGCAAATATTATTTCTCCTGCACATATACTGTGTACTAACCTTTGTATGAAGAAAGCATTAGGAGCCTACATCAGCCAGGAAATAGTCTTACAAATATAAGGCCCAACCAGGACATCGGCTGAACTGATTTCCTGGATCAGCACCGATATCCCAAACCAGTATCAGTGTGTCCCTAAATGTTAATGTTTTTTATCTTTTGCATAGAGAGTTGAGACCAACTGCTTTCATATGGAGACATCCTAACCAATTCGGATGACCTAAACACCTAAACATGCAGGAATAAACCAGAATACCACCCCGGACATGGTCTGAAGTCCAAAAAACATCACAGAAAACAATGACAGCTCCACGAAACGTTTCCTCGTGCATTTTCCCGCAGATTGAATAAGAGAAAGAGACTAGATGAGATTAGGAATACTGCAGACAGATGGAGTATGTGTGTGTGGAGAGAAAGAGGGACACAGGGAAACTTAAGAGCCATTGGAAATAGCAGTGCTGCTGGCATTTACTGCTGCACTGCTGTGAGGAGCAATAACACTGAGGTTTATGGGGCTTCTAGGGAGCCGTGCCAGTTTAGCATAAGGCTGATTCGAACAATGATGAAGAAGCGCCGCAAATGTATTTAACAACAACAAATACGGGGAGAGAGGGTTCTTCACATGGCGACACTCTGAAATAATGTAGGACTTTAATGTAAATGAACTGTGTGCCTTTTCTGGTGGAGGGTGCAGGACCTGCTCTGTGCACAAGAGCGTCCGGCAACTTTAGCGTCACTGTTAGCGTCACTACTTCCTGTTCAGTTTTATCTTCATGTGGTTTTTACAAGTCAAATATAAAAGAGAGATGTTTGTGCCTCAATGCCAACACTAATCTTAATTTTGAAGTATAATAAATATTACAACATTGCCACAAATGTAAACTACACATACAAATACCAGGGCAGTCTTTATTTTAACGAATCTGAATTTTAATAAGTGTTGTGGAATTTCTAAAGTATAAAAAAACAAAACTGGGAAGTCGTCTTAAATCAAAGAGTCTGATTTATTCCAACAATTGTGCCACCGCCACAGCTCCGACTGTCCCTAACAGCGCAGTCTCTTCCTGTCTCTTGTGTTTACTGAAACTCATGCCAAGTATAAATCCCACCCGAGAGATTCACAGACAGGAGCTCAGTTCCCAAACAGCGTCAAGGACGAGTCGGTCATTAGAAGTCAAAATAACACGTGGAAGCAAATCGAATTCAACAAAGACATAATTAAAGGAGATATATTATGACCAAGTGTCTGTTGTAGTTTGAAGTCCTCAAGTGAACCCACAGCTACGATTATACATCATGAGCTTCACTTATGCACCAATTATGGAATTTACACGGTTTATACAAGCGCCTACGTAAGGATTAAAACTGATTATGTCAAGATTTCCACAACTGTTACTTATTTTATATTTTACAATTGTAATAAAAGCGTATTTCAAGTGTGGTTTTCATTGGAAATAGCAGTGCTCGGTTTTCTCGATTTACCGGTCAATCTACGTTCCTCACCTCACCTATGGTCATGAGCTCTGGGTAATGACCGAAAGAACGAGATCGCGGATACAAGCGGCCGAAATGAGTTTCCTCCGCAGAGTGGCCGGGCGCTCCCTTAGAGATAGGGTGAGGAGCTCGGTCACACGGGAGGAGCTCGGAGTAGAGTCGCTGCTCCTCCACGTCGAGAGGAGCCAGCTGAGGTGGTTCGGGCATCTGGTCCGGATGCCTCCTGGACGCCTCCCTCGGGAGGTGTTCCGGGCATGTCCCACTGGTAGGAGGCCCCGGGGAAGACCCAGGACACGCTGGAGGGACTATGTCTCTGGGCCTGGGAACTCCTCGGGGTCCGTCCGGAGGAGCTGGAGGAAGTGGCTGGGGAGAAGGAAGCTTGGGAGCCCCTGCTTAGACTGCTGCCCCCGCGACCCGGCCCCGAATAAGCGGAAGAAGATGGATGGATAGACAAATAAGGGAAGCCACCAGGTCAGAATACGGGTCAGGTCTACGGAGTAAGAATGCATGTTTTTCAAGGTATTTTTCTCACATAAAAAAATACTTGTAACTGAGTACAATCATCCCTCACTATAAGGCGGTTCACCTTTCGCGGCATCGCAGATTTTTTTGGGTGAAATTTAGCTTTTTTTCTTTTGTTGCTTTTTACACCATATGAACATCCATTGTGTTCTACGCCCTAATTGGCTGTTGTGCGTAATCGAAGGTGGCGTGTCTTTTTATAAGAATCTCCTCGCTCAGAAGAAAAAACAGCGCTAACGACTAATAACTATTTTCTTCACCTGAGTGGAAAAAGACCATTTTGTGGCTCCACTACTTTCTGATCTGTTCAAATGTTGTTTCCTCGTCACAAACAGACCCGGAGTTTGTGCTTTGTTCCGCTCGCACACGTTTAACACACAAACCCTGCAGATTTAGCCTCAGAGTTTCTCGTCTCGAACTGAAAACACAAACTGAAAACACTCTGTTCCACCTTGTGATTGGATTATCCAAACCTGTGATCGAAGCAAAACAACAACTCTGCGTAGGCTCTGTTTTTTAATGAGGCACCAACACTCGGACGTGGCTCAAATCTCACAAAAATCACATCTCCCCTACAAAATTAATCTTTAATTAACCTCAACTATTAGCTCAGTATAATTTTTGGAGTTAAATACTGACTAGCATTAGAAGTCTGTTTCAATTTGATCCTTTAATTGGACAATGGACCCGCGTCAAAAACGACTACAAGATATCCTCGAAATACTTGACTGCTCCCCATTGACTTCCATTCAAAATCTCGTTAACGTGTTATAACATCTGAGGAAGGACCGTGACGTGGGCGGCCACTGGAAATAATTACTTTAGCATATTAGCAAATACAAAAGGTTTCAGTTTGCGCTGTGTTTATCCTGCGTTAAAAGACCGCGCGGAGACGCCAGATATGAAAAATCGGCAATAAAAACGTCTTAAATTGTGGCCAAATTGGGTCGTAAAGTGAAGCAAAGTCAATGAAAACTGATTTATTGGGTTTTTGCTTTCAGGACAAAATGAGGAATACATGAGCAGGCTGCAGATGCATTTCGCCCGGTGCGTTTTACTACGAAAACTATGACAAAACCCACACTTCCACTGGGTTTTCATGAAAGACTCGAAGCCCCGGTCTCCCGTAGACTCCACGGATTATTTACACAGTCACCTTTCCCGTCTAAGTGGTCGATTTGTTTGACTTCGAGTTATTTATTCTGGCTTTTAAAATACTTACCGAGGGAACACATTAAATCACTGTATTTTCTTTTATATTATGCGGTCATATATCTGCGTAATCCCTCAGTCGTCCACATATGCTCAGTGTTGGAGCGTAAAAGTAAAAGTAGTAAAGTTCTGTACTTCTACATTTGAGGTATCTGTACTTTATTTCTGAACAGGACTGAAAAGTAAAAGTATTTTGTATTATGTATCGTTTAAGGCAGGCATGTCCAAACTATGGCCCGGGGGCCAAATGTGGCCCTCAGACCAGTTGTTTTTGGCCCTCAGGCTTCCAGGTGAATTGGCCCAGACTACCACAAGTAGTACTTTTTACTGCATGTTTTTGAAATCTACCTTGATCAAGCAAATGTAGTTTGTCCTTTTGAGGGTCTGAGCCTGAACAAAGGTCTGGAGGGTCATTTAAACCTGTTATAAATGCACAGTTTTTAATTATTCACTGTTTTGACCTCCAGCCTATGACCCTCGATCGGCCCTCACGCTGCTCTGTCTTTTAATATATGGCCCTAGATGAAAAAAGTTTGGGCACCCCTGGTTTAAGGTCTGCAGAAAAGGCTCAGGGGTTTATTTTTTTTAGCGCATTTAGAATCTGAGCCAACAAAAAACGTACAAATAAAAACAGAAAACAAACACTATCGATTCAGTTGTTTCTGCCGAGCGAAATTCAGCACAAATCGTTATGAAAACCATTACATTTGAAGCCTTATTAGACCTCACAATATGCAAAATACTTTTACTATTTACTCTTTTAAGTATATTTTTAAACGGGTACTTAAATATTTTTACTTAAAAACATTTCTTCATGCAATACTTTTACTTTTACTTGAGTATTTTGTGTCCTGGTGTCTGTACTTTTACTTAAAACATAAAATCAAGTACTATAAATACTAATGGGTGTAAACTCCGTAGTCTAGTAATATGTGCTCTTATACAGCTCAAAATCATTCTAAAACTATTCAAGAAAGGTTCATTTCTGTCCTGTGAATGCAGCTTTTTAGTATTTTGCTACTTAAGTAAAAGTACAGATACTGCAGCAAGAAAATACTCAAGTAAAAGTAAAAGTATCACATGAAAAAATCGACCAAAAGTAAAAAGTATTAAAATACCTGTTCAGAAATGTACGTAAAGAGTAAAATGTAAAAGTAGTTCACACAGATTTTCAGACCTAATAATTACCGTGGCCGGAAAGTGCGAAACACTTTTATATTTCACCACACGCATTAACAAGACTGAAAATAAAATTACACTTAACATAAACAAATAATACGATAAACACACTTACGAAACACAAAACACTTTTACATGTGGCAAAACCCCCGAAACAAATGAATAAAACAGTTCTTGACGGAACGAGAATGTCCTAAAAAAACGAAGTGACAAACGATATGCGGGACAAGCAGGAAGTAAAAAGTGATTCAGTGCAAATGCGGATTCCATATTCCACATTCTCTAATAATGATCAGAGCCTTTTGTCACCATTTGTTTGGAGTGAACAACGTTTTGTCCGTTTTTGGGGGTGAATCTCTGTCACTTTACACTCTTGTGACGTCCCTTTCGTGCTTGATTCTTCCTCCTGCTCCGCGTCCCTTATACGCTCCAGACACTGTCCACAAACTGAGCAAAAAGTGGTGTAAAGTGGTGGAGATTCACTCTGCAAAACGGACAAAAACACTGTTCGCTCCAAACAGATGTTGAAGAACGGCTCTGACCAATGTGGTGGGAAACTTTCACTTTGTTTCCTGTTGGGGTCTATTTAAGATAAAGAATGTATTTTATGGGTTTAGATACTGTTAGCTAACAGCGGCTAAAGTGTTTCTGTGTCCCTGCTGCATGTGATGGTGGAGTCTGCTGTTTAAAGCGGGACTCTCTGCTCCGTCTTTATCCAGTATCGTCAAAACAACGAGCTGCTGCTTTGCTTATTCTCCTCATTTCGAACAGTGAGATCCTTGGGTTCAATCTGCTCGATGCTCAGCTGAACCAGACGTTTAGAGTCTCTGTCTGGAGTTTGTTCAGATGCTGTAGTTATGTTATGATGTTATGACGTTTGTCGACTGTAGAAGAGCCTGTTTTTGTTTTGCCGTGGGTCAGATCAGGGAGAGACGGACCTCGCATGAAGGACACAAGGTTTCGTTTTCATTTTCTCTGTAATTGCGGCACAGTTGCTTTAATAAATCCAGACTCTTTGATTTGAGACAACTTCTCTCCAGTTTTTATTCTTCTCAGATTTAAACATGTGCGTTTATTCGCTTTTCACTTCCTGGTCCCGCAGGTCGTTCATCACTTCTGGTTTTTAGGATGTTCCCTTTGTCAAGAACTCTCTTACTAAGTTGTTTCGGGGGTTTGTATTTGTGTTCGTGCCACATGTAAATTTGTCTTGCCGCTTGTACAAGTGTTTCGTGTTTTGTAAATTTGTTTGCACATTTGTGTTTGTTTTCAAGATGTAAATGTGTATTTTTGGTATAATTTTGTTTTCAAACTCGTCGTGAAATGTAAAAGTGCTTCAAATGCAGAGATTTTGATACCGATTTGTACTGAATCAATAGAAATATTTGTTTGCTCAAACTACAAACATGTAATAAATAAACTTCTTTGCCTTTTCAGCAGGTTTCTTACAATAATGTAGTAAAAAATGTAGAGGAGTAGAAAGTACAGATACTTACACTCAAATGTAGTAAAGTAAAAGTAACAAGAGCTCCGCCAGCGGGGCAAAATACGCCCGTACTTTGAATTATTATTCTGTATATAGAATTAAGTTAGAATTTGTCAAACCTAGTACCACCTAGAAACACAGTACCTAGAAACACCTGGCATGGGTGTGCTAGTGGAAGGACCCGGTGAGACACAGGGCATAGATTGCTGTTTAAGAGAAAATTTATGTTAGAACAATTTCTGTATTTGGTATCTGGTAGATAAAATCAAATAACAAGTGTGAAAAACCTGAAGTCACATAAAATTGATACCACTGACCTACAGCATGGATCGATACAAAAATATACAATAAAATACACAAATACAGTAGACCTTATATATATATATCGGCGCATGCCCCACATGTTTTGCCTCTTCATGAAGACAAAGCTTCAAAGACTTCAAAGCTTTGAAGTGTCCACAGACGGACGGACGGACGGACGGACAGCGCCATACCATAATACACCCGTCTTAAAACGGGCGTATAAAAGTATCTATCCAAAATATACAGACACCTACATTTGTTTCTTAAGTGCAGCGCTTTACCACTTTTACTTTGTTACGCTCCATCACTGTGTTAAGGTGACAACAGAACTGAGCAGCGTCAGTGCAGGTTTTTGTGTCTTGCCGACGGGGCTGCAGACCGTCTGTAGTCACGTGACCATGCGTCCGCCCGGGCACTTCCTGCTTTACTCCTATCTGGGTTCAATCACGTTTTTGGCGAGCTCCCTCCACGCTGACCAACCTCCTCCGAGTGAACACTGTCTTATGGGGGCCGCATGGCTTTGATTACACGCTCCGAGTTATGGTCCCAATCCACAGCCAAAAACAGCTCAGCCCGAGTGTTCAAAAGCCCTGGATCTGCGCCAAGCAAAAGAGAAAGGTCTATTCCGTTACCGGCAGAATATTTTGAAGACTAACAACCGTGGTGTAAGTGCACTGAAATGGCAGAGCAGAGTTGAAAATTGTCTGAAAATGTGCGGTGTTTTAAGATGAGAGAAATGCATTTGATCCTCTGCAGACGCCGTGAGTTTAATCGGGTAATTCTTTAAGGTTTTGGGGCCACGACGGACCTCGAGATGTTATGGACGGAGGAAGAACAAGTCTAGACATATTTTACTGCATTTTTAATGTTAGTGGTTAAAAGTGTCAGATTTATAGGAGCAGTTTTGACGGACACTTATTAAATAGCCCCATTCACTATCCTCCAGTCCCAGTCTGAACATTATTAGAGTCTATATTACACATTAATATATTACAAACAATTAGGCCAATGTATTTAAATTAGTTTTGAAAAATGGTACTATAATCGACAAATTATTATCACTGTGGAGAAGCTAACCGGGAGCACTACTCTGTCTCAAGATAATAATAATAAATAACTGCATTTTATTTATTAGGCGCCTTTCTGGACACCCAAGGTCGCCTACAACAACATAAACAAATTAAGTACAACTAAAACAAGGCTACAGTTAAAGTTGATTGATTTATTCAGCGTTGTATTTTATTAGTATTTAATATTTAGTAATGTATTAGACAGTATTTGAATTCATTAATTGTATTTAATTGACTTACAGTTATCAGCTCTTCTCCCTGGAGACCTTTCTAGCATGTTTTGGGTTTTGGATCATTTCAGCACTGGAATTGCCCAGCAAAAGGTAAAAGGAGCTGTTCACTTGAAAACGACTTCATTTTCATGACATCACAAGGTGGAACAGAACATTTTGCGCTTCGGAGATGTAGAAATACTGACGATAGAGTTACTCAAACATGTGCGAATGAAACAAAAACTCCAGGTCTGTTTGTGATGAGGTGACAACACTGAGCTTTTTTTTTAACACAATCTGACTAAATAATATGACATACGGTGACCAGATTTTCAGAATAAAAACCGGGACATCCCTGGTTTGTGGTTGGCAATAATAAAATTGTGAAACAAATGCGTAAATAACGAAAATGGTTCTGCACTCGGCGCTAAAGTGGGTCAGTATTGTCACATTTTCTTTGTGTTTTGGTCATTTTTAAGCCGTTTTTCTGCATTTTACCGAAACAAATGACTCAAATTATGCCTCTCTTTACTGTTGCGGGATCAGACTGGTCAAAAATAGGGACACCTGGGATACGACTTGTGTAAAACTGGGACAAATCAGTGGTTTTGGATAAATCTGCTGGGACAGGAGACACGGGGCTCAAAACAGGTAAAGAGGGACGTCTGGTCAACCTAATATTACAGTCATATTCTCGCTCGTGCGTATTCACCAACACTTTTCAATAAGCCACTTTTGCACACACCTTTGTTTTGTTCAGAAACCTAAATGGGACCGTGAACACTTGCACTGACCACAAGCTCGTGAAAATGTGTTGTTTACATTAAAATTATTTTGTATTCACGCTAAACATTCTTCTATAGACATACATGCAGCTCTGCCCCCCGCCCTCGCATGATGTCTCTGCAAAGTATCAATAACTCATTACAACTAAGTGGGTGCTCTGATTGCAGCTCCAAATGTCCAAATCCGCAATAACAATATTATTCTGGCTAATCTCCAGTGTATTGTTTCCCACTATTACTGGCTTCTACTATTTGTGTAATGAGAACGCACTCGGCTGCCAAATCTGGAATACGAAATTGTACAAGGAGTGATTTTGTTTGGGAAATTATAAATGCGCCGCGAGAATGTGCTTAATGCTGTGGTTTTATACACTTGTGAGGGAAGATGGAGAGGTGAGGCGGTTGACATTTCTGCCGCTGCAATAGTAATGACGGGGAGAGAGAGAGACAATATAATTCTATGGCAAAAACAAATGTAACGGGTGCTTCCATTTAACTTATATGTAAACTACAGGTCAGATCTGTGACGAGGCGATCCCGCTCACATTAGAATGCATGTTCGCAATGAAAGACTGAAGGTTGCACCGTACTGTGGAGAAGTACTGTAAAGCAAGGTCGTATTCATCATATTTTCAGCTGTCAGTTTGGAAAATGCGGCTCGCTATTATCTTTAAACATCGCAAAACACTCAGTGAAAACATGAAACGTCAATTATCTGAACAAAGCCTTTCAACATAACGGCAGCATAGAGCTATCTCTGCTTCTCTTGTTTGGAAAATGAACTTGTACCGTCTTTTAATCAATGCTGTGTGTGAGGGAAAAGCTCACGTGCAACTACAACACAATTCAACGGTCCTATATTACGCCGTTTTCTGATCTACAGTATGTTTTAATGTTGTTTCCTCCTCAAAAACACGCCTGGAGTTGTGTTTTGTTTCATTCCCACACTCACGCAACTCAAATCCTGCATATTTAGGCTGAGTTTTTCTATAGGAAGTGCTTTTAAACTCCATACGCCTTCACTCGAGTCATCTGGAAGAGTTCAGGATTAGATTTTGCAGAGTGATTTGCGGTGACGCATTAGCAAACACTGCCCAAAAAGGTTTGAAAAAATGCAAAATCAATTTAAACAACACATTTTCAGGAGCCTGTGCCGAATACAAGCGTCCACGGCCCTGTTTAGGTTTGATTTTCAACACAAAAGGCGACAGAAAGTGACTAAAGGAAACCATTAGCTATTTGAGAGAGGCTTATTTAACAGCCCGAATCAGATCTCCTTTTGTCGTTCCAATTGAGTCTGTTCTTTACGGTCAAAACAAAGCTGAGATTAAAGAGCCACTGAACGCCGAAACCACTTTTTTACTGATTAACTGTGCAAATGGGTCTAGAATAGAAGCGTAGACCGATCCCTGGCCTTATTTTGGCATTTTAGTGCATATTTGTAACAAAAAATCTGACTTTTGGGTTTGTACCAGACACTTTAGGATCAACTACAGCCACAACATTTCACTTTCCAGGTTGCTAATGAGTCAGATGCAGGGATCATCTCCCGGCGCATGGGTGGTACATGAGGAGCCCCTCTTGGCCCCGCCGATACCGAACTACGTGGCAAAACTCGCGTCGCCGGCACTCTCCATCGGCAGTACAGCTCTCACTGACCGGCGCTGTCACCAGGGCCGTATTAAGCCAATATGGAGCTATAACTCACACAGATACATAAACAAGGGCATTTCTCATGAGTAATTTACTAACTATATCAGCCCATCCATTTCCTGTGTTTTTACATTTGCACATACGTGTGGACTGTGTCCCGGGGTTCTACTTGGTGTAATCAGAAGGATGGGTTTTTTTGATGTTTTATTGAATAATCGTGTCCCCAAAAGGAAAAGTTTGAAGAGTGCTATACACAAAACAGTGAAACAAAAGAAAAGATATTTACAATACATAAACAGAACAGCAGAAATATGCTTCATAATCTGTAGTTAGTTTCCTTCCACGTAAAGGTCCAGGTCCAGACTGACTGAGGGAGGGTGAGTGGCTCTTTTATACCCCCAAGGCTCCTCCCCCAAACCAATTAGCACTTTACTGTGGGTTTCTACCTCTAAACCCAGGTTAATTAATCTAACACAGATATTGAAAAATATGGATAAACATATGACACAACATGGCCCTGTCCCTGCACCTGTAAACGAACTGGGAAAAATAAGATTAATATTTTATTGCCAAGAGTGAGGACAAAGTTATGGATATGGCTGATTTGACAGGGGACTCGTGCGCACCCGAGACTCCTGCGGTGGTGACGGGCGGCAGATATGGCGGGAAACGGAGACAGATCGGGGAAGGGGGAGTGAGCGGTCACGTAATCTTGATTTGTTGAGTATTCTCATTTTTCTCATTGTTGTTATTATGAAATTAGTGCTAATGACGAATTATATATGACCATTGAACATTCTCAAGCGAATAACATGCAAATTAATGAAAAATATTTTTAAAGTTCGTGCCATGTGGTGCCTCCTCACTGGTTGTGAACGGTTGGGGCCCCGGGGCAAAGTGTCACTGGCCCATATGGATAATCTGACCCCCCATCAAACACAAACCTGCACAAAAACTATGAAAAACTAAAACATATATGATCTCAGGCTGCGGATAGTACGTAACAGTCTTTAGTCATTTGCTTTTGATTCATATTTGATAGAATAACACAGACTTTTCCACAGCCTCAGATCGTTTCTCTTCGGCATCAGCTGAGCGGAAATGACGTCCTATAATTACCGTAGAAATAATAATGAATAATTTTAGAAATAAACTCACAGAAATGAAAACTGTCACAGCACAAAACAGCACGAAGGAAATACAAACGTTTTCTATAATTTTCTTCCTGTTTTGAGGCTGTTTCACATTCTGAGGTTCTGGACGACGTCATCGGCCGAAAATAAAACTGCAAATATCTGAAGAACCAGAATTGCACAAAAGAAACTTTTTGCAGCACAAACGACTGACATAGTTTTTGTGCAGGTTTGCGTTTGATGGGGCCATCTTCACGCAGGGGATAATCCGGCCTTGCTGTCACTCAGAAGTCAAGCCCTGCCTCACACTATCACCCCACCCGTGCTGCCGAGAACCGCCCACTTCCTTGGATTTTTTTACATTTTGACGTTGGGCGGAGTTAAATCTATCACATGCGTTTAGCGGCTCTTTAAAGTATAACAAGCCACAGACAGAGCATGCCTACTGTTAGCATCACACCCCCCACAAAATATCGACGACAACAGCTGCAAAATACCAACACACGTTCCGTCCACCTACATCACTGCAGTTTTCTCCGGAGGCAGCCAGACGAAAGCGTTCGGACGTCTTAAAAAATACATTTTGAGAAAAAATGATCACCAAAGACACTCTCCACTCCTCCATCTTATTACCAGGGCTGTCAGGCGGTTAATATTCAGCTATTCTTCTCCCGGAAAATGAAAAAAAATGAAGGCTAAAAAACATGGCCTCCCTGCTAGACATGCATTTCAAATATTCCTGGGGCGATATGCTTTTATAATAATGCATGAGGGCCAATCTCAGCCATGTTACAAAACAGAACGGTAAATCTTTTTAATGCCGTACGCGGCGTTGGTAATAACTCAAGAGGAAGTGTGTTCGCTCACTTGTCCCTCGTAAAGGTGTCGCGGAGGTTAGCGGTTAGCACATTATGTCGTAGCCATTTTCCTGTCAAAGCATTTTCCCAGAATGCATTTGAACTACGGCTTCGGCGGTTTGTGTCTGTCCGTGGCAGATAAACTACACTATCCCGGCTACTCCAGGATCTTTATGGTGTGTTATTACAGAAGTGAATTAGATGTGTTTAACCAGGGATAAATCAGGCTTTCGCATTATATATGTGTGTTTATGAGTGCAGAAGCAGCATTAGGCTATATGGACCCATGTTTTTCTTAAAATGCTGGCTACAGTCACCTTGAAATAAAGCGTGCATAGAATATATAGAATTAGAATATACTTTTAAGGTTCTATACGACACAAAATGGATTCCTGTGAGTTTTAAGCCGTGTTATAATGCGGTCACTGCTTCAAAAACAGACCCGGGGGCAGATCAGGTCCATATATTCTGGTCTTGCCCCAAAATAACTAACTTCCGGTGAAAAGGTGGATGAACTAATATACTCATATATATTATAATATTAAATTATACTGACTTTTGTTTCAATTAAGGTTTAATCCATGATGTTAATTCACAGATTCAAATAGGTTTTAGATTGAAAATATATTGTTTGGGCGCCTTTCATTGCCTTTCATATATTTTTTTTAGGTTCTTTGGTCCAGCTTTGTTTATGTAGTGTTAAATCTAAAAGAATATTTGTCAAGAATTTTCACACACACACAAAAAAAAACACATAAAATAATAGTTACATGTGTTAAAATGGCTCTTGAGATCAATTCCCACGATGTCACCGACAATATGCGTTTTCAAAAGAGCAATTTAAGCGTCAAAGCTCTACATAAAACCAATATATTATTATTAAGGCAAGAGATTTTGACATTTGTGTCAGTGCCGCTTTCACTTTTATGCAATTCAGTTTTGTATGAAGCTTTCCGGCGATTTCCTCACGACACTGTGCAGAATTCGAGCCTCTACACGTGACTAAGAAACACATGCTGGACTCACCCACAGCCTCGGACAGGCCGTACACCCTCTGTCCGTACGCGTCCGTCTTGTCCCAGATGAACGTGTAGGAGAGGTTTGGCTGAGCCGGGAACCACTTCTGGAACAGCCGCCCCACCACAGCGACCATCAGGTGCACCTAAGCGACACGCACTATGTTTTCACAGGACCAAAATGTCAAACTCGATTCAGATTCGAAGGGAAAGGCTCATTACACAATACAGATTTCAATAGACGTAGATAAATAATTACATTTTCAACAATATTATTTAATATTAACATGTAGTTCTCTATCCTCATCAGCCCCAAAACATGCTGCATGTGTCTCCAGGGAGAATGGCTGATCACTAATTATACGTCAATTAAATACAATTAATCAATTAAAATACTGTCTAATACTGTCTAATATTACTAAATACTCATAAAATACAACACTAAATACAATCAGTCAAAATACTGTTCCACTTTAACTGTCGGCTTTTAACTGTATGTTTTAATCTAAATGTTTTAACCTTGGGTGTCCAGAAAGGCGCCTGATAAATAAAATGTATCTTCATATTATTATTACTAATTCTGATATAGATAAATAAGTTCGAACACTATTTAAGTAATGTCACTTTTTGTCAGATTAATTACATATTTGTCTGTATCAAGTCCAATACTCGTCTAAGAAAAGATTCGTTTCTCTCTTTTGTTTTCTTTTTTTGCAATACCGTCTATAATATGTATATTATTTACAGTATATACGCTTTTGCTTAAGTGAATGAACATTGAACCCATAGACTGTATAAACAAGTGAGTCAAATGTCCAGTCAAATGAAGCTCAATGAGGCCAACAGGAGAGTTCCATATTTGGACCCCTGGTTTAGCCCCAGGAGACGGTTTTTCAATAGAAAGACAAATAGAGCCACAGCACTGACTTCACATTTGGACTTGCAGGTTAATTATGTCCATTTATACACACACAGTCTATGGTTGAACCTGATCCAATAATGAATTCTGAATATGGGGTGTTATTATTTTGTACACGTTTAATATATAGAGAGAAAGAAAGAGGGAGAGACTCTAAATAAAGAGAGAAAAGAGAGCGAGAAGCTAGTCTGACCTTCATGAGGTTGAATGGTATGGACGTCTGTGTCATGGTGACCTTCAGGACCGGCTTGTATCCTGCTGCTCTGGAGCTCAGATACACCAGGTTCAGGTCGCTGCCCGGGATCGACGTCTCCTCTTGTAACACCTGGAAAAGAGGAAAATGAATGGATCAGATTATTTTATTTTATTTAACCTTCATTTTACCAGGTAGAGAACCGATTCTCATTTTCAACGACGACCTGGCCAAGAGGCAGCAGAACCTTCACACATATACATAACATAGACAATAGACAAGACCATAAGACCATTCACACTCACGATTTACATTATTTACACATGTACAAAACACTATTTAAAAGCAGTCGCAGTGATCGTAGATACAGTTTGTATTGTGTTTGTGAAGGTCGATAAGGGCGGCAGTGTTTGGAGTTTTAATGTTTTCTGCAGGTTGTTCCAGCGAAGTGAAATGCAGTTTGACCAAGTGCGGGACGTTCACGGTGATGGTGCTGTTGGAGCAGAGGCTGCGAGTATCGGTGGAGATGTCGATTAGCGAGCGGAGATACTGAGGGGTTTTACCAGTTATTGTTTTATAGATGAATTTGTACCAGTTTATTAGTCTGCGAGAATGGAGTGACGGCCAGTTAACAAGTGAATACAGATGACAGTGATGGGCATTAAAAGTTAAGAGTTTTAATTATTAAAGATCCTATACTACACAAAACTGAATCAAAACCATACCTGGAGTTGTGTTTTGTTTCATTCACATGTTTGAAAATACACTGGAGCACTTCCTGTTTCACACGGAGTCTTTTTAGTTTGAGAGGAGAACCTCAATATGCAGAATCAGGATTTGTGAATGAAACAAAACACACCTCCGGGTAGACACCGCGTGCATAATTATGAGGCAAGTTGTATTTTACTTAGGATTAATTTTATAATTGAACCACTACAGTTCTCTGGGACAATCCAAAACATGAATAAACCTCAAAGCTGAATATTCAAGGGACGTAAAAGTGAAGTTGTGCCTTTCTTAGGAGAAAATCCATGTGTGCACAATTACTGAGCGACTATTAAAGAACTATTACGCGGTTTCACTTGTTTATTTTCCTCTGTCAGAATAGCAAACTCAAAATTTTCAAAGAAACATTTCTGACATAAAAAATAAAATAAAATAAATCACTGGAGTCAATCAAACTTTTGATCAGCACCAACCGCAGCCTCCCAGACACTGTTCAGAGAATCTACTATTTTCCTTTACTGTAAATCTCCTGTTTAAGATGAGCCCACAAGTTCTCAGTAGGGTTTAGGTCAGGCGAGGAAGGGGCCGTGTCATTATTTTTTCAGGCCTTTACTGGTTAAGCCTCGCAGTGGAGGACTTCGATGCAGCGATGGAGCATTGTCCTGCATGAAAATCATGGTCCTCTTGAAAGGTGCAGACATTTCCTGCACCTCTGCTGAAAGAAAGTGTCTTCTAAAAGCTCTCAGTAGGTGTTGGACTTAATTTTGAGTCCATCTTCAACCCGAAAAGGTCCAACAAGCTCATCTTTAATCATACAGCCCGTACCGGTACCTCACCTCCACCTCCACCTCCACGGCTTCTGAGGTGAAGTGGAGCTCTGGGCCCATTACTGATCCAGCCAAGGGCCCATCTCTCTGGTCCGTCAAGAGCCCATTTCAGCCTCCCTTACCTTGGCCATGTCTCTGGGCACTGAACACCTTGTACTTTTGGCCACTCCAGGCTGTAGTTCTTGAACACGGCAGTGCTGGAGGATAATGGGTTCCTCGTATCTTCATGTGTGATTCCTCTCAAATCTCTTGCCGTTAATTTGCGTCTTTCTTTCTCGTGACACTGTTGGCTGCTCGCGACAAAACGTTTGACGGTTCTGTGATCAGGCCCCAATATCTTTGCAATTTCAGAGTCAGTTAAATGTTTTTTTTTGCCTAAGGAAAAGAAGACGACTAATAATTCTGCACATCTTGATCCAGGGCGCGACAGTGGCACATAAAAGAATGTGATACCTGCTAACGGGAGGGTTGCTTTTCTTGTGCAAATTCCACAAAAAGCAGAGCGCGATTAGTCTGTTGTGCAATGCTTTTAGTGGGGAAAAGAATCAAATTTGTGAGACAGCGAAGCACTTGATCTAGCGCGAAGCTGCATTGCTAAGAAACAGTTCTCACAGCGCTAATGAACGATATAAGGTTTAATTGCTAATTGCTTTGGAGCATAAACAACATCGCCAACAGAGGTTTGTCATTATAACAGAGGAAAACAACAAGAAAGTGATAAATAAAAACTTGTTATAAAAGTAAAAACGCTGCAAATTAACAATACGGGATTTCAATTATCACGTACATTTCAATCAGCGCTGCAGATAAATGTCGTGTACTTAAAAGCAAAGTTATGAAGTTGCAAATAATTCAACAACTTCATAGTTAATGGAAGAAAAGATGTTAAAAGGTGCTACAGCAGGTTCAGGGGACAAAACTCAATCACGCAACACGCCAAAAGTCGCCCGGGACCATTCTCCAGATCCTAAACAAAATGTACCAAAAAAATTCAGAATATACGATTTTATTTGGCGGTATTCAAAGTTCTACCCTAAACGCGGCTGTATTTACTAAAAATGCTTAGATCAGCCCTCATAATATTGATATTTTAGAGGAGATTATCATTCTTGTGGTGCGTACATGTGCATTTGTCCCTTCTTTAAACAGCGATATGTAAATGCAAAACAAAATTATGGTGTTTTAATGTATTTAAATTATAATATAATGCTGTAGTAGAAGTTTTGTGATTATTCAGGATGAAGAGCTCTGATTGGTCTGTGAAATTAAATATGCTACAAATCACATTTTAACTGAACTAATAATAATAATAATAATAATAATAATAATAATAATAATACTAATAATACTAATAATAATAATAATAATAATAATAATAATAATAATAATAATAATAATAATAATCTGGACACCCAACATCACCTTTCAACAAGATAAACAAATTAAGTACGATTAAAACACACAGTTAAAAGCCACAGTTAAAGTGGGACAGTATTTAATTGCATTGATTGTATTTCGTACCATTCACACTAAGTTAATACCATCAGCACAAATACTTCCAATCAAAAACTTCCAATAAACACAATTTTCATGCAGATATAAAAAGTAACATTTTAAGAAATTACATAAATGGTGATAACCAGAGGCTAAATATAAGAGCAAAATGATGCAAATGATGATGATGATGATACTCATAATAATAAAACATTTTGCACTGATATTTACGTATATTACATTGCTCACATATATATATAACAAATGAAGCATGTTGTATTTTACATACTATACGTACATTAATGTCACTGTTTTTTTATTTTTTATTTATTTATTTTTTTGTTTTGTTTTTTCTTTCCTGTCTTATTGTAATTTGCTTAACACTGTACAAGTATTCAAGTTTTGGCAGCCAACCACTGTCACCGGTTAACTGTATAAACCAAAAATAAGGATCATTACTAATTTTGGGAGAAGGGGTGGGATATAATAAGTTTTACTTCTACCCACTCCTTTTCGGGCATGTGTATATATGTATATATATATATATATATATATATATATATATATATATATATATATATATGTATATGTATATATACGTATTTGTGTCCATATATCCATTCCTTTTTTTCTGTGTAACCTTGTTTATTTAAATTGAATGACATTGTACATATTCTGTGTATTACAAGTATCATATGCTCGAAAAAAATAAATTACTACTTACTACTATTGTATTTTATTTGTATTTAGTCATGTATTAGACAGTATTTGAATTGATTGATTGTATTTAATTGACCTACAATTTGACCCACCATTTGAAAAAAAATCTGACAAGTTTTGCAATTTCTGTTCAAAGTTCATAATTTAATCAAGTAGAATTGACAAAAAAAGATTGAAATATGAACTGATAAACTGATTTCATGTAATTTCAAGCATGTTTGTGCAGATCTAAACTAACGGGTTAACAGTTTTTATGCAGAAGAAGATATTACGGTGCTTCAAAACGGTCAGTTTGCTAATTACGTCCATTCAAACTGCGATTTTGATTTGATTTTTTGCTGAATCTTTACAGCCCTGTCATTAAGACGCATTTTCAAGGTTTCTGATTTGTCTTTTATGATGCATTTCCAGAACAACAAAAAAAACCACTGAACACATCCAGCACCCGGGAGGTCCTTCCGAGTCCAGTCTCCCGAACAAAGCCCGGCCTCAGACCTGTCAGCGCACAATATATCGCTGTTTACCTGAATGTTTACCCTGACTGATGCGCGGCGCTTTACAACACAATAGAGCTGTGGCCTCTGTCACCTGGGCCTTCGCTGAATCCATCTGTGAACCATTTTAAAGTCAAGAATTCAGCGTTAACCTCAATTACAGCTCGGAGAAAAGCTGACGAAACCGTCGCCAGTTCTCTGCAATAACATTGGTCACGGACATCTGCTGCTTTGGTGAGTCACTATTATTCTAGCCTCAAACAAGATCACATCCAAATTGTGCCAGTGATAGGAACTGTAGTTTTTGGCGAGTTTAAAATCCAGAAAGAATCAAATCTAATAGCTTTGACAGCTCATTGCGTTTTTTTGTCCGCGCAGGAAATCACTTCATTTAGTGTTTAAAAGCAACATTTTTATTTGGAACATATTTTCCCTCTTATTGGAACGCTCCGGAGCCGTTTCAGGGTGTCCGTTACAGATTTTCTCATTTGCTTTGTTGAAACTTAAAATGGGATTGTCACAACACGTCTGATAGCTTTTCGTGTTTTGCGAAAAGAGCGTCACTTAGCCCAAACATTTCACATTCACATGACAGTTTTAGAAACATGATCAGAGGCGTCCGGGAGAAAAGAGGTTTTGTCAGAACGAAGACAGTTTATGATCACGGAGGCCAGTTTTGAAATGCTCAAATATTTCATGACGGAGGTTTGGAGAATTGTACAAGGCAAACAGTGAATTCTTTTACTGTTTAAGCTCATGGTTCTTCCCTTACAAATCACGAACAATACTCGGTTTGCATAAAGCCGTCTCCAGAGGTGGGTAAAGCAGTCAAAATATACTCAAGGTTACTGAAAATTAATACTTACCCTGCAAAAAAGGCCATCAAAAAATAAGAAAAAATAAAAAAAATTTGACGTAAAAATTCCCTATTTTAAGTGAAATTTTCTGCCAGTGCAGTAAGAAATTTTCACTTACCAAGTTTTCTTAAAACAAGACGAAATACGAATCTTGTTCTAAGCAGAAAACACGAGTTTCAAGTATTTATGGCAAGATTTTTCACCTTATTGGTTTGAGAAGGAAGTTAAAGAGGCTTAACCTGGACTGAGTTAATATAAAAAGTGCTTAGAATAAGTTGTAATATCGAGATAAGATAAATCAGGATGGAATATCTTGAAACAAGTAAAAAAAAAACTCATCTTATTAAGTAAAAAAATCTTAAAATTGGTCTTTTAAGATGAATCTGCTTAATTCAAGTCAGTTTAACTCTGCTAGAAAATCCTTTTTTGTAGTGTACTATTACTTAAAGGTGCATTGTGTAACTTTTCTGGTGCTTTTCTCCATGGAGATGTTATTACTTTGCCTGGAAAGTTCCACCGTATGGTATTAAACCTTTCTATCTTCATGGAGACCAAACCAGACCACGTTACAGGTCAGATCTGTGGAGAGGCGACCCCGCTCACAGTCACAGTGCTGTTTTTTCTATGTCTTTTTTAGCTGTAAAACCTCTGTACCTGAATAAATGTAAAGCAGGGCTGTTATACAAACTGTGGAACATTCAAACCAGTGAAAAAATACACAATGCACCTTTAAGTAATAATTTAGGTCAATATGTTTCAGGTATTATGTTTAAATGCATGAAATCAATATAAATGATGCTATATGGACTCTTGGATCTTGTGAGCTTTTTATTTAACCTTTATTTAACCAGGTAAAGACCCACTGAGCTCCAGATCTCATTTACAAGGGCGACCTGGACAAGTGGTCAAGAGCAGAAAAAAATGAAGATAAAAACAAAAGGAAAACAACAACCAATTAAGATAAACATCAAATATGAAGGTAAAGTACATCCCCAAAGCTCAAAATGCTCTGTTCCACTCGGTGATGTCACGTAGTGGCAGTTCTCAAGTTAACGTCGACCTTTTAGCTTTTGTTCGGTAGAAATTTGCAATATACAGGCCTGAAATCATCCAAATTATTACTGTGAAGGTGTAAAGAGTTTAAAAACACAGTGGAGCACTTCCTGTATCACCGCATGACATCACAAGGTGGAACAGAGTGTTTTCTGTCTGAGAGAAGAACTCAGCCTAAATATGCAGGGTTTGTGTGTTAAACATGTGCATGAAACAAAACAAAACTCCATATGTTTTTGACGAGGAAATAACGTTATAATAAAGACAAGAAGGTGATGCCGAGAGGCCCAGTTACAGCTCACATCCGCGGAGAGGCGAGCCCGCTCAGAATAAGCAAGCGCGTTTGTTCAAGTGTTTCCTGGCGTTAAAAACAAACCTCTGCTTGAATAAATCCAAAACGGTGGAACATTTCAATTTAGAGCACATCTCCATGGAACAAGAAAAGTTCCACAATGCGCCTTTAGACCGTTTGCAGACTTGTCGTGCATTCGGCTGCCGTAAGATCTCGCTGTAACCTACATTTAGAGTGAACATCAAGCTCCTTCCTTCGGTGTAAAACACATCCGTGCAGTGCTTTTAAAGCGGGGGCGCGCTCTGCCTCTCCAAAGCCCGCGCCCCTGCACCCCGCCACGGGAGCCTCTGAAGGACTCCAGCTGACTGCATTTTCACACACTACTTATGGGTGAAGGGCAGGCTCAAGGACTCACTCAGATCTGCTCTCGGATTTTAGCGGGGATACAGCTACAAGATATGATGATACGACGTTAAGAATAACAGTAAACCCATGAATTATAGAGAGTGTGGGGACGACCCACTGCTACTGCTAAAAAAAGGAGTTTCTAGCAGAGTTAAACTGACTTGAGTTAAGCAGATTCATCTTAAAAAATCAATTTTAAGATTTTTTTTACTTAATGAGATAAGATTTTTTTACTTGTTTCAAGATATTCCTCCTGATTTCTCTTATCTCGATATTACAACTTATTCTAAACACTTTTTATATTAACTCAGTCCAGGTTAAGCCTCTTTAACTTCCTTCTCAAACCAATAAGGTGAAAAATCTTGCCATAAATACTTGAAACTCGTGTTTTCTGCTTAGAACAAGATTCGTATTTCGTCTTGTTTTAAGAAAACTTGGTAAGTGAAAATTTCTTACTGCACTGGCAGAAAGTTGAACTTAAAATAGGGCAGTTTTACCTCAAAATGTGTATTTTTTTCTTCTTTTTGATAGGCCTTTTTTGCAGTGTACTTCTACTACAACTACTGGTACTACTATTACTTCTACTACTACCAGAGAGGACTTATGGGTGAAGGACAGACTCAAGGACTCACTCAGATCTGGTGTTGGATTTTAGCAGGGATACAGCTACAAGATATGATGATATAACTTTAAGAACAACCAGTAAACCAATGAATTATGGAGTGTGTGGGGACGACTACTGCTACTTCTTCTACAACTACTGTACTAATACTACTTGTACTACTACTACTACTACTACTGTTACTACTAGAGAGGACTTATGGGTGAAGGGCTGGCTCAAGGACTCACTCAGATCTCATCTTGGATTTTAGCGGGAGCTACAACTACAAAATATGACGACACTACTTCAATCAATAAACCTATATTCGACAGGTACTATGATGACTACTGCTACTACTACTACTACTACTACTACTGCTACTACTAGAGAGTACTTGAGTGTGAAGGACAGTCTTGAGGTTGGCCTTGTGCAGATGCAGCGTCTCCTTGACCCGTCTGTAGCTGCTGCAGAGATGTGTGGAGTGACACTGTATCACGGGGGATGAGATAAGGAGACACACTGTACAGAGGCCACAGAGGAGGACAAATGTGTGCGGAAAATGTGATGCTACTACTTTATTTTTTAACTAAAACAAATAAGTTACGGCTCCTTTAAGGACAGAAACGACTACGGCTGCGATTACCACCGCAGAGATCCGAGCCCAGAGGAACCCGGGGATAAAAATGCTGTTGTTTGCCAAAGAACTTTGCCTCATTTACCACCTACTTCTACTACTACTACTACTGCACAGGATAAAGAAACGCAGCTCCAGCCTCCACCGCCGTGCAGTCCAAACATTCTTGTGGGAGAACAATAGATTTGTCTCCAGATAATAGAGGCAGCAAACAAAAGTGGGAGGAAGGAAATATTTACGAACAATTTGTCCAGTACTAATTGTTCCCACATAGCGCATATCTAATAAGGTAAAACACGGTTAAGTTGTTGTAGTAACAGAATAGCAGGCCAAATATGTGCTAATGACTGTGTTTGGATCGATGCTGCATAAATGCCGTTACTTTACTGCAGAAAAAAACAAACTTTTACACATGAATTGTATTAAGCCTGAATAAACTTGCACTCAAATTTGAGAGTTGCACTGTTCCCACACTGTGCCACGTTTGATCATGTGAAGAATTTGAACATTGTGTTCAGTTTTTTCTGGTAAAACTTGTATTTTTTTCTAAATATAATTCCTGGCTATCAACAAATCAACAAATCTTCCCAGTAGACAAGTCTGCAATGTTTTTATTTCAGTGTGTAATTTAATGTAGTTGTGATAGGGAAGGGCATCTGACATAAGAATCCACCAAAACAATACGCCAAAAATCTGACATAAAAGGGAACAAACAGCACTGAGCAACGGCAACATGAGGCGAGGCGAGTGTAGTGTCTCGCCCAAGGACACAAAGTCACTCTGCATCGCCATTAGTGGGAATCCAACCGCTAACCATATGGTAAGGGGGCATGAACCTTCTGAACATGTAATTAACTGACTGATTTGTTCCCGTAGCATTTTAAAGAGTCTGAAAACAACTAAAAATCTCACCGCAACACTGCTTTATTTACTTTATTCCCCTAATTAGCAAATGTTTAATCTAAAATGGACCAAAAATCTCTATCTGACCTAATTATGAACATTATCTTATACTTTCATCTTTGTACTTTTTGATTGTAAGTTGCTATTCCCATGTTAATGAACATATTTTCATCTAAAAAGCATTATAATTATCTCCATCTGATCTAGTTTACAGTAACAGTCACAGTATTCCCCCAGGACGGTCCCTGCACATGCAAAAAAAAAAAGAAAAAGTTAATCTTAAGTTGACCTAATTTAAATGTGTGTTACCTTTATTACCTGAATAAATGTATCCATAATAATACATAATCGTAAAAATAATATATGCACATGCAGAGGACCTGGTTGTTACTCAACATCTGTTCAGCTTATGGTGTGGAGCAGGATATAAAGTATAATCCAACCAAGGCCATGATCTGTAGGACCAAAGACGACGAGCGTACGGGAGATTCTGACTTCTGCCTGTCAAATGTTGTTTCTGTTACAACAAAATTTAAATATCATGGACGCATCACCACTGTGGACATGTCAGAGGAGGATGTGTACAGACGGTGCAGACGCTCTGTGCTCAAACACTCTTATGCATAAGTTTGGCTCTTGTACAAATGATGTAAAGTTGTTCTTGGTTAAATCATATTGTTCACTGTTGTACACAGCTCACCTCTGGGTTCATTACAAAAAAGCTGTTTGCAAAGGCCACAGGTGCCACAGTGAAGCTTTACGGTGGTTTTGAGGAGGCCACGATGGACGAGTGCGACTGAGATGTTTGTTACTGCAGAGTGAACAGTCTGCAGCTCTACTGAGAACTTTAATGCACAGTTTTATCTGCAGACTGAACTCACAAATCTGAGATTCAGTGCAATAAGATCTCAGTCCAGTCTGTGGAGACACTGGTGCGGCTCTTTTAACAATATAAATGTTTGTTTTGTTTTGTCACTGTCCTCGATTGTTTTTAAAAATGGACCATGAGTCCGGAATAAAGATGAACTGAATATATATAAATAATCTTAAAATGATTTGCTTTGGATGATATTTGGAAGAAATAAAATAATAATAACAGTGAAAAAAGCAATATAATATGATCAAACAGGGTCAAAACTCCACATTTTAAGTGCACCGCCAGGTCAAAATCTGGGTCTGGCCCTTCGCTTTAAGCCCCTTCATTCGCACAATATGTAGGAAAATAAAAAGGGAAGTCTCCTCGGACCCGATGACCATGAGAAGGACAAAAAAGGGGGAAAAAAAAGAAGAAATATCTCTCCAGGGATTCTGACATCCGCGCTGCTCAGTGGTATATTTTTCAACTGCGCTATTGCCTTTTCATTAGGCAGGCATTTAGTGTTCATTACAGAGCCATTACATCCCCTTTAAGACTGGCCTTTCGCTGGCCTCCTCGCTAATGGACTCGGCACCGGCAAAGGCTTAAGTAGCCGCTTTTCCATTGGCCGCGTTTGATCCGCACATGCAGCCTACACACACGCACACACACACTCGCACACACACACACAGCTGCCCGCTCCCCTTTAAGAAACCCCCCCCACACACACACACACAAAGGTTTACATAAAACCTGTCAAATAAAGTTTACACTATGGATTTACTGTGAGCAGTTTGTGCAAAATTGAATATGACAAGGATTTTAAACATGCAATTGGAGCAGTTCAAATTTGTTTAACTTTATTAATTATAGACGTAAATTAATGAAACTGGCTTCTCACACACTTCAGTATTTTTCCCTAGGAACATTTATTTTGCAAAATGTAAATAAATAAATGCATATATTTTTAGCATATTTTTTCTACCCTAAAAATATAATAATAATAATAATAATAATAATAATAATAATAATAACAATAACAATAACAATAACAATAATAATAATAATAATAATAATAATTGTGTATATTGTTAATTTGAATATGCTGTCAATGTTGGTAATTTTTATTTTATGTTGTTTGTATAAAAATATATATTTTAAGTAATTTTTTTGTGTGGGGGGGTGGAGTTCTTATTAAATTTTTTTTTACATTTGTTTTACTATTGCAGAAAATTGTTGATGTCTTAATAATAATAATAATAATAATAATAATTTTATATATTGTTAAATTCAATATACTGTCAGTGTTGGTCAATTTTACTTTATGTTGTTTGTGTAAAAAAATATATATATATACATATTTTTAAGAAACTATTTTTGTGTGTGGGGTTCTTTTTTAATTTGCTCTTTTTTTTTACTATAGCAGAAGATTGCTGATGTCTTAATCCAAATACTACTACTACTACTACTACTACTACTACTACTACTACTACTAATAATAATAATAATAATAATAATTCAACAGTTTTATCGTAAAACGTTGTAAAAATCATGTAAAATCTGAAATTAAGCCGAGATTTCATTTTCCCAGTGCTCTTTCCACAGCTGAAACTAAGCACCTCTGGCTCGGTCTTGCAATCATTAGACACTTGGTTTTCTTTTTTCCCCCACACAAAGATAACACACCAATTACTGCATTCCTCCGTGATGAGTGGCTGCAGCCCTGGCCAAAGGAAACATGCTATTAGGCTCATAGGCAGTTAGAGGCAGGAGCAGGGTGGAGCTGGTTCTGCTCTGTGTGTCTCTCCAGGCCACAGACCCTCAGCTGTGGTCCTGTGTTGTTCTTAGAGACGTGGGGCGGACTCCATCTTTGTCCAAAATGAAGTGTGTGTGAACGTTTAGCCGTTTCTTGCAGTTGTTTAGTCATTTAATTGGTACACTGAGATCATAAGGACGCACATAAAACAACAGAAAGGTGACGTTAGTGAGTGAGTTGGTATTTGTACGTTAAAAAGCAGAAGAAAACTCATGATTCATATGTCTGATTCATCGTCTGTCTTCATATTGTTATAGTGCAGTTGGGGTCAGAGACAAACGCCCCCTTTTTAGTTGACTTATAGATCACTGACAACTAAACATGTGTGACTTTTAATCTCTATTACACTTTGGTTAATTGCTAAATTGTATTCCTGACTACGTCCACGAGCTCAGAGCTATTTTCAACATGAATGCACCCAATATTAGCATTAAGTCTCAAGTGCAGATTAAAGTCAGCGCCCATGAAGACGGAGATTGTTTAAAAGATCAGCAAGAATCAAACTTCAAAATCAATATACGTAATACTTATGGAAACAACTTTTGATTAGTTTGAACTCATTTTAACTCACAGATCTGCAGCTATGACACTGCTGTTTCCACGTGTGATCAGGTCAAATACACACGTGTTCTTGTTCTGATTTCATTTAAAAGTGCTTGTGGCTACAGTTTTATGTAAGAAGCACTTATAGCACAAAATCAGCTCTCCTGTTGTAGCGCCACGTAAATCAGTTCTTTATGGTCAGATTGTGTTCATAACCCCTCAACGCCGAGTGTCACAAATATGCAACAAACCGTTTGGATCAAGATATAAGCAGAGATATAGCGGCTGCATTCCCCCAATGCCAGAGCAATGCAGAACCTTCATAGGAACCTTTGGCAAGCTCTTGTTTCTAGTTGTCGCAAAGGTGCAACATACCCAAATGTCTATTCATATTTTTTTTTTGCTATAGTCAAATTATTCATCTCAACCTAATTTACCATCTACTCAAAGGTAAACACCATACACCGTATATATGAGTGGACTAAGTGAGTGGGACGTCACCCATAGCGTTCAGCGCCGCTCAAATGAGGCGGTTACAGGAGTGAATTTGGAGCCAGGTTCTATGTTATGGATAGGATTTTTTTGACGGACAAAATAGCAAAAAAAAAAAAAATCAGAATCATGTGTCGCGGGTTCATACAAACATTTTAAGACCAAAATGACGAAGCCACAGCAGGAGATACAGACAGAGGGACGAGAAGGTCTTAAAGTGAGTCAATGGGAAAAAGGGAGAGAAGGAGCTGGAAGAACCTCCTGGAGCACTTCCTGTTTGGCACGCGGCGGCTAACGGGTTAGCTTAGTCCACTCATATATACAGTCTATGGCAAAAGCACACACAATTTTTTATATATACACATCTATATAAATTTTGACGTTAAGGGATTAAAACAAAGCTGAGACTAAAGTCTAATTTGACAGCTTCAAACAGAGCATTGCCTCTAGTTAGCTTCACCCACCAGGGAACGTTGATGACGGCTGCAAAGTTTCAGTACATATATAGCTTTTCCGGTGAAGGGTCTGTCACCTGCTTGTTTCCATAGAGACGTTATTACTTAGCTTGCAATGTTCCACTGGACTAATCTATGTACTACTCAATATCCACAGAGACAAGTTACAAATCTTTAATCTTTAACCAGTAAGAATGCATGTGGTCAAGTTACTTTTAGGCAATAAAACAACCTGCAATTAATGACATAAATGATAAAAAAAATACATAAATCTCCCCCTACCAGTAAAGTTACATGTTGCACCTTTACCTATACAATTCAGGATTACTATTGCTTAACTCATGCAGCCACTCCTTTGTTTCTGTACCCGACACTGTTTTATTTGTCCATATAACAAATGCAAACTTAGCATTCTCTGCCTCACACTCCGTCACCTCCACAAAACCATTCATTTAGATGGGACCACATTTCAAACTGGACATTGTTTTTTTTTTTACGGTTGTTCCCAAGAACTTCTGCCAGTGTATCTAAAAGTTACTGCTTTTTAAACTCACCAAGGTCACCGAGGCTAAAATCCTAAAAGTCTGCTCTTTATTTGATACTTTTGGAGAACAGGTTATTGTGGTTGTGATTACGGCCCGTGGGGCTCACTGCAGCGCCTATAAAGGTTGGTAGTTCAAATCTTGGTCTAGACAATTTAAATTCATTGTGTGTCCGTAGTCTACTGCAGTTCCTTCAACTACCTTGGTTGTGTGAATGTAAAGGAATAATTGTGGCACTGATTGAATTGAATGGACAACCTGATTGCACAATGCGCCAAATTGAAAAGCAATAAAACAGCACGGAGTACAAAATTGCAGTCTTTAGCAAGGTATAAATGTTCTTTCTACGTCAAAACTCCCACCGTGACAACAGTTAAGCAACAGTACGCTGCAGTCCAAAGACTAAACCAGTGCGATTCTGCCTACCTGTGTCTCTGGGATGATCGGGCCATCTGCAGACGAGCTTCTGTAAAACGTGGACAGAGGTGATGCAACGATGACCGGGTTTGGTCGGATGAAGCCGCTCAGGTCACAGCTAGGGATGTCATTCTCCTCCTAGAGAAATAAGATGAGTTAAATGTTAAAAAAAAGTATTATTTACTGTACAAATTATAAGGCTACATTAACACTGAGCTGTAACAAATGGTCTGTGCTAGCAAATAGTTTGAAAATAATCATGAAAAATGATAAAGAGTGGTAGTCCAAGAACTGATACTTGAGGTAAACCTTGGTAAATAGGAGATGGGATTGAGCAGATGATATAAAATGAAACAACAACAACAACAACAAAAAAACATGTAAATGATAAAAAGCAGTAGTCCAAGTACTGATCCTTGGGGCACCCCTTATTAAATGGGAGATGGGGCTGATCAGTTTCCATCAAATGAAAAAAGAAAGAAAGTTAAGAGCTTTGTGTTGCATTTTTTGGTATGAAAAGCGCTCTATAAATAAAGTTCGATTGATTAATTGATCAAAATCTGGAGTTTGATATTGGTTGATAGTTGGCGACATTTTGCGTGCATGTTCTCATCCTGCAACGTCAGCCATTTTGAGTTAATAGAATGAACTCTAAGCTCTCATTGTGGAAATTATGATGCGTAAGGGTTTCTGATTCAGTTTCAAACGTCGTGGTGGTGCTGATAACAAAATGCCTTGGGGTGAACTGGCGTGGATACGGGAGTCGTTCTGTGTCCTCTCCACCACCAGTCTCACTCATACTGATAGCCGGGCAAGAGAGGTGAACTATCTTGACGTTGCGTTTATTAGAAATAGCTCAAGAATAGCACTTACTTTCTTCATGACCAGTGTGTCCATCACATAGAAGACATTCCATGGCACCCACACCGTCCTGTACTGCGTGAGGAACGGAGCGCGCTCGAAACTCAGGGTCAACGACGCTCCCCCGTTGGCCAAGAGATCGAACCTGAACAAAACCAATGAAAAATACAGTCAGTCTCTCGCTTATTATGCATATGGATTAAGTGTTCAAAAGAAAAGTGCAAAAATACAGGAAGGAGTGGTATTTTCAAAAGCAGAAAACCTCAACCTATTTATGGCAGAATAAAGATTGATTTAACAAAAAAAGGCGCCATCTACTTTAGTCACTTGTTTTTTTACTACCAGTGTGGGGTCGGGGTTACCTCTGTGTGTCATATCTGCTGTCAGTGTCCAACCTGGAAGTAAAATTAGAAACTAGGAAAAAAAAATAAAAAAACACCTATTTTTTCCCCCCTCAAATGTGTTATGCCACACAGCCTCCACTTTGCATTGCTGGGAAAAGTTAATTTCTGACCATATTTATGTATATTTTTTTCAGATTAGGTTAAGATTAGGGTTAGGTTCAAAATCACAATCTGGAAGTTTTGAAATTGGTTGATAATTGGAGACATTTTGTGTGTTCTCTTGTCCAGCAGCTACAGCCATTTTGAGTCAACATATAAGCTGTTGTTGTGGAAATTAAGGTGAGTCAGGGTTAATGATTTTTTCGCGATCAGGTTAAGGTTAGGAATAAGATTATGGTTAGGTTTAGGAGCAGTTAAGTGGGTTAAGGTTAAAGCATAAGGCCAGGTCAGCTCGACGGGTCTCGACAGAACTACATTGGAGAAAAAAAAAAAACTCGGAAAAGACCCGAACAAAATCGTAATTATAATTCTGTTGAGTGTGTTTTAATGACATGATTAGTATAACATGCCAAAAGCGCTTTAAACAGCTCATATAATCCTTATTATAGCTACCATCCAATAGCCGCGAGCCTATTAAAATTGCACATCTGCCCCTTTTGATCCGTGTGCATTGTTGACGTGTAAATTGCCTTGTCTAACTGCATGTGCGCTTGTTGATTTCCATTCTGATGTATGTGCATATCATTACCTCCACATATGCTTTAGCCGTGTGTTTAGGAGCCCTTAACCTCCTGTGCGAGAGGCGAGTGGGCGTATGTATGTGCGTGTGTGTGTGTGTGTGTGTGTGTGTGATTGATTGTGGTCATGTGAATCTAATGCATTTTAAAAGAGTCTTTGCCGTTTGCGCCTCCCACACACAACGCCAGGAGAGACAGGAGAGCGGGGACACAGCCAAGCATATGTTTAGTGAAGTAGCCATCACTCTGTTGAGCTGGTGTTTGATTGCACAAACGTGTATTCGATATATATATTTTCCTTGATGTGCCTAAATGGTTACATCATCACGGTATGAGGGCAAACACACAGTTATTCACCAGGACATTTCAATAATAATTCAATAATGTCAGAGTGAAGATAGCTGGAGCGTAAATGGTTGTACTTATTATTCACCAGTGGCAATTGTTGCTATTGCAGCCATACTCTTTCTCCTTATTCTTGCTCTTATATTACGCAAATTGACTCTTTAGCGCGTTAAGTCGTGTTATTTTGTTGTCACCTCATCCTAAACAAGCCCTGAACTGCACTAAAGAACTGTCTACATGTCCCAGGAGCAGCTTAAGTTAACAGCTTCCGTTTACCTTTTGTTTAGTAGAGATTGGAAATTCAGTGGCTGAAATTATCCAAATGATTCTAGTGAAGGTGTATGGAGTTTTAAAACACAGTGGAGCACTCCCTGTATTCCCTGTATGTTTTTGATCAACAGTCTCGGTACCTGATTCTTAAAAAACATGAAAAATCTGAACTATTTCTAAACGGTTTCCATTGGTCTTAAGTTATTCCGTACTTACCTTCTCTTACATTCTGAGCATCCTAATTATTCACCAACTTTCTGAGACAAGAGCAAAGTTTATCATCACGGTAAAGCTAAACAACAACTAGCATGCTAACCACGTGCTTCCTGACCATCAGACAACAAAAGCGCCTTATAATTAACCACCAGACCAAGTTGCAGGCCAGAGGTATTTTATAGCATTACCAAAAAAATCTATAAAAAGGATTTCTGGATAGCACGTTCACGACTTGTTGGTATTCAAGCCCATTTTAACTGGTGAGATGGTGAATGCTAATGGGAATTTGAGCATCTCTTGGTTTGTCAGTGGGAGGTACATTTGCCCCGAGCCCTTTCTGTAACTCTGGTGAAGCTGCAGAATATTAGGTGATATCAATTCAGCTATATTCCCCCATAACACTGAAAATATACTGGAGATGTTTTCTTTTACAACTTTTGCAACAACTTCCAAACTCCGTGTATCTGACACAATTCCAATAGCACACTGCATTTGAAATGCGGCTCGATAACAGTGAGGACGTTTGGCCTCAAAGTCAAGCCTGAGACACTGAGGCATATGTGAAAGTACATAATGCAACACTGCTAAAGAATAATAACAACACAAGTTTCTCTCTCATAAATATTGTATACATTACTATAAAGTTGTGACTTGTGTATAAATGCAGTTATCCTCTGTGTCTCCACATACAGGGTAAACATATTCAAATCAAATATAACTTTTACAGATAACATCTGATTTACTCTTAGCTACAAAATGACACGGTGACCAACTTGTACTTTGGTCAAGAGCCTCGCATGAGTCTTTCATTTGAGTCGCCAGTTTCAATGCTGAAGTCCAGCTGGTTAATACTAGTGCTGTCAAAAGATTTTTTTTTAAAAATCAGATTAATCACACTTTAGAATTTTGATTAATCACGATTAATCACAGATAATTATTCTTCAAAAATGCAATTTATTATAAAAAAAAAACTGATATTATTGACATTTCTATTGCTGGTAGTTTTGTTGACATCATTGCTGCGTTGTTTGTCGTGCTCGGTTTGTTGTTGGTGCAGTAGCGTCGTTGCTGCCGCTGAATCAAACACGTGTTTTGCTTTAAGTTGGTATTTTAAACATGTTGTGTTTAAGTGGAAAGAGAGTTCATCGCTGCGACATCTGCAAACTTACCAAAGTCGCGTATGGACAGACCTGATCACTGACCTCATAACCTGCTCAGTCTTCCAGGTCATCATCCGCACTTTCCATAGAGGAACATGTGCGCTCAAAATAAATTGTGTGATTAATCTGCGTTTAAAAAAAAACTAACATTAGTGCGATTTTTTTGTGTGATTAATCGCATGTGTTAACGCGTTAATGTTGACAGCCCTGGTTAAAACCTAAAATGCGTCTCTCTGATCTGAATCCTCACTACCTAAACCCCAGAACCTGCAGTCATTAAACCGTGCTAGTGCAGCCTCTGTAGCTCAGGCAGTGAATTCTGGAGGTTCTGAGCTTTCACATGAGGCATTACCTGTCCTTACACTGAGAAAATAAAGTATATGTGTCCTCCACGAGGTGCAGGTTTAGGCACCAGCAGCAGGTTTATTTATGGTCGTAATATCCTTTATTAAAACGCAGAGGGCAGCCTTCACACAGAAGCAACTGAGCAGACTTTTGCAGATGATCGTTTTAATCCCTTACTCCCCTTTAACTGGGTTGTACAATGAAAAACTAAATGGACAAATGTTTATGTTTTTATATTACAGTGAGTTTAGCTGTAATAATAATAGCAGGGCAGTCACACTCACATGCCGTCCTTGCGCGTGACGGTGTAGCCGTGTTCGGGGTAATGAACGAAGGTCACATTGACTCCGATGAGGGGCGTCCCGTCAGCTGTGAGCACCTGGCCCCGGATTATAGACACCAAACTGTGGAGGGAAAACAAACATAGACGGGATAACTCGAAGGATTAACGACATTTGCAATATTTTTCACATTTTATAACCTGTTGACAACAGTGGGGAATATGCAATGTTGAGATGGCAAAAATCTATATGGCACGAAGAGGTAATGTGATAGTGATGATTTGCAATATAAAGGTGTATTATGTAACTTTTCCCTTTGTCTCTATGGAGAAATTCCTTTGAAATGTTCCACAGTATGACACATTTGCCTGTCTCCATGACACAGCCCTCCATGAGAAACATAATGCACCTTTAGGGACAGACACTGGATTAAGTTTGGCAAAGGCGCCTTAAAAACCATTTTCAGATACAGAGTCACTGGTAAAAGTGAGCTTAAGGTACACAAAACTGCTCCTGATTTGTTTCTTTTGGTCCATATAAAATTATTACGATGCATGGTAACACTTTATGATAACTAAACCTTTAATAGCCTTAATAAAGATAGAAAAAAAACGAGTTAATGAACAAATGGTTTTATTAAGAATGATTCAGGATTAGTTCTTAATTTGGGGTTAACTAAGAAACTATAATTAAGTCTTGGTTCATGTTTTATTAGGGCTAATTAAGATGTATTTTTACAGTTACATAAGGTTCCTATAGCACAGACTGATAACATTATGCGCTCACAAGTATCATCCACATAATTCGACTTGTTGACTTCTGCTATAAGTTCACCTTCTCCACCTCCCAGAACTATCTCATTTGCATTGGGGTTTTCTTTCTGCGTGGGGCGTCTCATTGTAAGCGCAGAGAGCACCGATGCTTGACTCCAACTCAAAACATTTGAGCAGAGCTGTGGGAGCAGCGTAATGGGACAGAGATATTAGCACACGGGCCACGGTGGCACCTCTCTCTCTCTCATTTACATATCTGTGCATGCTGCCGCCTCCATCAGACACATTCAAGCGAACTGGAGGAGATAATGACCAGAAAAGACTCGAGCGGGCGAAGAAGAGAAGCGATGAAGAGCTTCTCCACTCATTCTTCAACCTGACGTACAGATCCGGGGTGTTCCTGTCCACACGAGACCTTTGGTTTGACTCCTGATGGATTATGATTTGCAGTTTCACTCGTGCATCATTTTGACGTTACACCGGTGTTTAAAGGGCCCGTACTGTCCCATATTCTGGGCTATAATGTATAATGTTGTTTTGTTTCATTCACACACAAACTGCATATTTATAATCGGTCGAGTTCTTCTCTGAAACCGAAAACACCCTGTGCCACCTTCTCATGTCATGTGGTAATACAGGAAGTGCTCCACGGTGTTTTAAACTCCATCCTCCTTCACAAGAAGTATTTGGATGGTTTTAGCGCCGGTATTGCCAATCTCTACTGAACAAAAGGTAAAAGGGGAGCCGTTAAACTGAAAACTACTGCTCGATGACATCACAAGGTGGAACAGAGCGTTTCGAGCTTTGGAGATGTAGACAGATTAATAATAAAGCGTTAACTCAAACATTTGTGAATGAAATGAAACACAAGTCCAGGTGTGTTTTTGAGGGGGTAACATGGCTTATGTGTAATGTAGGACCTTTAACACTGACTACAGTCAAATTCAGCAGGTTTCAGCAGGGCCGTATTAAGACAATGTGGTGTCCCTGGGCATTAATCTTCACTGGTACCACACACACCCCCACCCACACATGCACACACCTTACCCCTGTCTTCCTGTCAAAAATAGTACACATTTCTCATATGTAATTTACTATCTTAGGACCTCTCTACAGGCCCTGTTCACCTCCAGGACTCGGACATGTGCAGGTCGTATCTGACCCTTCACACCCTGGACATGGACTTCTCGCCCTGCTCCCCTCAGGCAGGAGGCTACAGTCCATTCGGACCAGAACCTCTCACCATAAAAACAGTTTCTTCCCCTCTGCTGTTAGACTCATGAACAAAAACTCTCAGACTGTTCCCACCTCCTGCTCTGCTTCAGTCACATGACCCTGGGCTGTCTGTTCTGCACTGATCATTACCTGCACTGTTATATTCTCGTTAATTTGTACATTTTTGTGTTACATTATAGTTTATTATTTTCTACTTTATTTTATTTGTTGCATGTTTTAGTGTTTGTCGGCGTTTCGCTCCAAGTATCGCAGCAATTTCCTAATGTTGTGAACCTGTTCACTCATATGGCAATAAAACCTTTCGGATTCTGATTCTGAACTTCATCAGCCCAGAAAATAAGTCTAAAATAACTTGCAGCGTCCAACTATGGCCATGTAATCTCGACTTGTTCAGTATTATCATCACTATTATTGTAGTTATCATGAAATTAGTGTTAATGACGAGTTATATATGGCCATTTAACATTTTTAAGTAAATAACATACACATTTTCCTCCCTGGTCGTGAATGGCTGGTGCCCCTGGGCAACGTGGCACTGGCCCATATGGATAATCTGGCCTTGGGTTTCAGATGACCTCATGATTCTATAGACCAATAATATTTAATACAGATGCATGAAAAGCACCTATTGATTTGCCCTAAAATGCCATTGGGACAACCTGTCAAGTGATAAAGAATAATAATAATACATTTTATTTATTTCTGGACCCTCAAGGTCACCTCACAACAACATAAACAAATGAAATACGATTAAAACATACAGTTAAAGTGGGACAGTATTTAATTGATTGATTGTATTTAGTATTTAGTAATGTATTAGACAGTATTTTAATTGAAAAGTGCGATAAAAGCAGTACTCTGGGACCCTAATCCAAATACTGAGGAGGTGGATGCGTTTTAAACAATATAGAAAAACACCAGGATCTTGTAGAGCGGCTTAATACGAACATTTTAAGACCAAAACGATGAGGCTCACTGCAGGTACCGAGAGAAGGGTCTGACTGATCTTTCACTGTGAAGTCAACTGCCAGAGTAGATGGAGCCGGAAGCGTGCCCATTTACACAGTCTGTGGACAAGAACGCTAACTACTCTGCCACTGCAATGCCATTTCACAGTACACATTTTCCATTATGCAAGTTAATTTATTTGTTATGCCTCCTATGATGAACTGAGAGAATAATAATACAGCAGATACACATTTTACTCCAAAAGTTATATCATTTTAAATAAGTTCATGTTTTTAAATAGACGTATTAGATTAAATAGAGGCAAAACATTGTAAAAAGGTAAAAAAAAAACACAAAAAAAAACAATCCACTCATTGCAGACATTGATTTAAATACCAAATCTTTCTCAGCACAATACAACTACTTTTCCATCAATCCACTCAACCAAATTCACATATTTAAAAAAAAAAAAAAGAAGAAAAAACATTTTCCAAAGCTGAAATATCTGTTTTTGCCAGTGAATTCTTGATAATTTCTTTCATACAACCCTGATGCTGTTTGGTCAATGAACAAAGTGACTCACTCCATATTTTTTTTTTCTTTTCTTTTTTGCCAATTTCAAAACGATTAAATCTCAGCATCCAAAGTGAAGCACTGATCCGATCAAAGCCTTTTAGATTTCTCCTGATCTCATTCATGAGGCACTAACCACTCGGGGAGACGTGCGTAAATATTCTCAGAGCAAATCAAATCAACCAAGTCATGGGATTATTCAGACATTCACATCTCTGTATTGCATTCAGTGGGACTTTTAGAAATAAAGGTTGATTTTGTCTATTTAAATTCGGTTTTACCAATATTAAAAATCCTGTATTATAGCCATAGACTGTATATATAAATGGACATACAGGAAGTGAGCACGGGCACACTTCTGGCTCCATCGACTCCAGTTCATTTTGTATTGAAAAACCGCCCCTTTCTGTAACTGCTGCTGTGAACCTCATCATTTTGGAATTAAAATGTTCGTATTAACCAACTCACTCACTGCACCCACATGATCCTGCTGTTTTTACGTCACTCTTTTGCCCGTAAATCAAGACATGAACATTAATAAACCCTTCTTAGCTCCATTAACGCCCCGTTTACACATACACGGATATTTTTAAAAACAGAGAAATTTCCCTTCGTTTGTCCCCATCGCTTACACGCAAACGGAGAATTCGCCTCTGAAAATTAATCTTTCTAAAAACTCGGCTAAAGTGGAGATTTTTGAAAACTACGGTTTGGCGTTTGCGTAAAGTGACGTAAACGGCGTTTTAGGCAGTTGACACCAAAGTGTGACCAGTGTTAACGTTTTTCTCTGGTGATGATCAGAAGCGTCAGAGCAGCAGTCGTGTTACTTCTGTTCAAACACTCGTCCTGTGTTTGCATTTGCACAGCTGATGTTTCATATCCATGAAGAGACGAATGAGGCGAAGGAGCTCAGCAATTTTCCCTCTTGTCCTTACGACCCGAAGACCCAGTCGCCGTCACCGCCAACGCCGCCGTTTTTTTGACCTGGGCGGAGCTGCTGTCTGGTGGGATCATTTGGAAAATGAAGTGTTTGTCCCGGAAGAGTGATGTGAAAATTTTAGGATGTGGCGTCATCACTGCTGTTACTCTCTGACTTGCTGTGTTTTTACATCGAGACGACCATCATCGCTCGACGGCGTATTTATGCGGGTTCATGTAAACGGAAACTTTTTTAAAATCGATGCTGTTATTTCGGAAAACGGAGCGAGGGAAATATTTGTTTTTAAAAATATCTGTGTAAACGGGGTCTAAACTCCTCCTTAACCATTGGTGCGACTGGAAAAGGGCGTTACCTTCAACAGTCTCACTCTGGATTGGCTCTTTGGAACTATAATATATGGACCTGCTCCACATTCGCTCCCATAACTGGCCTTGACCAGCTTCATTTGTCTGGAGCCGAGCACTACGGGTGACGTCACACTCAGTTAGTCCACTTCTTTACGGTCTATGATTATATTTCCTGTATCCATACAAATCTGCATAAGAAATAGCTAAAAAAACACATCCATTTTGATCATACTACCTCAAAACTCTGCAGCTCATCTCCCCCCAACCAGCCCCAATTCAAAACTACATGCAGGCCTATTATTGCACCATTTGAATTGCAATTCTTATTCTGTATCGGGCTGAGACACAAGACCCGAATGTCCTCCACTTCCTCCAACACGACCACACAATGTCACTTTGCTGCAGGGCTGATCTGACATAAGCCTTTAATAACTCCATTGATTTTTAGTCCATGAGTTACTTACATTATAAAGAGCAAATTAATGTCCAGGTATCTGTGAACCCTCCAGCACCAAACTCATAAATGCTCCAAATAATTAACTGCCATCGTTCACGGTACGATCCATGGAGGACAAAAACGGCATTTGGACTGTGGTCAAGTCTTCGATTGAAGGATCATTATTGAAGCATAAAAAAAGACTAAAACTAAGTCATAAATCAACAAATTAATAAATCTTCCTTTTTAAAATTTGTATTTCTTTGCAAAAATGTCTTGCCCCAGAACAGATATAATGGATAAGCACCTCATGAGGTCGAAAATTGCACTTCAAACAAGGCAGAATTTTTAACAAAGCGGAAGAAAATATGTCTATTTTAAAGCAATGAATTATGTTTATGTTTTACTCCTTAATAATTTAGGTTTATTTAAGTAAAGATTTTAGGTAGATTAGACTTTTCTGATGGATGGTTCACCACCTGCTTGTTTTCATGGACATACTGTAAAAAAGCCAAAATTTAAGATATAAGCACTTAAATTGACCTTAACAGTAGTGAAATTATTTGTCGTGCAGCAAGATAATTGTACTTGACAAGTTATAAAAATAAGTTAAAAGAAACTACCTCCTACCTAGACTAGAATTAAGCAGACTCAGAACTAATAAGTAGATAATAAATCTGAAAACACGATGAAAAACCTGATATAAGTTTTAAAATCTTGGCCGGATCAGAGAAATTTGCAGTGTGTCATTACTGGTTTGCCTATGGAAAGTTCCACACTATAGCATCAAAATGACCCGTGCGTAGCCAACATAAACGGCCCTGGTTATTTTTATATCGCACTTTTCCGCGTTCAAGACCATTTTAAGTGTCTTGCCCAAGGACACAACAACAGTATTCATTTCTGGGAGCTGGAATCGCGAAATTACTGGCCACAGTCAGATTTGTGGAGAAGTGGTTCCTTCTCACAACAAGAATGCATGTTTTTTCCAGATATTTTTGAGCAATGCCAAAACCTGTAATTGAATAAATGCAAGATAATTATGTTTAATGCCCCAGTGTGGAACATAACAGGCAAAGCAATAACATTTCAGTCGAGACGAGCAGACGGCGGACGCACCTGAAAAGTTACTACTGAATAGAAGGAGTAGATTTTCAGTTAGTTTTGGTCGCGAAAACCATTATGTATTGGCAGGTTTTAGCATATTACACTTTAAGATGTATTTTCCAACCACCACAAGCACATGTTAACCTATTTCTGCTCAATTTATTTTATTTCCTTTCTCTTGCCATGAATGAACTCACTGTACGCGCTTTGGTACCACTGGGGTGAAATGGGCGGTTGGGTCATTTTGGACCGAGCTGAGAGAAAGCAGGAGGCGGTCAGTGGAGAAATAAAAAATAATAATACGAGCACTATTATAAAAGCAGGCTCAAAGCAATTTCGCCGTATTAATTTTTTAGAAGGTGCCGCGGGCCAGTCTGCGGCCACAAACACCTCCTGTCACTGTGCGAAGAACTGATGTAAATTGGTATTGATTTAAAATACAATAGAGCTTTTCATAGATCATTTAAGACGGCAAACTTTGTTCATTCTTTGCATAGTAGTTTTCATGCCCTCTGGTTTATTGCATTATAAAATTTAACCCTCTTCTAAGTGACTTCATGCTTTGTTTCGCTTTAAATCTCATCTTCGGTCTTTCTCTAGGACTTGGATTTTCTGTGGATCGAACTTCTACATCCAAAAGCGGTATTGGCGTCATTTTGGTTAATCTCAAACCATCTTGATCTAAAAATTTCATCTTTAAACCATGTATTTTTGTTGAGTAATTCCTCATCCTGCCATGTGAAATCTGTCCTGTGCATTTGGCCCATTCTTCAGTGGGACTGGGTAACCACCCTGCAGTGCCCATCTCCGAAAATCGAGCCGAGTTTGGTCGTTAAAAGTCCTATATTAAACAAAAATGGATTCTTGTGAGATTTAAGCCATGTTAGAACGTGTATCTCATCAGAAACACACCTGGAGTTTTGTTTCACTCATATATACTTGAGTAATCCTTTATTATTTTACACCTCCACAACTCAAAATGCTCTGCTCCACTTTGTGCTACCAGGTTAGCTTTTTAGTTTGTGTTATGCAAATGGGCAATTCCAGGTCTGAAACGAACCAAATACTTTCTGTATCACCACACGGCATCACACAGTGGAACCGAGTGTTTTCAGTTTGAAGAACTCTTCAAAAAAAACCTAAATATGCAGGAATTGTGTGTTAAACATGTGTGAATGAAACAAAATACAACTGTAGGTATGTTTTTCATGAGGAAACAACATTATAACAAATCAGAAAATAGTGTAATATAGAGCATTAGCTTAGCATTAGCATTAGCACCCAAAGGAACCCCAAAAGAAACAGGGAGACACTCACACTCCCTCAATACGTCTGGGAATCAAACTTTAGAAATGAATGATGTGGGGCAAGCGTGATAACAACTCTACCATCTATGCATTTAAACCAAAAAAAACAACTTTTTTCATTTTTTCATCAAGAACCACAAATCTAAACACAGACGAAGCAAAGGGCCGATCAAGGGTAATAGACTGATGCTCCGTACACTGAATCATTGAAATTTATGCATGTTTAACGTGTCAGAATGAGCCATGAGTCCTTTAGTCAAGCTAAGATCCTCAAAACCACACAATAACTATTAAATACTGGATTTATCAAGGTAAATTTTCAAAAAAAACTTGCAGTAAAAAGTACTGCTCAAGGTAATGTAGGCGAATTCACCTTGAAGCCGGAGGACCAAGAAAAATTTGGGCCATAGTTTGGACACGCCTGATCTAAACCATAAGATAATGTATTTAGCTTGTCCCGTTTGGTAATTGCAATGTCCATCTACGTAGTTCGTTATGAAGTTAATATATGTTCAGCAATCAGCGTTTTGTTTTGAACAGTTTTGTTGTTATAAATTGGTATTGATCCAAAACACACCACAGCCGCCTTCGCTAATTGCTGCCCAATAATTTGAGTGTTTGTTATTAAGTGCATTTTTTTCATCTGCTAAAAGAAAAGAAACACATTTTAAACCAACAAATTCAACACAAAAAATGCATTTAAAACCCTCTCTGCGGTCTGTATGAGAAAACATTTTTATTACCAAGCTGTGGCCTCTGCTTTTTTACACAGCGTTCAGGCGCACACGGAAAAATGGGACAAAAGCGAAGCAAATAGCGGCGCCGAATCGCAATCATGTTTCACTAGCCCAGCCTTCACCACGGCAACGCTTATCATACTTATTGAATGTTGAGTTGAAGGAGACATGGGTTTTTCTGTATACGCCTTAAGCTATTTTTTGGTTTGTTTTTGTTTATTTATTACAAATTTGTCCAGACACAAGATGAGCTGTCAGGCCTATAGCGATGGTGAATAACATTGAGGTTAAGTTGACAGTGACCTAGAGCCAGTGTGGAATTATTATGAGTGAAAACAAAGAAATGACAAACAAGATGAAAGGCAGGGCCAGCTCTGATTGAGTTACTCTGAGAAATAGAGGCCATTTAAACAAAGTGTTAAAAACTAAACTGTTATATTCACAGGATAGAGGCTGTATAGAAATCAGCATATGGGCAAACAACTGAAGATGTTCTTCCTGCTCAGTTTGAGATGAGGCCGTCAGGCAGAAGGTTCAGGGCCCCAAACTGTGAACTGAACAGATTCAGACAGATTCTTTTGTGCCATTAGCCATGAATCTGCTAAACTCAGAGAGAGCAGTTAAAAAGAAAAGTAAAAGGCTTAGGGAATGTGCAATTAAAACCGCACATAGGCTTAGGGAATGTGCAATAAAAACTGCACATAGGTTTAGGGAATGTGCAATAAAAACTGCACATAGGTTTAGGGAATGTGCAATAAAAAACGCACATAGGCTTAGGGAATGTGCAATAAAAACGCACATAGGCTTAGGGAATGTGCAATAAAAACCCACATAGGTTTAGGGAATGTGCAATAAAAAACGCACATAGGCTTAGGGAATGTGCAACAAAAAATGCACATAGGGAATGTGTAATTATGAATAGATACAAGATTGTGAAGGTCTTGCCTGTACAGACTGACTTAAGGTCCTGTTTCACTCGTGCTCATATTTGGTCTCTTATCTATTTCTGTTCTATGGTTGATGTTTGTGTGGTGCTGATGTTTTTGTTTTGTCCTGTCTTTGTGTTAAAGCTGTGACTTCCTGTCCCAAGACAAATTTCTCCCACGGGAGACAATAAAGGATTATCTTATCTTATTTTATCTTATCTTATCTTATCTTAGTTACTAAAACCACCATATTATTTAATGCCAGTTTAAATGATTGTAAGACAAGATATATATGAAAACAAACTAACTGTAAGTCTGTGTTTCCTCCAGTCACCTCTATGCCTGCGCATTCAATAAATGTCATGTTTCCGTACCTTCTGTTGAACGGGTTGTCTCCGGTGATGACGTGAGTGGACTCTGGGCCGACCAAGAAGTGGATCCTCTGGTAGAACGATCTGGCAGCCTGGAGGAAACAAAGACGTTTTTATGAAGTTTGGGAAAAATATTCCAATAGGAGCTAAACGTGAGCCGCGACTGTTCAAACGCTTTTCTTATTGTCACACTAGTTTTAGTGAGATGTGCTGATGTGTTGATCCCAGTGCACATGTAGGGCATAATATATCCAAATATGAGAGAGTACCTGTTGTTAGGGCAGTATCCGCTGTGAGTTGAGTACCTGCTGTGGGGTGAGCACCTGCTGTGGGGTGAGTACCTGCTATGAGTAGAGCACCTGCTGTGAGTAGAGCACCTGCTGTGGGGGGAGTACCTGCTGTGAGTAGAGCACCTGCTGTGGGGGGAGTACCTGCTGTGGGGTGAGCGCGGCGGGGGACTGGCTGAGCACCTCGGCGGGGTCTGGAGACCCTTTACAGAACTGCTGAGTCTGACAGGACGGCTGCAGGCAGCAGTCCGGGTCCATGCAGTCGGACAGACCGTCTGAAACACACAGTTAACTCACATTTATATACAGACGTCTGAAACACACAGTTACCTCACAGTTACCTCACATTTATACGACAGCGTTTCAACTTCCTGTTTGTGTCACATTTAGAATTTTTCCCATTCAAAAAATGGTTAATCACTATGGCAACCTCCCTAATTTTCCATCATTCTGGACCAGTGGAGTTAAAGCCACTCATTTCAATGGAGACTGATCGAGTAACGGGTCAGATCTGTGAAGAGGCACCCCCCACTCACAGTAAAAAATGCAAACACCTGGAAATGAATAACTGAAGTGCGAATGATGTTAAGGAAATAATACGTGAAAGTTTACATTAGAGTTTGGTGATTAACTGTTTTTTTTTCTTTCTTTTTTACGGAAAATAATGATAATGAATGACTATTTATGTAGTTTTAATAAAATTTAATACAGATACAAATACAGTTTATCATTGTGTAAATTTTATTGTTATTTCTGAGTATTGATGAAATGATAATTGTAAATGTTTAAGGACCACAGATGGAAATTAGCAATGTGGCTGGTGCAGACATTTTTGCCCTGGCCTTACGTTTAACTGTGCACTGTCCTTTAAATAAATGAATAATAATAATAATTTTAAAACAAACTGTACGAAACATTCAAGGCAAAGCAATAAAATCTCCATGGAGACAGGGAAAACTCCACCAGATTTACTCTTAATTTCGCACCGAACTAGATGTAACCTGTGCACTTTTACTGCAACTTGAATATTTTCCATGTATTTTTGTGTATTTTCAGTTTGCCAGTGATTCTACCTGGACTGAAGGATTTTACATACACGCACAAAACGCTCGTACACATGTTTCTGCAATCCAACTGTGGGAAAAACCCTGATGTATGGATATTAACGTGCTAAACCCGATCGCTGCTCTATAGGGAAAGGACGGAGGGATGAAGGGAAAGAGGGAAAGAGCAGAGGGATGAGGCTGGAATCAAAACGGGAGGAAACGGAGAAGCACCAGAGGGCGGAGGGACCAGTGGAGGATAAAGTGGGATTAGGAATAATTATAGATGCAGGAGGGACGCTGTAAGGAGACAGGGAGGAGAGACAGGAGGACGGGAGGAGATTTAGAGCGATGAACGGACATTAGACTTACAATGGGACAGGACACGGAGAGCGGAGGAGAGGCGGAATAGAGTCTTTGTTGTCACAGAGAACCGGCAATGACAAACGAGGCGCTCTACGGGGAGATAATACTAAAGGAGGCGGATTTTAGTTTGGTCATTTCAAAATATTGCAGTTTTGTGTGTTTATTGTGCAACAGAATAAACTGCATTCCAACAAAGGTTTTTTTTATCTCTAATTAAAACTGTAAATACTAAATTAAAGTCCTAAATTACACAAAATTGACTCTTGGGAATGTGAAGATGTTGTTAACTCCTCTTCACACTTCCTGTATCACCATGTGACATCACAAGGTGGAGCAGAGTGTTTTCAGTTCGAAAGAACTCAGCCTTAAAGGGAACTCTGGCACGTTTGAAGCTAAAGTCTGTTGCTAGAGGTGGTCGAATTCAGAAGCCAAAAAGTGGCACAGATCAGTGTTGTGGAGATCTCACTGTGGCAGTGAGTCTGTTAAGGAAACAAACTAGTGCAGTGATGGGGGCAAGTTCTTAACTTCCACGTAAAACGCCAATTTGCTTCACACTGAAGAAGCTCAACACCACTTTAACCCATCTGACAACAGCCACGAGTCTAACAAACAAAACGCTCTGCCTGGTTCACTCATTAGTGTCTGGAAACGTTAGAAAACAACTTTATAAGCAGCTTTACTTTCACATGCGGAAGCCCAAAACACTTGATTGTCGACTCCAGCGGCGGCGAGAGGCTCGAGCCTCCAGAAGCAACAAGTGAGAATCGACGACTGATGGAGAAGAAGAAGAGAAACTGAAAGTTGTTGAAAGAAAATGGTTCGGGAATGTATTTTTTTAGCGTTTAAAAAAAATACATAATTCACAAATGGGATTAGAAACAACATCGGCGATCGAGTCTTTTGGGCTTTGTGCAGTGGGAACTCAACAAGCTAAACTAAGGCTGTTCATAAAGTTGTTTTGTAATGTTTCCAGACACTAATGAGTGAACCAGGCAGAGCGTTTGGTTTGTTAGACTCGTGGCTGTTGTCAGATGGGTTAAAGTGGTGTTAAGCTTCTTCAGTGTGAAGCAAATTGGAGTTTTACGTGGAAGTTCAGAACTTGCCCCCATCACTGCACTAGTTTGTTGCCTTGACAGACTCACTGCCACAGTGAGATTTCCACCGAGGAAACACTGATCTGTGCCGTTTTTTGGCTTCTGACAGAATTCGACCACCTCTAGTAACGGACTTTAGCTTCAAACGTGCTGGAGTTCCCCTTTAAGTTGCAAGTTTGTGTGTTAAATGTGTGAATGAAACAAAACACAACTCCAGGTGTGTTTGTGATGAACGTTATCGCATAAATCAGAAAGCGGCGCAATACGGGCCCTTTAAATCTTCAACTTTTTTCCATTTGTTTACAGCATTAAGTGCAATCCTGTATAAAACATTAACCGTTGCCGGGAAGAAGTAAAAAGAAGGGATGCACAGAAGACACAATGAAAAGAGAGAGGAGAAGATGGATGGAGTGATAGACGGAGGAATGCGGGCTAATAAAATCTGTTCTGCCATTCGTCTCTGTTAGTTTCTAAAAGCCAATTGTACATCTGGAGACGAGCCACGGGAGACACACACACTTTAACTTTTTTTTCTCTTCTCTCTTTTTTCTTTTTTCTCTGATGACTGCACCTTTACGTTTCAGCCTTCATTAAACCCTGCCGCGGTTCACTGCACAAATTACACCAAATTATCGACAAATTGTGTAAGAGTGAAAATCAGAAAGTGGGTTTTTCAGTGCACAGGGGGCATATCTTTTACATTATAATTGTTTTCATGTCTGGAAAATGGCAGTTATACAAGAATGTGAAGTTTTACAGTGGGGGGGGGGGCATTACTCATGTATGTAACCAGAGCTATTTGGCATTAAGCAGAACCTGGAGGTCTAAGGTCGAACTGAACATTAAAGCCACACTGTGCAACTTTCTAGAGAAGAAATAGAAAGTCAAAACGCATCGTGTAACGTTTTCATTGGAGACAGATACATTTTACGCCGTACAGTGGAAGATTATAGACAAAAAAGGGTTCAGGTTAGTGGAAATGCACAACAAAAAAGGATTTTCTAGCATAGTTAAACTGACTTGAATTAAGCAGATTCATCTCAAAAGACCAATTTTAAGATTAGTTTACTTAATAAGATGAGATTTTTTGACTTGTTTCAAGATATTCCATCCTGATTTATCTTATCTCGATATTAAAACTTATTCTAAGCACTTTTTATGTTAAATGAAGCCAGGTTAAGCCTCTTTAACTTCCTTCTCAAACCAATAAGGTGAAAAATCTTGCCAGAAATACTTGAAACTCGTGTTTTCTGCTTAGAACAAGATTCATATTTTGTCTTGTTTTAAGAAAACTTGGTAAGTGAAATTTTCTTACTGCCTTGGCAGATAATTTCACTTAAAATAGGGCATTTTTACCTCAAAATTCGTATTTTTTTTCTTATTTTTTGATAGGCCTTTTTGCAGTGTGTTTCAGGGCAGTAAAATCACACATACAAGAAACCATGCTCTTATTTTAGTTTCCTTTTTGGCTAAAAACTTACACACTGTGGCTTTAAATACTGCTCCTTCTTATTAGTTTTCCTTTTTCTATTTGCCATCTTGGTTTAATGCAATTTTTACGATTTGGTTTTACTTACTTTTGGATTACTAAGAAAATAAAACTGGAGAATGAAGTAAGTGCAGGGCAATGGACGTATGCCGATAGTAAAAAACGAGGTTTGTCTTGAAAATAAGTGATTAAAAATGACTCAAACATGCACTAAGAGAGTATTTTTAAAAATTAGATTTGCATAATAGGTCCGCTTTAAGGTCATCTATCCATCATTCATTTACAGCGGTCCCTCGGGTTAGGTTCTAAAAATAACCCGCAATAGGTGAAATGTATTTTTTAAGGCTGTAAAACCCCTCACCACACACTTTCTACACTTTTCGGTGTCTGTGTGTGGGAAATACTGCGTCTTTTTCCACTGAAGGCCTTGGTGCAGGTGTCTTTTTCCGAGTGGAGAACATAGTTATGGGGAGTTGTCGTTGGCGCTGTTTTTTTCTTCTGGGCGAGAAGATTCTTTTATAAACAGACATGACACCTTTGATGATGCAGAACAGCCAATCAGGGCGAAGAACAAACCGCGTTATAATGAGGGAGTGCACTTCAGTTATCAGATCAGCCATTTTGTTTTATAGTTATGTCTTAAAAACAAATCTTGAGAGACCGTTTCAAAGCATTTAAAGATGGAGAGAAAGACGTACAGTCTATTAAGCTTGTAGAGAGACTGAACGGGGCTTCTTCACTGCGGCCATTATAGGACATATAGTGCGCTGCATACGTTCCTCGGTCTATTGACGAGGACGGGATGTTTCAGCGTCATTGGAGCTTCAAAGGGGCGTTTGAACTTTGGAGCAGAGAGTTCATTCACTCCACTACATCAAGGTGCTACGCCTCGTCTGAAAAGTCACAGTCCATCACATGTACAAGGGAGGGGAAAATCTATCTACTGATCCTGCTGCCACAACATGGACTTCACTGGGGCTATTTCAGTAACGTGTTTGATATACTGTAGAGCCTCTTCATAAAAACGGTTTCGGAGGCGACTGGGATCTGGGATGAAGTGGAACATGATGTGATTTCAGTGGGTAAATTTGGATTATATATTTGGATTATATCAGAAAATACGGAAAGTGAAGCTACATGTGAGTGAGGCCAGAGCTTAAGTACATTTACAGTTTTGTTTCATGTATTTGTGTTTAACGGGAGATTATCACGAAGGAAAGATCCTGAAGTGTTTGGTTTTACCTGGCAAATACTTACAGAAATATACCCTGCACACACTTTTTAATTTCAGCTTCAGGCATATACATAATTTGCCACTTACTGAGAGTTAAATACTACTTTTTTCATCTTTTGTAATAGAAAAGAAAGCAAAATGTTGAAAGATTTAAGAACACGTTGTTTCTTTTGAAGGTGAACTAAGGAGCTTTTTCGGTAAAGGTCCCTCGCTTGTTCCCACGGAGATGTTCTTGTTTTGCCTAGAATGTTCCGCAATAATCTACATCAAGAAGAGCATGTGACGATTACAGCTGAATACACGCTTTTCCAAGTGTTATTTTAGCAATAAAACTAGTGTAACTGAACAAAAGTAAGATAAATAACTGTCCTCCAGGAAAGTTCCTCGCACCTTTAATTATACAGACAGAAAAGGTCTTAGAAATCATCTTATTTTTATGATTTTAATGATTGGATTTTGTTTTTATGCTGATCTTGTCCTCTGCACATCATCTCATAGATAAGACAGATTCCATAGACATTTATTTAAAAGGAACTGTTTTTCTTTTTTAAGATTCTGTCCCCAGTGGCGCCTTTGAAAACAAATCAAAATCGTGTATACATTTCGTTTAAGGTTCAGTCTAACAGTGAACGTGCAGAGAGTCCTTGCCCACTCGAGCTAAGCAGTGACCATCCTCTTCACTTTGACAGACTAGACTTCGGCTCGTCTAATTTTCCATGTTCCCGTCTCCCCCTGGGCGTCTCACACTCGGAGCCAACAACATGTCCACCGCCTGTCCATAAATAACCCCATTTACTCTCCCTCTCTGTTCCTCCCCATCTCCCTCTCGCTTTACCTCCATCTCTCCCTTTCTGTCTCTCTTTCTCCTTCTCCTTTCCCTCCCTCTCTATACCCCAAACTCTCATCTGACACCCCCCCGTCTCTCCTCCTGTTTCGTTTTTTTATCTTCTCCGAGTCTCGCTCTTTCTATTCCGCTCTCTCCATCCCTCTCCCGCCCCTTCGCTCTGTAACACATGTCCACACACGTACCGCCTTCGTTGTCCTTGCCGTCGGTGCAGAGCGTCTCCATGGCGACGTGACACCCGGCTCCCCGCCACCCGGACTGGCAGATGCAGTGCCACCCGCTGGCCTCCAGGGTGCAGCGTCCGTTGTTGTTGCACAGGCCCGGGCAGCCCTCTGAAGGGAGGAGAAAGACAGAGGGGGCAGTTAGCGACGGGCTAGCGTCAGCGGCGGCGCACGGAGAAGGAAGTTTGGAGGCTCGGACGGGCTTTGACCACGAGCGGCGCGAAGGCTGAGGTCAAAGGGGCTGGAGATGTGACAGGATGGAGGCTGGATTTGGATCTGATTTCGAACTATACGCGATAAGAACATGGTTTCGTTTCGAGATCTTTCCTTTGAAATGTCACAGGATTAACTGGGACAGTCTCGTACGATCGGCTCTGTTCACGCTTACGCCACAAACCAGGAAGACATTTGGAAACATGCGATTACAACTTCTCAGGCGCAGTTTTCTTCATCTAAATGTCACTGTAGCGCTCCGTTATGTTCGTCTAATCAACAATTCCAACCATACCTCACAATTTCCCCACTGACGCACTGGGAACATGCGATTAGAAGAGACGAGATGTACGCAGTCTAATTTGACCAACGATCATTCATTCATTTAAAAATTTTGATGTTTGTTTTTAATGCAGTCACTGGTCTTGCACCTTCCTACTCGTGTGAGATTTTGACCCCTCACCAGCCCAGCAGAGCCTCTACAATCTGCTGCAGGTCCCCGGTCCCGGTGCAAACAGTCGGGGGGTCGTTCTTTTGCAGTGGCCGCTCCAAAACTCCGAAACTCTTTACCCATTGAGTTTCGTTCCGTCACTGATCTGCCTTTGTTCAAAGCCAAACTTAAAACCTACTTATTTAAAATGGCTTTTAACACTTAGTGGCCCGGTGACACTTTCGTTATTTTAATGGTGTTTTGTGCTTTGTTGACATGTGTGTATGATGTTTATTGTTTTTCATCTTGTTTTATTGTCGTACAGCACTTTGGTCGGCTTTGGCTGAAGGTGCTATAGAAATAAAGTTTGATTGATTGATCACGTTTACGTCAATGGGTTTTAATAGATCCATGTTAGGCTCAATGTCGGGAACCACACCGGAAGTTGTCATCGCATCTTTCTGGTTTGTGACATAAGCGTGAAGAGAGTTTACTGTTTCCACCGTTTTCTCCGTCCACTTTTTTGTTCTTACTCATGACGTAAAATCAGCTGTCAGCGTTACTGTCCGGCAGACGATACTTATTGTAGTGATGGGCAATACCTGTGAAATACTGTGTATTTTTATCTTATACCAAGTAATATTATGGCGATTATACAGATCCCAATGAGTTTTGTATTAAAATGCATTGAAAATCCTTGAACAGCTCAACAAATAAAGGTCCCATGTGATCAAGGGTTTTTACCATTTCATTTATTTTTTATTTTATACTTAATATTTAGACTGATAAATGGACCAACCCAATCCAAATGGTAATGTTCATTGCCCCGGTAGAGATATTGTACCTATAATACAAGAATTATAAACGAAAGTTAGAAGATTTTTCTGTTTAAAAATGTGATATTTTGTTCTTTGACATTCTACGATCAAAACAAATGCAGCCTTTGCGGTTTGCACCAAGTCAAATTGCGATTTTGGTTGACTGGCGTGGAGTATTGGACTCTTTTCACAGACCTTAGATCGAAACATTATTTTATTTTTGCTTCAGAAGTTGCATTGTCTTCTCCAGTACATATGTAAGTACCATCAGGGATTCTCCCCGGTCCATAGACATTTATTTATTGTTTACTTAATATTTTAACCGATAAATGGACAAACCCAATCTAAATGGTAATGTTTACTGCCCAAGTAGAGAAACTGTACCTATAATACAAGAATTTCTACAAGATTCTACTATCTAAACAAATGCAGCCTTTGCGGATTGATAATCGCACCGACTCAAATGTCATTTTTGATGGAATAACCTGGAGTATTGGACCCCGGCGCCTTTCACAGACTTTAAATTGAAACGTTGCTTGGAATGTTGTTGGAATATTTTTGCTTTAGAAGTTGCATTGTCTTCTCCAGTATACACCTAAGTACCATCGGCTCTCTCCGGTCCATAGACGGCAGCCTTGTGGAGCCCGCAGTGGTCAAAGCCCGTACTTAGCGAGTGTTTTTAGCCCTATGTTTAATGCACCTCTCTCCAACAAATGGACTGACAGACTGAAAGACAGAGCCAGAGACAAATCAGAACAATCAATACCAAACAATACGGACGCAAAGACATTAAGACAGCTTTCAGTGGAATGCCAGAGATGTTGTAGTTTCACATGAACGCTAAGAATCCCTATGGGGCCCAAATGGCACCGTAAATAGATCTATGTGTCATTCTCTGTGGGGGAAGAAGAATGTTATTGATGATGGAAGACAAAAGCAAAGAAAGAAAGCGAAAAAGAAACAAAGATATTTATAATTTGAGGGCCCGTTTGAGTCTCTCTGTCTAATCTCTTGAGTCAATTTTGCTGAGAGAAGCAGGTTAAATAATCCATGTGAAAACACAACATGAAGACGGGAAGAAAAGCCAGCACACAAAGTATAGGGAGGACATGGGGAAGACTATTTGGGTTTGGACCAAAAAAAAAAGAAAAAAAAAGCATGCCTCCGAAATGCTATACTTTATGCGGCCGCCACATTCGGGACAAAATATGAGGCTGGCTGATTCGAAAACAAAAAACTAAAACAGAAAAAATAAATAGGAGTGTTTTTCTGAAAACCAAGCAAAGGGTATTTGGAGAGACAGAGGAGAGAAAAATCGTGGGACAGGGACAGCAGCTGACTTCATTGACACATACATATATAGATAGACATGTTTACAGGCTTCTCGATGCAAGACAAACAAAACAGATTGCGTTTCGTGTGAATTTGAGTGGACAAAGAGAAAAGTGAGTGCGTCTGAACTGTGCAGAGGAGAGTATATGTTACAAAAGGTAAAGCCGGGACACTGGAAAATATCAGATAAAAGCAATGTGACAACTTGAACAAAATGGAAATTGAAGGAAATGGCAGACTTGGAACTATCTCACTACTGTAATTCGATAAATCAGAACGGTCGACTCGCGGGATAAACTTCTCTGACTGTATGACAAAACTGATTCCATGGGTTGCAGTTTCGTGTTTCGTGCCGTTTCGATGACTTTTCGGCATTGAAAAGATGGAATTTTTCGCTAATACGTAACAGTTACTGCTTTTTCATCACTCCAAAACCCATGTGTTGGTAATGTCGAAAGATACGATACAATCAAACACTTGTTAACAGATCTCTTATGCCAAAAGTGACTATATTTGGTCATATTTCACAGTAATAAAAAGATCAAAATGTAAACTCGAACCAACCAAAGGCAGAAGTTAGAGATAAATGTGTTTGTACATTGAGCCGTCGCCCTGTAACCAAAAAGGGGTGGGGTTAAATAAGTATTTACTTCCTCCCACTCCTTTTCGGACATTAGTAAAATCTGCGTGACATTTATTTTTTTGTTTTATTATTGTTACAGAAAAGACGCATTGTTTTTTGTATTGTCTCCATAGAGATATTCCTGTTTTGGCTTGATTATTCCACAGTGAACTAGGTAATCACAATGGAGATAGATGGATGGTCAGATCTATGGAGAAGCAAGCCTGGACATGGTAAGAATTCATGTTTTGTTAGGGATTTTCGAGCCTTAAAACACCTGCACTTGAATAACTGCAAGGTAGATATGTCTAATGCCCTACTGTGGAATATTTTTTCTATTAAATATGTATATGTATTAAATACGATCAATTCCAATACTGTCTAATACATTACTAAATACTAATAAAATACAATATTTAATGCAATCAATCAGTTAAATACTGTCCCACTTTAACTTTAGGCTTTTAACTGTATGTTTTAATCATATTTCATTTGTTTATGTTGTTGTAAGGCGACCTGGAGTGTCCAGAAAGGCACCGAATAAATAAAATGTATTATTATTATTACTGCAGGTAAAGAAATATTATCTCCATTGAGACAAGCAGGTAGGGGACCCTCCACCTTAGAAGCTACATAATGCAGCTTTAATGAATCTAAATGCACTGCAGTGTCCTATACACAACTGTTTTGCTGCCATTCCTGTGTTTTTTTTATTGTAATTAAAATATTCTGGTTTTTTTTGTTTTTTTATGTCCTCCAAATTGTTCAGCACAGCTTCGCAAATTGTATTCTGCAGCGGGCGACGCAGCAGTTCGCCAGGAATGACTTTTTGTAACATACATCTTGATTTCCAATTGTGAAAGTGCATCGGTGCATTAATTTGATCATTTTGCGTTGGTGTGCGGCTGTATCTAAAAGACAGGGACAGAGTAATGTAACCAGAAATACAAATATAACTGAGACAAACAAGCTTGGACAAAGTCAGAAAGACAGTCGTCGTGGAAACAGAGAGAGAGAAAGAGGACAGGAAAAAGTGAAATGGGTTGAGACAGGAGTGCAAAAAAGTGATTGGATTTGGGACAGCCTTGAATCAAGTCTTTGGTATTTGAATTACCTTTATATCCTGAGAATAGGAGAGGGCACGGGGGGAGAGAGGGAGGAAAATTAGGGATAAAAAACGTAAATTGAAAAAACTAAACAAAAAAACAGCACTGCCAAGTACACGACTGTATCTGAGACGCCATAAGGGTTCACGGTCAAAGACAGAAGGGCAGAGGAGGGAGCGGGACAGTAGGGGGCAGCGCCGAGTCGGGACCACAACACTACGGCGTCATTCAAGAGCGAGAGCAAGAACAGAACGAGAACGTCGTGGTGTGGAATATTCATAGACAATTATAGATTTGCATTCAGCACAACGGAAACACATGTGGACGATGTTAAAGAAATGTTTTTTTCGTGATTGTCGAAGCTCAACATTTGGCCCGTGATCGTTCGGAACGCAAGATGTGGTCTGGCACTTTGTAGCACAGCAGCGCAGCGATTTTCATATTTGTCAGAGCGCGTGGGATTGAATATGTTAAAATCCCATAATAGCGCTTTATATTCGTGGACATTATCGAGCTTTTGGACAGAAGGTTTCGCTCCTACACTACGGTCGAGTAATGTTGTTTATTTCTTTATTCTGTGTCCCTCTTCAGACTATTTTATGTGAATATTTTGATAATTTCAGCGCTCAAACTTCCTTCACTCGTTAAAGAGCCCATATTATATTATTTTCTGATCTATGCTATAATCATCACAAACAGACCTGCGGTGGTGTTTTTGTTTCACTCACACACGTTTAACAGAGAAATCCTGCATATTCAGACTGTGTTCTTTTCTCAAACGAAAAACACTCTGTTCCACCTTTGTTCCACTGTGTTTTTAAACTTCATACACCTTCACTCGGATCATTTCAGACCTGGAATTGCCCTTTTATACTGAGCTAAAGGTAAAACGCAGCTGTTGCCGTATTTTTCGGACTATAAAGCGCAATATCAATGAACGGGTCTGCAGTCGTGGCCAGAAGTCTTGAGAATGACACAAATATTACATTTTCCTTCGTTGTTTTTAGGTGTTTTCTCAGATGTTTTTGTGGTTTACTGAAATACAATTACAGCCATTTCATAACTATCAAAAGCTTTTATTGACAATTACACTGAGTTCATGAAACAAGTCGATATTTGCAGTGTTGATCCTTCTTTTTCCAGACCTCTGCACTTCTCCCTGCTGCTGTCAGTCAACTTCTGGACCAAATCCTGACTGACGCCGTCCATTCTTACATAATCAATTCTTTTTGTCCACTGTCTCTTGAGGATTGACCACAAGTTCTCAGTGGGATTAAGATCGGGGGAGTTTCCTGGACCTAAAATCTTTTGTTTTGTTCGCCGAGCCGTTTAGTTATTACGTTTGCTTTATGGCGAGGTGCTGGAAAAGGCTTCGTTCATCACCAAACTGCTCTTAGATTGTTGAGAAGTCGCTCTCGGGGGACGTTCTGGTACCAAAATGAATATTTGTGTCATTCTCAAAACACTGGATTATAAGGCGAGACCGATCATCCCCGATACGTTGGCAGATTGTGGCGTAACTCGTGGTGAATGTGCGTTTGGCTTCTGTCGCCCAACGCGTCCAGGCAGCTCGTGATTTAACTGTGGACGACCTGTCGACGCCAATATCTACCAGCTGGAGTTCTTTGGTTAATCCACCCGGAATGATCGTAAGCACTGGATTAGTTTGCTTCACTTGAGCGTGTAAATCAGCATGTTTCTTAACCGGTGCCATTTTGGGCTCCTTATACAGACACTGTAATATGATGTTGAAGCACAGCACGTGTCACTCTGCAAGGCTTCTGACTACGGTCGCCGTAGTGCTCCAGCGATCCATCAAGCGGCGCTGCTTCGTAGCTTAACAAAGTCGTAATAAAACATTTTGACAGATATTTGAGCACCGAGTACCGCATAAAATCGGTTCGAGGTCAGTAAGGACAACCAGACTTGATACATAAGGTGCATTGTCGATTTTTTGAGAAAATTAACGGATTTTAAGTTTGCATTATCATCTGAAAAATACGGTAACTTGAAAACTAAGGTGGCACAGAGCATTTATTGAGCTTTGGAGATGTAGACAGACTAATAATAATAATAATAATTACTTAAACGTGTGAATGAAACAAAACACAACTCCAGATATGTTTTTGAGAAGATAACAGCATTATAACATGGCCTAATTCTCACAAGAATCTACTTTATGTAATATAAGACCATCTTCAAAGGTAGCAGCTATTGTTTTTAGCCCAATTTGTACATAAAGCCCCGTTTAAATTTGTACTGTGAAAATGTTAGCTTCCTTGTCTCCATGTAAATGTTATGGTTATTGCACTGAAGGTTCCACAGTATGGCCCAACGCAGGTGTTTTCATCGCTAAATCTCATGAACTACTCATGTGTTTAATGCCATTCTGTGTAACATTCAAGATAAAAGAATGACATCTCCGCGGAGACAAGCTGACGACCAGAAAATCTACATAGCACGCCTTTAAAAAAAGCCGTGTGCAAACTGCATTTTTTACATTCAAAATCCTCTTATTTGAAATGACAGACCCCCAACACTAACGGGATTTTATTGCAGCGGTGACACAGTCTGTGGATATTGGGCCCAACGCGGCGAAATGCACTTTCGGGCGTGGATCTGACAGTGAGTCCGATTAGTCTGGAGTAAACCTGCTCTTACCTGAGCACGAGAACAGTGTACATGACAGAGGCAGCAGCCATTTCACACACAATATTCATGCAGAAGACACAAGAGTTTAATGTCTGCGCTGAGCTGCTGCAACGGAACAGCTTCACTTTCTAATGTTAAAGTAGTAAAAAACGCAGTATTGAATTAATTAATACAGTGTTCACGTTGTATTGTTGAGCTAATTTAGGGGGCGACTAATCCCACATTTTTTTCAACTAGTAAATAAAAAGTGAAAATTATGTTTAATATATATGGTCCTGTCAGAATAAATATAATTTCAGATGATAATGTATTTATTTTCTGTACATAAAACTACTAAATGTGTCTTTGTTGGAAAATATTATTGTTTTTGTTTATTTTTTCTTCATTTTTTCTTTATTTTTTTTTACTTTCTTTTATTTTTTTCATCTTTCTTTTTTCTTTTTTTTTTTTTACTTTCTTTTATTTTTTCTTTATTTTCTTTTATTTTTTTACTAAATATATTTTTCTTTACTAAATAATTTTTTTTTCTAAATATTTTCTTGCTAAATAATTCCATACATCACTTATGTATTACTTAATTTATTCGATGTTTTCTGTTTGTATATCAAATGTAGAAAGTAGTTAACATATACACGAGAAAAAAACAATATCTGGGTAAGTTAAAATAACCTAAAGTAATGACATTTTACTTTATTTGAGTAACGTAAAATGATCTGCCAGTCTTTTTTTTCTTAATTCAAGCAACATTTGATTTTATTTCTTATTTAAAGTGCAAAGAGTTGTTATTTTTCTTATTTTAAGCGCTATTTTCATATTTTAAGTATAAAAATCTTACTGCACTGGCAAATAATTTTACTTGTCAAGTGAAATTTACTCAAATCATAGTAAAACTTTCTTAATCGAAGCCATTTTAGCTCGACTAGGTTTTGTTTTTTGCAGTGTAGTGTTTACATGTATTTTTTTCGATTTTTGTTTTTTGCAGTGTGGTGTTTACATGTATTTTTTTTCCCCGATTATTATTTTTTATATCTTGAATCATTACTAAACTATCTGGCAAAACGATTTATTGCAAAAAAAGTAGGTCACGGGTGTGGAATCCGGCGTGATTCATCGGCCGACACCCAGAGACCTGCGCAGACACTGTACACAGCTCAGCGCTAAACCACATGCGAGCGCTTCGTGTGATTTGTGAGCGTCGCGCGGCTCGACCTTTAACCTGCGCAACGATGCATTTAAAACAACTACAAAGTGCAGGGGGAGGGAAATTTATGCTTTAAAGCGCTCGCACATCTGGCTGCAGTGTGTGTGCCCGGCCACTTCCTGAACGCTCCGCTCGGACGCAGTGATACTTCAACATGAGATACGTGCAAAACTATGGACACGGATGAGGGCTGCGCGTGAAAAATGGCTGCGTTTCATCTTAAAAGAATAGACTGGGGCATGCGTCTGCAGCTGATGGGTCCAACAAATGTTTCAAATATGAGGAAATAAATTACACGGAATGCGAGAACACTGCAAAAAGTCGGGACTGGAAAAGCCGGGGGAGATATATTGAGTTAAGAAGCGTTGACTTTGACTGCCAATGGATGAAGATGTGTTTTCTTGCTGTTCTTGCCAATTCCAGAGACAGATTTTCTCAGTATTTCAGTTTTTTTATGTGACAAAATAGACCTTCTTCATGCAACAAAATAGAGCTACCGAAGCGAGTTAAAATGACTTGAAATTACTATATTTGTTTTAAGTTATTTGAGTAACTATTAATTAAAATGCCGATTCTATTTAAATGTATTATGTATCATTTTTCAATAAATCTGTTAGAGTTGTGTGCAACTTTTTGGTCTGAGCTCCCTCACCTGCTTTTTTTTTCTATAGATATGTCATTGTTCTATCTGGAATGTTCCGTAGTATGGCATTAAACAGCTCTATGTTACGTTTATTCAATTACAAGTGGTTTTACAGCTCAAAAATACCCAGAAAAACAGACATTCTGACTGTAAACGGGGTCGCCTCTCCACAGATCTAACCTGTAACCTGGTCTGGTTTGGTCTTCATGAAGATTAAAAAGGTTTAATGCCATACTGCGAAACATTACAGACAAAGCACCTCTAAAATCTAAGTTAAATGTGTTGGATCAACATTTAAAAAGGTGATATAATATATTCAAATAGGATCCATGATTTCAGACAATTTTTAAGAGTCTGTTTACATATCAGATCTAAAAAAAATCATACTTTTTTAGGATAATTAAACATGTACTTAAATCTACTGTCAATATCTTGTAATCAAATATTTTAAGTACGGTTTACTCAAGATATTTTATTGAAATTTCAACTCAAATATTTAAAATTTTTGCATTGCAGTCTCCATTTCCATAGAGCTTAAATATGTGTTCACTTGGATAATTTAATTTATACTTGGAAAATTTAACTTATACTTAAATCTACCGTCAATATCTTGTAATCAAATATTTTAAGTACGGTTTACTCAAGATATTCAAGTCATTTCAGCTCAAGTATTTTCATTTTTGCAGTGCGGTCTCCATTTCCACAGAGCTTAAACGTGTGTTCACTGACAGGCAATGACCAATAAAACTACTGCACTCTGTCACACATGAAATCATAAAAAAAAACACAACGGATCCTGCTGCAAAAAAAAAAAAAGTGGAGGATGATAAACAGAAGGAAAAAAAACGCTTTTCTTTTTAAATAACAAAAAAAAGTGAGTTACAAAGACGAGCTTTTACTGTGAAACCGCCGCAGCTTCACTGGACAAGAAGCAAAAAAGCACAATGGAAGAGACTGCGAGATGGGGACAGTGGAAAGTTTACCGTACCTTTCACTCGTATGTCCGGGTTGTGAGCTTAAGGAGACAAGGAAAGGAAGCAAGGAGGCAAGAAAGGACAGAGAGAAGGAAGGTAGAAAGACACAAAGAAAGTATTTAAGTACAGTATGGAAATTTGAACTGAATGAACTGATAAAGATTAAAAATTACAATGTTATCACGTAATACCACAGATACCAGTATACTGACACGTGTAAAAAGTAGTTCCAATACACTTTACAAATGATCACAGAAAGAAAAAAACTCATTTAAAAACAGAAAATTAAAAGAAATTTACATTTGAATCAAAAGATCAATATTTTGGTATCAATTTGCCAGTTACTATTCAATGAAATACACACTCTGCTCAGCATCGTCCGGGAATTTCAGCTATTTTCCACAACTATAGACGGTATAAAGAAGTGAACTAAGTGTTCAGCTCCAGTCAAATGAAGCTCACAAGGTTAGCGGCTATTGGATAACATATGGAGCCAAGTTCCATATTAGGAAAAAGAAAAAAAAAGAATTGATTTATGAACAAAACAGCGAAATAAAAACGCCGGGATTATGACGAGTCTGACAGTTACAGAGAGAGGAGCGACGTTTTTCCAAGACAAAGTGAACTGGCGCCAGAGTCCATGGACCGGGAAGCGTGCCCATGCTCACTTCCTGTTTGGAGCCAGAGTCCATGGACCGGGAAGCGTGCCCATGCTCACTTCCTGTTTGGGATGTGTCTAGTGCATTAGCTATGTCCATTTACCGTATTTTCCGGACTATAAGTCACACCAGCCAAAAAATGCACAATGAAGAAGAAAACACATATAAATCAGACCAGGTTATAAATTATATTCTTGGGGGTGATTTATTTGATAAAATAAGAGACCAAGAACAAACACTTCAGCACTTGAAACTGTCCACCTCGGCGTGGAAATCTGCCGCAGTTTTTGGGACACCGTAGTCCAGGCTCTGATAGTGGTGGTTGTTTTGCATGAAGCAGTAACAGCTTTTTTTGTTTCCTTCATCGCAGTTCGAGGATCCTCTGCTTTTTCCAGTCCCCCACCAGTTTCTTGCTCACTCCAAACTTTCCGTCTGCAGCTCGATCACTGTTTTTGGCTGCATGTTTCACCGCTCGCAGTTTGTAATCTGTAGAATCTGATTTTCGGGGCATTTTCGTTCAGTCTTTCTCAGTTGTCTTAGTTTTATCTCGTCGCAATTTTGAAATTTCAATCCGTGCTTTTATTACCTCTCGTTTAGATTATTGTAATTCACTTCACACGGGTCTCAGTAAAACGTCACTTTCTCTCGACTTTTAACTGGATCACGTACATCTGATCACATCTCCACCGTCCTTCAGGCGCTTCACTGGCTCCTGTGCACTATCGCGTTGGTTTTTAAATTCTTTTATTTGCTTTTAAATGCCTCCACGGTCCCTCGGTATCTGTCTGACCTGCTCGTACCTCACACCTCCTCTCGTGCTCTCAGCTCCGCAGATCAGACTCTCCTCTGTGTCCCAAACACCCGGAGAAAACAGAGAGGGGATCGAGGCTGTGGAATCGGCTCCCGTCGCACATCAGGCACATAAACCGATTCCCTGCCTGTTTTTGAGTCCCTTTTAAAAACTCACTTCTTCTCCTTGGGTTTTAACACAGTTTGAGGGTCGACTTTTTACCTGTATTTGTTTTGTCTTATATTTTATCTGCACCTGTCGCTGTATTTGTCACTGTTTATATGTTTGTGCAGCACTTTGGTCGACTGTGTTGTTTTTAAAAAGCTCTAGAAACAAAGTTGAGTTGAGTTGAGTCTTTGTAAGTCGATGTTTTCAGTGGTGCAGGAGTAACAGGAGGAGCAGATACTGGCACGCAGGCCTAGAGCGCCCCCTCATGGCTGTCAGTGTGAAAATAACGAACATGTGGAATTATAGATCTTTAACATACAAGTTACGCCTGAGTATAAGTCGCAGGAACACCCAAAACCATGAAAACACGCATATAGACTTATAATCGGTACATACAGTATACAATCTATGTTCCCCTAATGTCCACCGCAGCAGCAAAACCATCCACCACCTCAGTCTCTCCATCTCATGTTCTTCACAACAGTTTCTACAGGCGCCATTTTGAGGACTTTTCGCCATCGCCGTGTTCTCTTATGTTTTATAAATGCACGAATAAGAAGAGTTCAGTTTCACTTTCATGACAGACTGCAGTATGTGATGTTCAGCACCTGCTTGTCTCCATGGATTTCTTATTCCTTTGCCTGCATGTCCCACAGTACGGCATTAAACCGATCAGCAGGCCTAGCTCAGGTTCAGGTCTGTGGAGAGGCGACCCCCCTTCCCCAGTAAGATTACACGTTTTTCAAGGTATTTTTTGAGAAATAAATCAGCTTTAATTGAATAAATGCAAACATCTCCTTGGAAACAAACAGGTGGTCGGACCCTTCACCAGAAAAGTTACACAGTGCTTCTTTAAGCCTTCAACAAATGTCCCTGCTTGTGTGTCAATCCCGGTTTAAGCACGAGGAAAAAACGCAATTATTATGATAGGAATAAATTGCAGAGGTCGGACGTCGTTAATCAACCGATCGCTAACAAGGAAATTCAATTAGACATGAGCTGCTAAGTTACACAGGGAAGTATGGGGCAGAATAAATCAGCGGTCACTGCATCGGCGCATGTAGAGATCATATTTTCTATTTTAATTAAGGCTAAACTCTGTCAGATTTGAAAGTCAAGGCCTTCTCGCAACAGGGTTCAGCACCACTTACATTAACATGCGATGATGAAATACGACTGTAAAATAGTGGGGATTCAAATAACGGCTGAATAAAGGACTCGTTCCGATACCATTTTCAAAGATCGCTTGATAGAGAGCGCGGTGATGTTAATTGCGACTTCATTTGCATATTTGAGTGAGGAAAAAATATCTAAAAATGATCCACAAATAGTGAGAGGCAGCGGTTTTTGCTACAGAAGCTTATAGAATATTCATAGTGTTTGACGCATCCTTCAGTCCTGTAAAATCAGCCGATTTGTGCGTGTTTTGGGTCGGTGAACTTGATTGGAGCACAAAATAAGGCAATAACAAGATAGTGCCCACAAGATCTGGGACTCAAACCAGGGGTCTTATGGTTATAAGGCAAGTGAGCCAGTCCCTAATCCACCACGGACGTATTATAGTAAAATGTAACCGCAAATGTGTATATATATATTTTAAAAGTTAATGCTTTGCTGTGTTTAAATCTTTCTCTCAAAATTGGAACCAAATTTGGATTTAAGTTTATGTTTAACAGGGCGAATTATGCGAGATCAACTTTTTGGAGCTTTCTACAATGTTATAATTTATGAAAAACGCACCTGAAGAGGTTTTAGACATAATCCGTGCAGTAAAGAATAAGGTTACTTCAAAATAATATTACTCGTGTAGAAGCACAAAGATGTGAGGCGAGAAATTACTCACAAAAGTATTTGGGAAAAGTCTAAAGTACTAAAGTAACATTAACCTAAAGAGGAGCTGTTATATTATAATATAAGTTTTAATTCGTAGTTAATGTGGTTGGAAGAACAGAACATGACATAATCCAGGAAGGAGCGGTGCAAAAAACACAAATGTTCGGTAACACTTTATAATAAGGCGCCATAATAAACAGCAAACTAATCATTACCTAATCCTTCATTAATATTTGTTAATTGTTACTAAAATGTTAATAGTTTTTTCATCATTAACTAAACATTAATTGTTTGCATGAAATCGATGTATTAATGTTTTAACAAATAGAAAATAATCTATTAACTAATATTGTACTAATATTTATTAATAGTAACTAAATGTGTCATTGGCTCTGCTCATCTCAGTCTGAACCTCTCCTCACAGCATCACTGTGGGTTAAGCTGGTTCAGTGTAAAATGTAAAACATTTGCTATTGTTCATACATTTTATAAGTTAAGATAAGATAAGTCAGGACTTTATTGATCTCACTGTGGAGAAATTCAACAGTCACAGCAGCTCCAGGACAGTTTAGTGCAAAAAAGGGGGAAAAAGTGATAAACAATAATAAATTATAATAAATAATAATAAATAAATAATAAATAAATCAAGATAAACAATAATAAAAATAGAAATAATAATAAAAATAATAATATAAAGTGAATAAGTATATGTACAAAATTTACAAAGTGAATTGAAATATAAATACTATATATATAAAATAAAGAAAGTACAAAAGTAGTATTATGTGTAAATAGTTCATAATCACTGTTCCAACTTTATTATAAGTCGCCCCACACTGATACCTACATAAGACTAATATACTAATTATGCTGAACCAACTTAACCAACAAGGATCCTGTGAGGAGAGGTGAGTAATATATATATGTATATATGTATATATATATATATATATATATATATATATATATATATATATATATATATATATATATATATATATATATATATATATATATATATATATATGTATATATGTATGTAGGCAGCACCTGTCTATAAGCTGCAGGTGTTATTTATGCACCACCTGCATTTAGCACATACAGGTAAGACTCTCACTAATTTAGCATAACTTACATAACAATAACTTATTTGATGACAGCAGCGCTCGTTAACATTACAACTTCATGTTAACCGCACAGTCAGAGGCTCTTTCTGCACTCAGGCTGCGTCTGCATCCGCTCAGTTGCAGAGAACATGTGTATGAACAGACAATAAGAAAACAAATAATCCGTGCAGAGATTCGCCGCATTGTTGTAAAAGCCACAGGGTTCAAAGTGTGAGAAAAAAGTAGCGTCTTATATTCCCGAAATAGCACTTCATAAAACTGACTCTTGTGAGCATTAATGTCACACCCAGAGTTGTGTTTTGTTTCATTCACATGTTTGATTCATCTTTTATTATCAGTCTGTCTGTCTACATCTATAAAGCTCAAAATGCTCTGTTCCACCTTGTGATGTCATCTAGTGGTAGTTTTCCACTTAACAGCTACATTTTACCTTTAAATCTGTCGAGACGGGCAACTGTAGGTCTGAAATAACCCAAATTATTGTAGTGAAGTGTGTGTGGAGTTAAATATCTTAAACATGCAGGGTCAGGGTGTCCGGACGTCCCCATTTACCCGGGACAGTCCCAGTTTGAGCCCCGTGTCCCCTGTCCCAGCAGATTTATACAAAACCAGTGATTTGTCCCAGTTTTACACAAGAAATGTCCCTATTTTTGACTAATCTTATACCTGCCGACAGTAAAGAGACACTTAAATTGTCATTTGTTCAGGTAAAATACGGAAAATCTGTTTAAAAACGACCAAAACACAAAGAAAATGTGACTATACTGACTCACATTTGTACCTAGTGCATCACAGTTTCCCTTAATTATGCTTCCGTTTAACAGTTTTATTAATAACTAATACCAACCAGTTTTATTGCTAACTATTACCAACCAATCCAAAACCAGGGATCCAAAATACCTGGTTTAACAGTAAAAAGAGGCACAGATTGTCATTTGTTTCTGTAAAATAGAGAAAAGCTGCTTGAAAATAACCAAAACACAAAGAAAATGTGACTATACTGACTCAAGTGCAGAACAATTTCCTCACGTACTTGTTTCCCAATTTTATTATTACCAACCCAGGAGAAACCGAGTGTCCCAGTTTTTCATTTTGAAATTCTGCTCTCACTATGCAGGGTTTGTGCGTTAACACGTGTGAATGAAACAAAACACGACTCCAGGTCTGTTTGTGATGAAGAGACATGAGAACATGGATCAGAAAACAGGGTAATATTTGCCCTTTAAATATCCCGACACGAAGCATTAGAAAACCCGCTGCAGTGACCAGAGTTTTGGCCTCGGTGCTGCCGGCACAGTCCACAGTCTGGGGCACTAAATGTTTTTCCCTGCTAAAAACTCAACTAGCCGACCGCACCACCCTCACCACATGGTCCGGATTAGCTAATGTGTATTATTGGAGCCGATTCAGAGGGACCCAAACTAAACTGTGCGCCTGCTTTGAGTCAACTGGTGGCACACACGGCGCACAGAGCACCGGGTAACGCCCAGTTTGGCTCAAAGAAACTGTTTTCCAACTGCAAGTAATCCAGCGGTTTGAACCTACGGGCAAATCCGGATCGAGCGCTTTTTCATGTCAATTAGAGACCATCAAATAGACTAACAATTTATCTAAAAGCATCTAAAAGTTTACAGCGGAACGGGGAGAAAATCAGGCTGGGATCGTTTGTGGGTTTGTACTTTGTCTTGAACGTGTCCGTCCCGCAGGGATTCAGTTGCGTTTGCGTTTTCGTTGCGATAAGAGTCACATCTCCGCAGATCTGATGTGCAGGGCGTTGTGCTCGACTCCGTGGAGATGAAGAAGTTTAATGCCCTACTGGAGAACATTCTAGGCAAGCCACGCCATCGCCGTGGAGACAAACAGGTGCACACGGAGCACATTTGTTATACAAGCCGATATACATATATTTTTGATCACTACATCACGATTCACCTTTCGTGGACTCGCTGTTTCGCAGATTTTTTTTGTGTGCAGTTTTTTTTACAGATTTAATGCGAATTGTGTTCTGCGTTCTGATTGGCTAACGTAGACTGCACATTGTGTTCTGCGTTCTGATTGGCTAAGGGACAATCTGTGCATTGTGTTCTGCGTTCTGATTGGCTAACGTAGACTGCACATTGTGTTCTGCGTTCTGATTGGCTAACGTAGACTGCACATTGTGTTCTGCGTTCTGATTGGCTAAGGGAGAATCTGCGCATTGTGTTCTGCGTTCTGATTGGCTAAGGGAGAATCTGCGCATTGTGTTCTGCATTCTGATTGGCTAAGGGAGAATCTGCACATTGTGTTCTGCGTTCTGATTGGCTAAGGGAGAATCTGCACATGTTTTCTGCGTAATCGAAGGCGGCATGTCTGTTTAAAAGAATAAAAACAGCGCCTACAACTCCCCATAAGTATTTTTGTTGTTTTGTTGTATGTTTTTCACCCCGTGCGCTCCTCTTAGATCGCAGAGAGCTTTTACAGCCTTAAAACATACATACTAGCTGTAAAAAATAAAGCTATTCGCAGATTTCCCCTATCGCGGGTTATTTTTAGAACGTGAACCCCCGCGATAAACAAGGGGCCACTGTATTCCGAGGGTCCAGCGTAACCAAATTTCTGTCAAACTGTAACCACAATAACCTTGAGAACTTAATGTGGATTACGGCATAAGGCGTCTGGGACGTCTTAAGTATAATTGTTTTTTCTGTGACAGTAGCTCGGTTGGCAGAGCATCTGTTCACTGATCCAAACGCTGGCAGCTTGAGTCCCGCTCTCGACATAAACATCGCTGATTTCCCAGCTCCCACAGTTGAAAGCTGCTGTTGTGTCCTTGGACAAGACACTTAACCAACCTGAATATGCACAGACACTGGAGGAAAAGCACTGTAATATAATATAAAAAAAGTGAATTTACCATTTCTGCCACCTACTGCCTAAATAAGCAAAATACTACAAATTTAACAATCTCATCTCAGTGTCATCAACTCAAACACCATCAGTAAAGTTATTCTTCTGTATATACATCTATAAAATAAGATCTATAGAGTTCTGAGGTGTTCGACCGAATTGCCGGGCTGCTTTTACTCCCTATAGCGGTGACTTAATGTGTGTTATTGGAAGAAAGAGTGAGGCACCTAAAGTGAATTGTTGCCTGCTTAAAATCACTAGGAAACCACACAGGAGACTGGAGAGCTCCCAGCCTGGCTCCCAGACACTGTCCTCCCAACCACAAACCAAGTCAGGCTATTAGCGCCTAATTTGGACTGTCCTGCTCTGTGTCTCCCGCACAGGACCGGAGACAAGCCAAACACTGCAGTCCGGCTGCAAGGAAATATATCTGTGTTAGTAGTGGTAGTAGTAGTAGTAGTAGTAGTAGTAGTAGTTGTAGTTGTAGTTGTAGTTGTAGTTGTAGTTGTAGTAGTAGTTGTAGTAGTAGTAGTAGTAGTTGTAGTAGTAGTTGTAGTAGTAGTTGTAGTAGTAGTAGTAGTAGTTGTAGTAGTTCAAGAAAAGAATCCTGGTTGTTCCTTGTTTACATTCATAGGTCACTGGGAAGTACTTCAGAATATTTACATTAAACTGTGTATTTGTTTTTATTTTTAAAGTTGTGACAAATACTACACTGTAAAAGAGGATTTTCTAGCAGAGTTAAACTGACTTGAATTAAGCAGATTCATCTTAAAAGATCAATTTTAAGATTTTTTTACTTCATAAGATTAGATTTTTTTTACTTGTTTCAAGATATTCATCCTGATTTATCTTATCTCGATATTACAACTTATTCTAAGCACTTTTTATATTAACTCAGTCCAGGTTAAGCCTCTTTAACTTCCTTCTCAAACCAATAAGGTGAAAAATGTTGCTATAAATACTTGAAACTAGTGTTTTCTGTTTTGAAAGAGATTCGTATTTCGTCTTGTTTTTTACTTTTACTTTAATTTCTTACTTTAATTTCACTTAAAATAGTGCATTTTTTTGATAGGCCTTTTTCACAGTGTAGTATAGTCAAATAATTTGCAAAAATGTAAAACAATATAATTTTCTGTGTTTTGTTTCAATAAAAAACAGAATAACAATAATGACATGAGAAAACCATGGGCTGAGAACACGTATGTTCATAATAACATCTCCTTAAACAAGTCTGAAGTCTGAATCTAATAATCTCAGAGCAGTCGGTGCATTATTAAAGTCACTGATTTCTTATTTGTATTTGAAGTATTATATAACAAAAGCTGATATATAACTATCCTAGTACAACCCCAACAGAAACAGCACGAGTAGCAGTAGTAGCAGCAGTAGTAGTAGTAGTAGTAGTAGTAGTAGTAGTAGTAGCAGTAGTAGCAATAGTAGTAGTAGCAGTAGTAGCAGTAGTAGTAGTAGTAGTAGTAGTAGTAGTAGCAGTAGTAGCAGTAGTAGTAGTAGTAGTAGCAGTAGTAGTAGTAGTAGTAGTAGTAGTAGTAGTAATAGTAGTGATCGCTGTACAGGATATATCACAGACTCCTCTCTTCCCTCTCTCCTCTGTCTCTGTCTCTGTCTCTGTGTCTCCTCGAGCACAAAAGCTTTCAGAAATATTTCTGTGCACAGGATAAAAATCTGCATATCTGGGAAATCTGTGGTCCTGGTTTAGACCTGGTTTAGACCCAGTTTAGTCCTGGTTTGGACTTGGTTTAGGCCTGGTTTAGTCCTGGTACAGTCCTGGTTTAGTCCTGGTTCAGGCCTAGTTTAGTCCTGGTACAGTCCTGGTTCAGTTCTGATTTAGTCCTGGTTTATTCCTGTTTTAGTCCTACTGATTCAGTCCTGGGATCAGTCCTGGTTTAGTTCTGGTTTAGTCCTGGTTTAGTCCTACTGGTGCAGTCCTGGGATCAGTCCTGGTTTAGTCCTGGTTCAGGGGAGCAAAAGTCCAGCATTTCGATCAGTGTTTTTTTCCACTCAATAAATATCAACTTTAACAAATAACAATAAATAATGTATTTATATTCGTACTGAAGAAAACATGATTGTACATGTTCGTAATTCTTGATGTCGTAACTTTTCATTCCGTATTTCGATGGATAAAATACACACAACACATTTTATGTACAACTCGACTCATTCGAGAGTTTACGAATATTTATTTTACGCTCATCTACAGCCGAATGTGCACAGATCCGTATCCTATGCACAGGAATACGTCTGAAAGCTTTCGTGCTCCACACTCTCCTCTTCCTCTCCCCTCCCACACAGACGGTTTGTCTACTAAACGCTGTGAAGTCCCCCCTCCTCCTCGTCTTTAGACTTCTCTTCCTCCTTTGTCAGCGAGGGCAGACGTGACAATAACTGGAGCCAATTTGCCGCTCCTGGGCGGCTGTACTGTGAGGGAGCTGTCCAACGCTTTGACAACAAATACCTCTTTAAGGGAAAAGTGAGCTGTTCCCGCTAACCGCTGTAGCTCAGAAATCCTGCAACTTTAACCATGGGCTGTTTATTTATACTAGTCAGACATGTCAAAACTGCACTTAGGTTTGTGTCATATATGTATAAAAACGAGAAAGTTGTATATAACACTGTGTGTGTGCTATAACTTGGAGAGATTTCACTTCCGTATAGAATTTGAGACACTTAAACGTCCTATACTGTGCGAAAGTGACTCTTAAACATGTTATAATGCGGTTTCCTCATCCAAAACAGACCTGGAGTTGTGTTTTTCACTCACACAAGTCTTTATTTTATCATTTTACCTTATGCATGAACTAAAGCTGCATTTCTTTTATTTTAGAGGTGTTTTTTAATGACATTTTTCGTAAGCCAACTTCACTTTTTCATTGCTTAGTCATAACTCGGGTGACCAAATTTTCTAAATAAAAAACTGGGACCAGTTTGTGGTGGGTGGTAATAATAAAACTGTGAAACGAGTGCGTGATTAAGGAAAACTGTTCCGCACTCGGCATTAATGTGAGTCAATATAGTCATATTTTCTTTGTGTTTTGGTCATTTTTAAGTCGTTTTTCAGTATTTTACCAAAACAAATGATAATTTATGCCTCTCTTTACTGTTGGCAGGGATCTGATTGGTCAAAAATAGCGACATCTGGGAGATTTCTTGCATAAAACTGGGATAAATCACTAGTTTTGGATAAATCTATTCTGTGTTATGAGACGTGTGACCAAACGTTACGTGGCTGATGCTGTGTGTGTGTTTGTTTAGTAAGAGAGTGAATCTTTGACTGATTTCATTGATGCAGATTGTTGCATGTAACCAGGGACTGCAGATGGAAATTCACTGTTTGGCTCTAATCGAGTGCAGAACATCTCTGTCTTTGTACTTAATGTGCATTGTCCCTTCAAATAAAGACTCAACTAAAACAATCTCCTGGGACAGGGGCCACAGAGGTCAGAACTGCGACTGTCCTGGGAAAATGAGGAAGTTTGGTCACATAAGTCATAACATCGACTTCCCGCTCTTACCGGCCTGTCAAAACATTTCTATTTTCTGCTTTTTTATAAAAAAATACAATTAATATTATGCAGAATTTAGTTTTTTTCTGTTTCTCATGTGGTCCCATGGAGAAAAAACACACACAATATGACTTCAGTGCTTTGCTGATGGATTAAAAGTGAAACATTTCCATTATAGATTTCAATATCTTTAGGATCTTATTTGACAGAAACACAGTCTGTATATTTTGGAGCTTTGCAAAGCTCCTCGATGGCAAATTTGTCCAAGAAATGTAACTTCATCCGGACAATGTTTGATTTTCTGTAGATTTGATTTTCTATAACACGATCTGCTCTTTCCATACATCATAACCGTCTTTACCTTCACTGAACAGTTGCCATAGTGACGCACGGCGCCGACATTTATGGTTTGACGTCCAGATGAAAGTGAAAGAAAAGGGCCGTAGTAAAACAGACATGTCTGATCTATGGTACTTTACAAAATAACAAACTGCACGAAGGTTGTGACTAATACTACTGATTATTATTATTATTATTTGTTAAATACACTGAAGTTGATGGTTGAAATCATGTATTATGAAATGAAATTCATATGAAGTATCGCAATGTTCATGTAAAATGTCTCGCGATAAGAGAATGTACTGAACCACGGAAATGTATTGAGCTAAAAAAGTGAATATGAAAAATATGTGGTAAAAGAAAAGGTCAATGAGGAAAATGAAATGTAACTCATGTAAATATGAGCAGGATAGTGACCTCACTGAAAAGTATCACATATTATAATGTTCATGTAAAATGTATTGCGATAATGTAGTATGAAATATGTTGTTAAAAGGAAATGTAAGTAAAAGTATCACATATTGTAATGTTCATGTAAGATTTACGGCAATAATTAAGTGTAAATGAAATTCGTGATCAATTTTTAGCCAAGAGGGACTTTTAAAACTTCTTCCTGCTCCTTTTGAGCATCATGGACGTGAAATATTTTGTATGTTCACATTTTATTTATTTATTTTATTTATTTATTTATTTGATATGGACATAACAATTGCATTGGACAAACCAGATGCATTGTTTCAAGTGTTATAGCACAAGTGCTAATGTACAACACCTGTCCACAGGAGCTTTTAGAAAAGGTTCAAAGTAATAAAACATTAACAGTTAATAATGCAGTACATACAATAAAACGTGTACAGCTCTGTCCTGATTTCAGCCACAATTTCAATTGTCTATTAAAAATGTTGGGGTCAGTCTGTTTTAGGTCAGTGGGGAGAGAGTTCCACAGTCTGGAGCACATGACAGGGCTTTTTACATTTTTTTTTTTTTATTATATTCACACTGTCATCAAGCAACCACTTTTTTCTATAAAAAGCTCTACTGATGCTCAAATAAATAAATACATAAATAAATACAATTAATTACTGCTACGAGTGGTTCTAATAGTGGAATATAATAAAGTAAATGTAGTAGAAACACAATAATCTTTGGTCAGCAGTGAGTATAATGTCATTTTGGGGTATTTAACACTTCTTTTATTATATGAATAAATATGGTGAAAGAATATTGAGCTCAAAATTGCCCTTTGACCCTTATTTGGCAGTAACTGTGCTCTGCCTTTGTATCATGTGGCCAAAAAAAAGGAGTCGTGCAAAGGCAAAAGGCTAAAACTGAAACTGTTCCTGGAGAAGTGCAAAGGCAAAATGCAGTAAATGACACAGTGACTTTTCCCGTTGCACGACTCCGTATTTTTGGCACATAATACAAAAGCAGAGAACAGGAACTGCCAAAAAAAGAGTCAAAGGGCAATTTTGAGCTCAGTATTTTTCGCCTACAAATATTTTTCTTCATTATAGCAATGAGTGGTCAAATGTTGGAAGCCGTAACTATTTTACTTTTCTCTGGACAAAAGAGAAAACAGAAACTTTGAAGTGATTTTTCTCAGTTTCACTCTGGAGAGTTAAGGTCTAAGTATAAATCTTAGGTGTCTGACTTTACTTAAGTAGATGTTATAGCAAATACTTTCTGAGGGGTTATTTTTATCATGTTTATAATTTGAGCAAAGAAAAACATATAAAAAAAAACAGCTAGGAACAAATTTGAGCCAAAATCTTTATCAAAATCAAGAAATTTGAAGCTTTATAAGACCTCAAACCTGCGAAAACACTTTGACTTTAACTCTTTAAGTACATTTGTCAACATCTGCTTTAATACTTTTACTTTTAGATATATTCAGGTGATGCTTTTACTTTACAATGAGTATTTTTCTGCACTTTTACTTAAATAATAAAACTGTGCATTCTTCCACCACTCCTCCTACTACTTCTACTGCTACTACACTACGATATTCTCCAGTACAGTGACAGTATTTCCTGTAAACCTTTGAGACGGATGCATTTTTCTCGCGCTCTAACGGAAAACCACAATGACACATTCAGCTGATCACCAACTCGTTTATGAAACTTGTGAAGAAAAAGCCCGGGGAGCGTTTGTCGCCTTCGTTTTGTACATTTAATTTTAGCCTTATTTATATGCAAACAGACATAACATGACACGTCTTTTGTCCCGGTTTTCGAGAACTGTTTTAGCACTAGCATCATTTTGTTTCAGCCCGAGCACTGACAGCGGTTTTAAGTCACTGTCAGAATAAGAAATGACAACAAAATAATCGCAAAAAGAGCTCTGTGTGTGTATTTGAGCAAAAAAGAAGCAGCTGGTAATCAGGGAGTGCGTCTTAGCATGCTAGTTGTTGGTTTTTAACCTGACGCTCTGGGCTGAAAGTTGTGGAAAGCGATTTTAAACTGAAGTTGCATAAAGGAAGTGAGTTTAAAGTGCAATAGTTTTTCTTTTCCACATCTGTAAAATCAGATATTGCGCCTTTAATACTAATCACATAATATATTTGAAATGATTTCCGTTTGTTGTGGATGGACATCTGTTTGCTGCTATAAATCCTAATCCTTTTGCTGGCATCATTATGCGCAGTTGGCATAATGAGCCGTAGCTAATCTATAGGGCTTTATATCTATGTATATATATAGGCTGACATCATCCTTTATTTTCCCAAACAAAACCGACGTGTTACCGGTTTTTAGTCCAACAGGAAAAAGCGTTTGTACAGTTTGAGTTTATGTGATGAGAACAAGTACAAATCAGCTCTAAGACAGTAACTCATGGGCGAAAACACGTGAGGTTTCTTCAGACATTTAAACGTTCTGACTGACTGGACTAAAGAGGTTTTGTGTAGCTGTAAATTCATTATTTTTGACTTATGACCTTCCTGATGGTCGTGTCGATGAACAGTATTGTAGAGCAGAGGCGTCAAACTCATTTTGGTCCGGGGGCCGTATACAACCTACTTTGATCCCAAAGGGGCCGGATTGGAAAACTCCATTCTCTGTTCAAGTTATTGTATTTTTCGCCATGTTGTGTCTCATAGTGGCGTTTATATTCCTCCTTTATATTTATATTCCTTGAGCACCGCCACTTGTTGCAAACACACCAAGCACAGGTTTCCCATTCACCTCCGTGAAAAAGAAGAATTAGTACATTTTTCTTGGAAAATCCTGCACTCAGCTCCACTTTTCTTATTTTTGACACTTTGCTGATGAGGGCGTCATGGTCACAGTCAAAACGATCGTCCTTTAAGAGCGTTTGGAAAGAGGCGAGTCTTCATTTGTGCTGCTCTGGTGGGAGGCGCCACACACAGAAGCACTGGAGATGCTGCTATGCTAAGCAGCGTAGAAAATTACCAGAAAAATCTGAAAATTTTACATATTTTAAGAGAAAATCAGCCGAGGGCCAGATTAAAGGTCTTGGAGGGCCGGATCTGGTCCCCGGGCCGCATGTTTGACACCTGTGTTGTAGAGGATAATAACACTGATGATCTGGTAAAGGTGCATTTCAGAGGATATCGATGACATTTGCAGAAGATAATGATGAATTTGAAATCTTGTATTTATGGAAATCAGAATGAAATGTTGTGGTTCGAGTTAGAAATCGTTGCTCTAATGTATTTAATGTATTTTGTACCTGCCCGAGGACTGCAGATGGAAAGCAGCTCCTGTAGCTAAATCCGGCACAGAGCATCTTTTCTCTCTGAGATGAATGTTTTATGTGCGATGTCCTTGTTTTATATTAAAAAAATCAAAAATAACCAACCAAGATCTTACCCACAGAAGGAAACAATTCTGGATTAAAAAATGTGTATATAAAAGTTAGATCTGTATCTATGGGGGAGCACCCAAAGGAAGCCGCACCACAGTTTGAGAAACAATGCACTATTTTCGAATAAAAAACATTGAACTGGAATAATTACCAAAATATACTGAACCTGGTAAACATTTGCATATCGAACAGCAAAATTTAAGAGTCATGCATTATGTTAAAGGTCCTGTATTACGCAATTTTCTGATCTACGTTAATGTTTTCTCATCACAAACTTATCTCGAGTTGTGTTTTGTTCCATTCGCACATTTTTAACACACAAATCCTGCAGATTCAGAGAGACGACTTCTCTCAAACTAAAAAGACTCCTTGTAATGTCAGGTAGTAATACAGGAAGTGCTCGGCCGTGTTTTTAAACTCCAAACACCTCGACTCGTATCATTTGGATCATTTCAGCCCTGGAATTGCCTGTGTACATAGTAAAAAGCAGAATGTAGGTCAGTTAAAAGTAGCTAAATTAAGCACAAAAAGTCTTGTCTCATTTTTCTTGTCACGTGAAATTTCCTCAAGATAAAACGATCTTAATTCGCACCGTGTTAACTTAGCCGGTTTGTACTGTTTGGAGTGTATGCGAATCAAACAAAACACAACTCCAGGTAAGTTTTGACGAGGTAAAAACGTCCTGACGCGGCTTAAAGCTCACAAGAGTCAACTGTGCGCAATATAGGACCATAACGAAAAAGAAACAAACAAACAAAATGATATTCCAGTTGATTTTTGCTGCAAAAAGAAGACAAGTTCATACATTTCAGTTTCATGCAGATATACGACATTATCCATCCACCAGGCAGCAAATACAAACACATAAATATCGCTGCGTTAGTGCGACTCACCGATGTTGCAGTGCTCTCCGGTCCAGCCCTGGTCGCACTCACATTTGCCCTCCTTACACACTCCGTTCTTGGTGCACAGCGGGTGACAGGCTTTTTGGTCGCACACGCTTCCCGTCCAGCCCTCCTCGCACCGACACACTCCTCCGTAACAGACGCCGTGGGTGCCGCAGTCCACCTCGCACACCTCTGCACACAGGGGGCAGTAGAGAGCGGGGTTACGGGGGGCACAGACGGGGAATGACGCCAGGCGGGAAACATGTTTGACGGTTTGACGTTACTTTACGTACATTATTTGGGCTTGTGACAGGTTTGACTTCGCATTTTACCAAAACACGGTGACGTAGGGTCATTATTTTTGAGATTTTAGTTGTTTTAGGGCTGGAAATACAGCTGTGGAAAAAAAAAAAAGAGAGACCACTGCACTTTTTTTTCTGAAATCAGCATCTCTACATGTGTGACAGCCGTTCCATCTTATTTACGAAGGAAAAGAAGAAAAACCACTGCTGTGTTCATCATTATTATATTGCTTTTTGAACTCTTCCTAAGCTAAAACATGAGTATTGTGTTGTTTTAAATGAAAATGATCTCGTTTTCTTCGCATTATTTGACGTCTGAAAACATTGAATCTTTTTTGTTGTTTTGACCATTTGTCATTTTCTGCAGATAAACGCTCTAAACGACAATATTTTTATTTGGAATTTGGGAGAAATGTCAGCAGTTTATAGAATGAAACAAAAATGTTCATTTTACTCAAACACAAACTAGTAAAAGTAGTAAAATCAGAGAAACTGATCATTTTGCAGTGGTCTCTTATTTTTTCCAGAGCTGTACATGTCGACACAAAACATTACAAGGAAAATTATTTGTCGGTAAATACATTTGTACATGAGTGAAATGTTAATTTGGATGTGACTTAATACACAAATGTGGCCCTTGTTATGTTTTTTTCGGAAGATACATTTTTGTTTGGGGGTCCGTCACCTTCTTTTTTCTATTGCTCTGCTTCAAATGTTCCACAATATGACATTAAAGAGATCTACAGTTGCATTTATTCAACAGCAGATGGTTTTATTGCTTAAAAATATCTAGAAAGAGGCATTCAGACTGTGAGCAGGGGTCGCCTCTCCACAGATTTGACCTCCATGAAGATAGAAAGGTTTTAAGAATGAGAAAAGCAGGTGGACGCTCCACACACAATGAACCTTTAACGTTCCTTTTACTTGAAGCCACCCAAGAACACAGAACTATCTCAGTGCCATGAAGAGTAAAGTGATTCTCGACGTTGTGAGGAGACCCACGGCCTGCGTCTGCTTTCCTCTTTGCTTTAAACCACAATCGAAAAAAAAAGAAAAGAAAAGAATGAAAGCCCTTGGTGGAGACGTTATTGGGATTTCCAGTCATACAAAACAGTTTTAAACGCAACATTGACTTTTAAGTGAGGCCCGGCGCAGACAGAAACAAGAAGACCCAGACGAGCTGATCAAACACAAATGAAAAATCAATCTGGACTCGGGCCCTGTGTCTGGTTCACCTGTCTGCCCCTGTCGGAGCAGCAGACGGGGTAAAAGCCGTACTTACTGGATGTACACGGTCTTGATATGAGCGCAGGGCTGTCCACGCACTCTTGAAAATACCATTAGCAGTTTGTTTTCCAGAGGCTGTGGGGTGATTGGGTTAGAGGAGGTGCATTATATGAAGGGGGAGAAGCTGCTACGGTGAATTGTAAGAATGTGGTTTCGAAAGTTTTCCACGAGATCCACTGGCAATCAAAAGTTTGGGCTTTCATTTATGTTTCTTATTTGTTTCCTTGATTATTTACATTGCAGATCCAAGTTGGAAGCATCAAAACTATGAATGAACACGTGTGGAATGCACCAAACAAAATAAACTCAAGAAGAGTGTTCAGACTTCATCAGATATAAACTGAGACAAGGCCAAGGGTTTGCAGTGAAGTCAACAAAGCAAAGGGCGGCTGCTTTCAGGGTCTGAATATTAAATATGCATTGTGTAACTTTTGTGGTGGTGATATTAAAACTTTCTATCATCATGGAGACCAAACTGGACCAAATTACAGGTCAGATCACAGTCAGAGGGCCCAAAAACACACCTTAACCCTCCAAGACCCACGACATCGTACACGATACAGAGGAATATGTTTTCTATAACCGCGCAGAACTTTGTAACGGTAAAAGACAGAAACTTCCTTTTCCCCTCTGAAAGTGCAGACATAGAGGTTTCCGTACATTTCTGCGGCTTTATCCTACGTCACACTCACGCTGTGTGATGACGTGAGCAAAACGAGTGTCCAATAGGAACTTTGTTTTCCCCAAACTCATGCGCTCCGTCCATTTTGATCGAGCCAAACTTTGCCAAAGAGTGAAGTGAGTCAAGATGGTCGACTCCTCTGACTGTGTGTGTTTATAACGAGTGAAAAAGTCGCTCTAAGTGGAGTTAATTCTCACACACATGGAAAATGACACATCTTGGTGTGTGTAATTGTGCATCTCTTTCTATTTTTATTTAAAGGTTTATTTCAGTCCAAATGAACAAATCCAAATGTAATAAACGCCCTGGAAATGCAGAAGTGCTGTGGCTCTGGCCCTGGACCTGACAGGAGCTGTTTCCAGGACTGGACCAGGAAAGTCATGGAGCGATTACACTTTTTTTTTGTTTTTAGGGCAATAAGGAGATTTTTAATTTACTTACAGACTTGATATTTTGCATTTTTGTAGCTAAGGCCCTAAATTAAGCATTTTTTATGTCCAAAAAGTTGTTTCTACATGTTTGCTGTGTGTTTTGTATAAAAGAGTGTGAATTTTATTTTCTGTTTTTCTTTTTCATCTCTATTTCTGGTCCTGTAGCTTTTATCACAGCCTCATGACACAACTACAGCAGCAGATTGTGAAATAACAGGTTGGACTGAACAAAAGGAGGTAGAACACTTCATTAGGGGTAAAAGGGGCAGTTTTAAAAGCAAAATTAAGAAAAAAAATCCAGGCGAGGAGAAACGTACTAAAATTGCCCTCAGGTCTTCAGGGGTTAATAAAGAACTTATGCAAAATGAATCATGTTGTAGCTGTTCCCTCTTCTCAATTACCCTCCCCCATCTTAATAAACTTTTCATTTTAAATGCTGTATCTGTGTTTCTTTTGAGAGCTTATCGTTTTATGAAATCATCCCATTATCTGTCTCTGAGGCGGAGCCCTGGACCGATTCCAGCAGAGACAAAGAAACTGTCCGTGTGTGTCGCAGATAAACAAACCTCGTTCTCACTGTTTTCCTTTAGCACGACGACGTAAATCTACATCTCCACCTCAGAAATGGCAGACAGGAAGCCACAGAAGAAGGTACATTTTCTTTAGCCGGCGCCCCAGAGGACGGGGACAGGTGTCTGCACAGATGCCGTGCGTCTGTCTGCAGAGGACGGCTTCTGTGGCGTGCACAATATGAGCCATGTTCACACTGGCCCCAAAAAATCTGTAACATCACCTCCGTCTGTGATGATGTTTACGGCGTCAGCTCCCATTGGGCACCGCGGCTCTCTAAAGCTTTAGTCTGCGGACTTTTTCTTTAATTAAATCGTTTTATATGAATATTGTGATTTGTGTAAATAATACAAAGAAGACGAGCACATGAGGGATCCAGACTTTTGCCTGCCAAATGTTGTGTTTCCGTTACAACAAAAATTAAATACCTTGGACGCATCATCACTCTGGACACAGCAGATGATGGTGATGTGTACAAACAGTGCAGACGCTCTGAGCTCAAACACTCTTATGTGCAAGTTTGGCTCTTGTACAAATGATGTAAAGTTGTTCTTGTTTAAATCATATTGTTCACTGTTGTACACAGTCCACCTCTGGGTTCATTACATTAAAAATCCAGTTTGCAAAGGCCACAGGTGCCACAGTGAAGCTTTACGGTGGTTTTGAGGAGGTCACGATGGACGAGTGCAGCTGAGATGTTTGTTACTGCAGAGTGAACAGTCTGCAGCTCTACTCAGAACTTTAATGCACAGTTTTATCTGCAGACTCAACAAATCAGACGATGAAATAATAACGTCACTCACAAATCTGAGATTCAGTGCAATAAGATCTCAGTCCAGTCTGTGGAGACACTGGTGAGGCTCGTTTAACAATATAAATGTTTGTTTTGTTTTGTCACTGTCCTTGATTGTTTTTAAAAATGGACCATGAGTCCAGAATAAAGATGAACTGAACTGAACTGAATAACATAATGATCCACAGGTATCGTACATTTGAACTGTATGTGTATGTATGTACATGTAAGGCAGAGATATTTAATGTCATACTATGGAACATTCCAGGAAACACAATGACATATCCACAGAGAAAAGCACTGGACGAATCCTCCAGCAGAAAGTTACATAGTGCACGATTTCGCTCGTAGTCATGCATAGAATTGAATCTCCAAATGTGGTGCTCCCGTGTTCAGCTGTATTAGACTTTTTAGTCCATCACATTCAGGTTAGGATCACACAATTGTGATTTGAATGTGAGGTCTCTACGGCGACGCCTGTGAAGTCATTAAAGAAATATGAAATGAAGGTGTTTTTCGCTGTGCTACGGGCAAACCGCGAGGAAAATCCCAAAAAAAGTGACACTTTTGTGCCACCAGTGAGCTCGTTTAAGACCAAAAACCAGGGACTAGCAGCGTTTTACAAGCACGCGGTCAAAACTTCCTGTATTACAAGATGACATCACAAGGTGGGACAGAGCGTTTTCTGTTTGAGAAACGGCCGTAACCTAATTCTGCAGCGTTAAACCCAACTCCAGGTCTGTTTTTGATGAGGAAACATTACAACACAGATCAGAAAATAGAGTAAAATGGGCCTTTTAATGAGGATCGCAAAACTCATTAGGATTTTTTTTTTCTACCACTACCACGACTGTAGCCACAATGGCCCTGGCACTTCCCGGCGCAGACCAGACTGCCAATCTGCGGTCCGTCTGCCACTCACCCGGACTGTGTACAGCTGGAAGAGGCAGGAGTACAAAACCAAAGTACACTTGTATTTGACCGGTTTAAAGTACTTTTGAGTGACACGTTTTCCATTCAGTGGTCTAAAGTTGCCGACACTTATCCGGGCTTAAGTGAGATGTGCAGAGGGAGATGAGACGTTAAAGGGATTTTCCATTTCACTGTGAAGCTACTTAAGATACTTTAGATTTATTTAAGCACAGCATTCACCTCTAAAGCCAGGGCGACGGTCTGGAGCGACGGAGCGGCACGTTTCACTTTAAAATAACTCAACCTAACCTGATTTTATTGTAGAAATGATTATGAACCGACAACAACAACTTTAACTGTGGATTAAACTGTCGCGGTTCAGTTTTTTTTTTCTAACCGTGAGCGGGCGGGTGACTGGAGTCTTGCCATTGTGTCTTTGAGCAAAACACTTTAATTACAAGCAAGAATGTGATGTGGAAATGTTATGTCTTTGCATGGAATGTTGCACAGTGTAGCATTAAGCGTCACTCTACCGTTACAGGTGTTTTATTGCAAAACAGTTCACACAATGCACAGTTTAGCAAACACAGACAGTCTGAAAACTCAGTAGAACAGTCGATTTTCAGAAACCTGTGATCAAACGTGTTGAAGTGTTTTGATTTTTAACAAAAAGGTGAGAGTGAAAAAGTGTTGGCTAATGCGAGCTCGGCTTGTAACTGTAATATCCGTTTTGTCATCAGATTGTGTTGAACTAAAACTCAGATAAAAGCTTAAACGAGCCTCAGACGGAGCAGTGACTGAAAAGGATCAATATATTGAATAACATACAGTATGTCCTTATTGTGGATGGATCATGTCTTTTCTGACGCTGCCCTGCACGTTTACATGACGTTTTCTCATTCAGCATTAATTGTTCTGATATAAATAGTTCAGAATTTAAATATTCTCCTTCGAGTTTACGTAGAAATAATCATTCGAATCGAGGTTTACATGGAAAACACGTTAAATCGCCTTTATTTAATTATGTTCAGCGTCTGGGGGTCGGGAAGGGCTCAGATTGAACTTATTTACGTCAACCTGAAAAAAAACACACACTTGAGCGGCTTTTGGACTTTTTGTCATCTTGACCAGGATTATTTTAAGAAGAAAAGACGTTTACTTGATTGAGGAATAAATTAATTCGGTTTTAAAATCAGAATAAACCACCTGCTCACTTTGGAATTAGGTTTAATTCCAAATAATCATATTTTTTTTTAGGACTTAAGTGTTTACGTGGTCTTTTTAAAGCAGAATTCATTTTTATTCTGAATTAAATTATTTTTATTTGGAGTAAAAGCTCTCATGCACTGCAAAAAAGGTCTATCAAAAATAAGAAAAAAACCCACCAATTTTGAGGTAAAAATTCCCTATTTTAAGAGAAATTATCTGCCAGTGCAGTAAGAAATTTCCACTTACCAAATTTTCTTAAAACAAGACGAAATATGAATCTTGTTCTAAGCAGAAAACACGAGTTTCAAGTATTTATGGACAGATTTTTCCCCTTATTGGTTTGAGAAGGAAGTTAAAGAGGCTTAACCTGGACTGAGTTAATATAAAAAGTGCTTAGAATAAGTTGTAATATCGAGATAAGATAAATCAGGATGAATATCTTGAAACAAGTAGAAAAATCTCATCTTATTAAGCAAAAAAATCTTAAAATTGAAATGATCTTTTAAGATGAATCTGCTTAATTCAAGTCAGTTTAACTATGCTAGAAAATCTTTTTTGTAGTGTGTTAAGTCTTAATTCGTCCCACTCCATTTTGAGTTTTATTGCATTTTTATTACTCAATCTTGGGCTCAAACTGCACTGATGTTTTCTCCCGTGTGCCTCCTTCTTTTTGTTCTGCCCATGACACAACTCAAAATAAAGCTCATATAAATAACTCAACCTGGTGACATTTATTACACAGTTATTATTTGCTCGTTTCGTGCGTTTAACATCAAAACCGTTGAACATCCCGGGCTAAGAAATCAAATCTCCATGACGACAAGCAGGAAAGTTACACGGTGCCCCTTTAATAAGTGCGTGTGAAAGTTGATGAGCACGTGCGCTGGAGTCGGCGAAGGTCAGGAGTCAGTCAAACACGGAGACACTGGTGAAGACACGGCTATTCCTGTTCCTGCGTGTGACAGGCTCAGAGCAGCTAATTGGACGTGGATGTGATGGCCGTGACAACGCGCACACACACACACACACACGCACACACACACACACACACACACACACGTACGTACGCACACAGTTTTCCATCTCGGGTTTTAAGGCTCCGAAAGTCTGCATGAGGGTTTTCAAAAGCGGCGAAAATCACCTCCTAATTGATTCTAAACGACGACTGAAACTAGATTTGATTCGAGTATCAAGTATCAATTCTGAAAAAGTCACATTCACGAGACAGAAATGAACCTTTCCTGAATAGTTTTAGATGATCTTGAGCTGAACCAGAACAAACATAAGAGCACATAGACGAGTATTCGCCCTCTGTGGAACCCACCTGAGGGTTTACACATACAGAAGCCCACAAACAATCACGATTTCAGGTTGAAAATCACATTCGATTGTCTAAATAAACATCGTTTTTTATCATCACGGTATCGGAACCAGTTCAGACGGAGCTGGGAAAACAGGTCTTAAGCTTCTCTGCTCCTTCAGCTTGGAATTCCCTCCAAACTGGAACTGAAAATACCTGAAATTGTGTCATTTAAAGCTTTTCATTCTTTGTTATGTAATAGATAAAAAAGTGTCCACGCACCAGTGCCTGTGTTTTTAAAACGTCTGCAAAAAGTGCTCTTTAGAACTGATTTTATTGCATTTTATCATCTATTGTTTACAACTACTGCACTTTATCCTTTTAGACGGTTACAGCTCCTGCACTTTCGAAATACTTCCTACATTCATCGCACTTTACCTTTATAATTGATGTTTATCTTAAGTGATTGTTGTTTTCTTGTTGGTTTTTTTATCTTAACTTGGCCACGTCACATCAGATCTGGCTCTCAGTGGGTCTTTACCTGGTTAAATAAAGGTGAAATAAATAAATATTGCGGATCGAGTCTATTCCTGAGTATCTAAAGTTTCCACTCGAGTATCACAACACTAACATTAGTCTGTGTTCCTCATCAGTTTGTCTTATCACACCTCAAACAGAAATATGCAGATTTGTTCAGTGGAGAATATTAAATAGTTTTGTCTGGTTCAGGATTATTTTTGACAAACAAACGTACGTCATTTGCATAAGAATCACAGCTGTTTAAAAACACACTGCAAATCCTTTCAACCAATCTTTTCATACAAGTGGGATATGAAAAGTGAATTATTCTGAACGTCAATCATGAAATAAAAACTGTAAGTCTTGGCAGAAATGGGCCCAGATTACACTATTTTCTGATCTATATTAGTATAAAGTCGCATTTTTAAACTCCAGACACCTTCACGAGAATCATTTGGATCACTTCAGCCCTGGAATTGCCAATCTCTATGAAACTAAAAGTAAAAAGGAGCTGTTAACGTGAAAACTGCCTCTACATAACATCAGAACTTTCAGGAAATAGACAGTTCCATATATCTCTCTTGCTCCTGCCTTTCTCCTCTCTCCATCCTCGTTGAGTCTCCATCGTTTCAGTCTCTCCGTCCTTCTCTCCTCTTGTAAAACAGATCCGTAGAGCGTTGCTTTATGTCGCAGTAAAGACACAGCGATGGGGTCGAGCCCGCGGGATTACAGTGTCTCTGCTCTGTCCGTGTTCAGCAGTAAAAACACTGAGACTCACAGGGTCACGGCCCGAGTCTCTCCACACAACATGTGCCTGGAAATAATGCACTTCACCGCTGAACTTCTGTTTATTTTAAGTGAAACTCAAAACTAAATCGACTGTTTTTTGCAACTGAACTGTGCATAGAGAATTTTTTTTTATTATTTGGCCTGATAATACTTGTGTAACTGATATTATTTGCAGATATCAATATTTCTCTGAGTGAAGATGCGAAAAAGCTCTTAATAATCTGACTCACTCGAGGTTTTCGGCCAAGAAATACAACGTATGGACTTGTGGACGTCCGTATCACTCGACTCTGGAGAAAATGTGCCCAGGAATGCAAAAAAATTGCGTGAAAATGAATGGAGTGGGATTAAAAGGTGTAAAACATATCTTTACTTATGGAGGGTTTGCCAAATATTGTCTGCGATGGAGAAATGTGCATGAAATGTTTCTCTGTTCAAATCCACAGCGAGGCCCAAAATGTATCTTTGGTTAAACTGACTTGAATTAAGCAGATTCGGCTTAAAAGACCAATTTTAAGATTTTTTTACTAAATAAAATGAGATTTTTCTTACTTGTTTCAAGATATTCCATCCTGATTTATCTGATCTCGATATTACAACTTATTCTAAGCACTTTTTATATTAACTCAGTCCAGGTTAAGCCTCTTTAACTTCCTTCTCAAACCAATAAGGTGAAAAATCTTGCCATAAATACTTGAAACTCGTGTTTTCTGCTTAGAACAAGATTCATATTTCGTCTTGTTTTAAAGTAATAATCGCAAATTAACTTTTAACTTGTGTAAAAATAATAAAGTGCATTTTACTTCACAAGCACAAAGCTCTTCTATTTCCATTTTGACTCATTAGTCTGTTCAAAAGGAGCACTCGGAGACAGAAACAAATATATCGGTATAGATATCGGCTGATACCGATACTAAATCAATATATCTGCCATCCCTAACTGTGTATAAGGTGTTTCTAGTCACTTTCAGTAACTTACAGTAAGTACAAACTAAATTAATTTGCAGCTTTCTGGTCAAAACACCTAAATATGTGAAAAGTCTGTGCTGCCTTCAGTGGCCGCTGCGATTTCAAGTAGTTGGTCACATCACAGAAGCCCTGATCACAGAACTTTTGGATGTTTTCACTATGAAACTTTTGTCCAGTTGACAGATTAGATTTTTTTTTTGTTTGCTATGGATCGTAGCTGGACGACTGAGGAATTCCACAGACACATGTAGGACCAGGGGTGTCCAAAGGTTTTTCATCGAGGGCCACAAGTTAAAACACAAACCAGGTCATAGACTGGAGGTCCAAACAGTGAGTAATTCAAATCTGTGCATTTACAACAGGTTTAAATGACCCTCCAGAGCTTTGTTCAGGCTCAGACCCTCAGCAGGACACACTAAAGTTCCAAAACATGCAGTAAAAAGTCTGACCTGCAGGAGTTTGGGACAATTCAGCTGGAAGCCTGAAGGCAAAAACAATTCGTCTGACGGCCACATCACATTTGTTCCCCGGGCCACAGTTTGGACCAGTGACTGTTCCTTAGACCTTCACACCCTTCTCACTCTCACTCTGCCCTTTAGTCGTCCAGGTCGGCCCCAGTTTAGCAGCTCTATTTTAAAAGTGGTTTTGGGGCGAAGGTCAGATGTTTAGTCACACTTTAAAACATATTTCAAATGTATTTTTTACTGTGACAGACCTGGTTTCTTATCTCAGTTTTCTCACAATAGTAACTCCAGATCGCACTTGAAGCAGACAGCTGGGGCCCGTCTCCCTCACTCGCCGCTCAGACATCTTGAGAGCAGAGCGCTGTAGTCTGAGCCCGGCTTTTATTGGCTGCGGCGTAGTTTTAGCAGCGATTCTGAAATGCTGAGAATCACGGTGAGGCTTTTAATGCTTTTTTGCTCCTTGAAGCAATTACTGACCTTTTAGACAGAAAAGCAGATAATGTGTGAGAGATATAAAAGCTTGGGAACGGTACAACTTAGACGGGAAGTAATCGCCTCGAGACACCAAATCCAACCACAACAAACACAAATCACCTCACAACAGTGTGTTTACATTAGCATTTAGCATAATCTGTTTTCCTTGAGCAATACTGGTTTCAATACAGCATTAAGAGGCCAATGAGGTATTTTAGATATGTGTGAAAGTGGAAACAGCATCGTGTGGTGGGGGTTATGTCTGTGTAATGAAGTTCATTATTGTAGGGTCATATATGGTCAATAAGAGAGTTTTACACTGAAACAAACCGTATCACTGTATCGGAAACGATTTGCGTCCACACATGTCGTGTTTGGATCGTCACATGACTCGGTTGGGGTCAGGTCAACACGGCACCACGTGGGCGGAGTGGAGCGCCCTGTCTGAAGCTGCAGTAGTTCTTTGGAAGTTGCAGCAGCCGATTTCAAGCCGAGGAAGATGCAAGCGTAAAAACAGTCTTTTCGTGGGCCGACGCTGTTTCGCGTTTGTATCGGGTTCGTTTAAACTGTTTTCCGCAATAGCGTCACATGCCCGATGTCACAGATCCAGCGAATCAGGAAGGCGCAAGTCACAGTGACATGGTCCAATAAGGACGGCAGCTATAGCCCCGACGTCAGCGTTTTCAGCGTTTTCATGCGTCCACACGACGCCGGATCAGGTCCGTCCTCAGGCGAATACTTGGGAGCTGGTGTATCCAGATCGTTCCGTCTCCATAGAAGTTTTCCATCAGATTAGTGTGGACGAACACTGCATCCACAACAAAAACGACTCGAATGTGCTCGTACTAGTGTGGACGGGGCCTGTGTCTGTATCAGGTTTGTTTATTTCAGCGACACAGGGGAAACTAACCAGATTTTCTTTTTTTGCAAGGGTTAGGATTAGGGTTCATTGCATAAGAAGATTTAATTCTACCAACTGGACAGAAGCTTTTTAGAGTAAACATGTTTCACCACTGTTTTTGCGTAATCATGCTCCAAATGGGTCTTCTGATACATATAATAATCGTGCATTGTATTTCAAGACACCCAAAGGTGCCCTGAGGTGCTAATCTGAACCACCAGCAGCTCATCACACCACTCCACATTCACGAGGGGGAAGTGTCTCGCCTAAGAACGCGACGGGAGATTACACCAGAACTACTGTCCACTGGCCTCCCATCCCAGAACTAATCAGAGCCGTCTTGCCCTGCACACACCTGGTTCTGAAAGTAAATTTGTCATTCTTTTTTCCGAAAGACTTAAAAAAAATAAAAAATAAAAAAAGGAAATGATGATGATTATTATTAAAAGTTTGAAAACTTGCTCAGGGCTAATCCGTGTTGTGGAAACTAATGACCATGAGGCCTAATTGCATTTAAAATCAGCTTCTGAAACTTTACACACTGCTAAGTCATTAAAGCATTTAGCTGAAGTTTTAAATGTGCGTTTCAGGATTAAAACAAACCCTGTTATGGATATAAGACAGTTACCACGTAGATGCTTCGTCTCTGACGCCTTTGAACTCCTAATATTTGAAGCTTTCGAAATATCTGTGGGGAAAATAAATAATAGATGAATTTACTTCCAGAACCAGAGCGGACAGACAGAGAAGTGGGGCTTGGAAACGTTGAGCTCCACAGTCTTCGTGTTTGTTTTGATGTGGACAGACGGTGGATTTCTGTGATTGGTTTGTCCAGCTGTCAGTCAAACCCATGAAGCCACAGCGGAGGCTCAAAACGCACTGAGCAAAACCTCGACCCGAACTATTCACACGGCTGAACAACTGCAGAACCTACACATGAAGCTCTATTTATTTTCTTCTACTACATTTAATCTAATCAGTGCATTTGTTTCTCTTTCTTTTTTTCTTTACAAGCGTTATTGCCCTGCTGATGAGTCTCTGGATCTTATAATGTTGTTTCCTCATCAATAACCAAACCCCGAGTTGTTTTTTTTTGTTTGTTTTTTGTTTCATTCACACATGTTTAACACAGAAAACCTGCATATTTAGGCGGAGTTCTCACTTCTCCCAAACTGAAAACACTTTGTTCCACCTTGTGATGTCATTTGGTAATACAGGAAGTGCTCCACTGTGTATTTAAACGCCATACAAACACCTTCACTAGAATTAATTGGATAATTTCAGCCCTAAAATTGCAGATCTCTACAGAATTAAAGGTATATGGTAACTGTTAACTGGAAAACCACCACAACATGACATCATAAGGTGGAACAGAGCATTCTGAGCTTTGGAGATGTAGGTAAACTGATAATAAAGGGTTAAAGCTCACACATTTTGAGTAATATTGGTACTTTAAGTTAACAAATTTATGGCATGTTGTGTTAATTGTTGTGTTTTCTTTCTTTATTCGTGCAAAAATGATGATTATGTACAAGTGCGCTATTTTAGCTAAAAAAATCTTTAAAACTAAAACATGTGCACGTACCCAGTGAGCAGTCCGGTCCGGTCCAGTTCTGGTCGCAGGTGCAGGAGTTGGTCTCGGCGCTGTAGGTGCCGTGGCCGGAGCACTGGTCGGGGCACATGGCTTTGGCGATCTCGCAGCTGGCCCCGCCCCACCCCGGCTGACAGTGGCACTCGCCGTGGATGCACACGCCGTGGGCCGAGCAGCTGGGGTCGATGCAGTCCACTAGAGGGCGACAAACACAACACGAGTCAATGTCAAACGCAACAGCAGACAAAAAATATACATATACAGTGAACCCTGGTTTATGGCGGGCGTCACGTTCCAAAAAGAACCCGCGACAGGCGAAATCAGCTTTATTTTTTACAATTATTATACAATACTGTACTATAGAATGAAACCAAAGATCAAAACCTGTTTTCAGGCCCAAGCATTTGTTTAAGAAATAAAAATATAAATGTTTTCTTACAAATAACTCTGATAGTTTTTAAAAATACTGCCAAATAATCATTTTAATACTGAATAGGAGGTTGGACATTGTGCCTCAGGTGTATTTCTCAGTCCCTCTGACTGAGCCTCTTCGTCCTGACTCCTGTAGCGTCTTTTTCCCAGAACAAACCGAAGGTTAATTTATTCCGTAAAGGCGCCTACAGCTGCAGAGCTTCTACCTTCAGCAGGTCCAGAAGTTTCACTTTTTCTGTGATAGTTTCATCTTCCTCGGCCTTTTGCCTTTGTCGTGCAGAACGTTTCCTCCACATTGTGGGTTTTGTCGTGGAGAAAATTTGCAAAGGTAAATTTGTCGGGCTGAACAGAGACGAGGCACAGAAACTGTGGACATTGGTCTAAGTGAAAGACCAACGTGACTTTTCCACTTCTAGACGACAGGATTCAGAACACAAGGCACTGGGGGAAAAAAGCATTAAAAAATCCACAAAACAGCGAAGCAGCGAAAGATGAACCGCATTATAGCAACAGTTCACTGTATATACAAGTACAAAAATACAAAAAGACAATATTTTGAAAAGAATTGACGTCATTAATTGTGCTCTAAACTCATTATTTATTTGCTATATATCGAAGATTTTTGTAATAGTGTTTTATAACTTGAAAAAATCCACACAAACAGAATAAACACAGAGAATTCTGGGAGATTACTGAGAAACTAGTTTAAATTTGCACTATGTAACATTTCTACTGGAGAGTGCGCCACCTGTCTGCACGGAGGTTTTATTGCTTTGCTGAATGTTGGCATTAAACGTTTCCATGGAGACACATTTGACGCCACTAGGCCGGAGCAGATCTCCGGAGGGGCAAAACCCACTCGCACAATTAGGATCCGTGTTTTGTTTGCAATAAAAACACATCAAAGAAAAAATAATCATAAAAAACATGCAAAGTAGATGATTATTTTGGATTTATGCAAAAGTTTTGACAGAAAATTGGTTGCTAGACAGAGGTTTAAGATTATAACAAGCTGTCGGGACCAAGAATATAGAAAACCAATGGAAGAGACTTATGTTTTAAAATAGCACAGCACTGAAAAGGATTATCCACTGGGAATCAATCCAACCTACTCCAGCCTCCAACCGCTTTTGCGGAATTTAAGAATATTTAAGGAGGAGAAAAATATATATAAATGTAGTCGTATATACAAAGAGCTGTTCAAGTTAAAATGGCCTTAATAATCTGACTCACTCGAGGTTCGCCGCCAAGAAACAGAACGTATGGACTTGTAGACGTCTGTATCACTCGACTCTGGAGAGAATGTGCCCAGGAAACCATAAAATTGTGTGAAAATGGACGGAGTGGGATTAAAAGGGGTAAAACGGATCTTTCCTGGTGGCGGGTCTGCCAACTATTACCTGCAATGGAGACATCCTGTGCAGGAAGTGTTCCACGGTTTGGCATTTTTCTGATCTATCTTATCTGTCTTGGATTTATTCAAGTTAGTGCAGGAGGTGAGACACTGCAGGTGAATAGAAAAAAAATCTGAAATTTTGAGATATAATTTTTTAAATATCTTCTGTAGTTTACGGACATAAATGTGAGGAAAAAAATGTATGACATGTTTTTTGTCATGTAATGTTTTTATACTAAAAACAAGGTATTTTATGTGTAAAAACAGCCAAAATTGACCATATTCTGTGTTGATTATGTATTTTTTGTTGTGTTTTCTTTCTATTGATGCAAAAAATATGATTATATACATGCTCATTATTTTTATCCAAAACTAAAACTTGGTTGCTTCTTTTTGTTGTCATATTAGACACCAAAAATATACAGAAGGGATTTTGGATTTCTCATTTAGTATTCGAATAAACCTCTTTTTTTTTGTTGAATCAGACTTGAAAATACATGGGAATAGGTCCAAATCTTGTTATGTACGAGACTGTAAAGTTTTGTGTGTGTAGGTGTCGTCTTGTTATTATTCCCCAAATATTTCCAGCGAAATACCATCATATAACATCAAATTATTTCTATCAATAACTCCAGCACAGTGAGCTGGGCTGCAGATGAATCACAAAATAAGTTGAACTATACGTGCTGAAATGTTTGGTTCTGACAGCGGGGGCCTGTCCTATTAGCAGCACCTTTGTAGTCTGTTTACGCCATATGCAAAGTCCAATTTCCCACCGCCCGGCTGGACACGTTTTAATGATACGAGCTCTGGTTCCACAGCCCTCCGATTGTTTCATATATTATCCGAACGGCAGAAAACGGCCGCGTTCTGAGCCGGTGTAATATGGTTTATGTCTGAGTCCCTTCATCGCCCACGTGTACAGAGAGGGAGGCAGAAGACTGGGGTTAATAAACGCTAAACCTGACTGGACACTTCCTTATGGCTGCTTACAGAGAGGGAGGGGCGGCTAATCAAAGCCGCTGTGACAAAAGTACAAACCTTTAGCATTTTTTAAATTTTAATCAGTCTCTATTTGATGTGTGTTCACAGTGTTTCAACCTCGATTTCAATGCTAAGAAATAGACTTAATACTTCATTCTGATTCAGACACCACGATGTTAAATGTTCTATTTTCCTTTCTCTCATCTCCCTCTCTCTCTCCTTCTCTCTTCTCCTTTCTCCTCCCTCTCTCTTTACACCCCTTTCACTCTTACTTTCTCTCTCTCATCTCCATCTCTCTCCTTCTCTCTTCTCCTTTCTCATTCTCTCATGTCATTCCCCTCACTCTCCCTCTGTCTCCCATCCCCTCTTCTCCATCACTCCACCCTTTCTCTCTCCCTGTCCCTCTCTCTTTCACCCCTCCATCTCCCTCCCTCTGTCTCCCTCCCTCCGTCTCTCTCTCTCTCTGTTTCACCCCTCCATCTCCCTCCCTCCATCTCCCACCCTCCGTCTCTCTCTCTCTCTGTTTCACCCCTCCATCTCCCTCCCTCCGTCTCCCTCCCTCCATCTCTCTCTCCCCCTCCCTCCCTCCGTCTCTCCCTTCCCTCTCTTTCACCCCTCTATCTCCTTCCCTGTCCCTCTCTCTTTCACCGCTCCGTCTCCCTCCCTCTGTCTCCCTCTCTCTCTCACCTCTCCATCTCCCTCCCTGTCCCTCTCTCTCTAACCCCTCTGTCTCCTTCCATCTCCCTCCCTGTCCCTCTCTCTTTCACCCCTCCCTCTGTCTCCCTCTCTCTCTCACCCTTCCATCTCCCTCTCTCCCTGTCCCTCTCTTTCTCCGTCTCCCTCTCTCTCTCCATCTCCCTCTCTCTCTCCGTCTCCCTCTCTCTCTCCGTCTTCAGACACCACGATGTTAAATGTTAGTACTTTTGTTTATATTACCATGTCGTCTTATAACATCATCTGTTAGTCCAGGCAGTTTCCAGTGGTCCACGGACGTGCACTAGTAATATAATAACTTAATTTGTCATTGCACAGAGTACAACGGAATTAAGTGCAATCCATCAGTGCAGATACAAATAAATAAAAACACACACATCCATCTCATAAGTTAAGACGTTAAAAGCTAAAAAGTCATTTAAAATTTAGCTCAGTCTCGGCGCTTTTATACTCGTTCTGGTCCTGCTAAAGCGATTCACTAAAGGTTCACTTCTGTCTTGTGAATGTGACTTCTTTAGTATTGAATAGTATCTGGTTTTCGATCCTACTTCATACAGAATAATATAAACGGCTACAGTTCGGTCGCCTGGTTCGGCTCTTTAATCGTCCAGTGCAAAATAAACTTGGAAAACGGGTAAATGAGGCCATGAAGGTGACTGGCAGGAAAGAGTTTCCTTCTTTGCAGGACATTTTTCAAAATTCTGTGCTTGTTCAGGCCAGAGGGATTGTGGGAAACTCCTCTCACCTGCTGCAGGTGAATATGAAATCCTCCACCAGGCGGCGCTATCGACGCCTAAGCTTAAGAGGAACAGATTTAAACTTTCATTTGTGCCACTTCTGTTGTTCTGTTAAACAAATCTGCACAACACAGGCGCACTTAGTCACTTTGTTTTTGCAAAAATCTTGTGCAATAGAGCAAGTGCAATCATTATCTGTGCAATAATTATCTGTGCAATAATTATCTGTGCAATAATGATCTGTGCAATGGGGTTAGTGCAGTGTTTTGGTCTTGTGACTGTGTAATGTATGAAGTGTAACTGTGTTTTTAAGCTGTGGGCCCAAAATAAAGTTTATCTTATCTTATAACCCGGGGCTACACTTTTACACTATTTTGTATTTAACTGCAGTGAATATACACACGGACTGTTTTATCATTTTCAGAGATTTGTCATAGATGGTCAACTAATTATGTTTATGTACCACTGATTTTTTACTAATAAAATACAACACTACAAAACACAATCAATCCATTAAATACTGTCCCACTTTAACTGTGGCTTTAAACTGTGTGTTATGTACCTTGGGCGTCCAGAAAGGCGCCTAATAAAGAAAATGTATTATTATTATTATTATGATGATGCTGATGATGATTATTATTATTATTATTTTCTTCAAGTGTTTGTTACACATTTATATATTTTCCTGTACAACATCCCTGTTCTGTGATGGAAAAAGAAAAGAGTTTTTTTGTAATATCGATATAATGTTTGCGACTCATGATCCTGCACTTTGTCTTTGTCAAAACCAAAATTTAACCAATTCCCGAATCTGAAACTGACCCTGAAAAATAAAGCAAAACAAAACAAAAAAAATATTTAATTTGATCGAGTCGCCTGGATTTAGTGCATGTATTAACACCTGTTATCTGCCCTCTGCTTGTCCCATGAGGAGGATTATATTATTATTATTGCCTGGAATGCTCCACAGTAAGGCATTAAATCTTGTATTTATTCAATTACAGGTGTTTAATTGCTTAAAATGGTAAACGATCCAATTTTTGGATTTGAACCGGCAACTTCCAGATCAGGGGACAAACGTTGAACCAGCCGAGCTCCTGTCGCCCAAACCAAGAATCACGTCTGTGTTTATCGGTTTATGTCTTTCTCAGGGACATATGTAGAATATTGGAGATCCTCGAGCAGAAAAGTTACGCAGTGCAGCTTTAATACAGCGAGTGATGATGAGGAGGAGCTGTTCTAAAGCGGAAAACACGACATTTCACTGGAAAGTGTTTCACATGAGCCGTTACTGACATCAGAGAGAGATTCAACAGCTGCAAATGGGATTAACCCACAGAACGACCGCTGTCCCCTCTGTCCTCCCTCCCTCCCTCCTCCCTCCCTCCCTCCTCCCTTCATCCCTCCTCCTCACATTCCCCCTCTGTCCTCCCTCCCTCCTCCCTCCCTCCCTCCTCCCTTCATCCCTCCTCCTCACATTCCCCCTCTGTCCTCCCTCCCTCCCTCCTCCCTTCATCCCTCCTCCTCACATTCCCCCTCTGTCCTCCCTCCCTCCCTCCTCCCTTCATCCCTCCTCCTCACATTCCCCCTCTCCCTCTCTCCCCTCTGTCCTCCCTCCCTCCTCCCTTCATCCCTCCTCCTCACATTCCCCCTCTGTCCTCCCTCCCTCCTCCCTTCATCCCTCCTCCTCACATTCCCCCTCTCCCTCTCTCTTTTTACTCCCCACGCTTCCTCTCCTGCTTTCTCCATCTCTCTCACCCTTAGGTCCTTCCCTAAATCCTTCCCCTTTTTCTCTGTCTTTACCCTCTCTCTCCTCCCTCTCTCTGTCTTTATGCACCTCACTCTTTATTTCCTCCTCCTCTCTCCCCTTTTCTCCTTCCTCTCTCCCTCCCTCTTTACACCCCTCACTCTTACTTTCTCTCATCTCTATCTCTTTTCTTCTCCTTTCTCCTCCTTCTTTCTCTTTATCCCCTTCAGTCTCCCTCTATCTCCTCTCCCTCTCTCCCATTCTCTTACTCCCTTTTTCTCACTTTACCCTCTCACTCTTACTTTCTCTCTCTCATCTCCATCTCTCTCCTTCTCTCTTCTCCTTTCTCCTTCTCTCTTGTCATTCCCCTCACTCTCCCTCTGTCTCCCTTCCCCTCTTCTCCATCTCTCCTCCCTTTCTCTCTCCCTGTCCCTCTCTCTTTCACCCCTCCATCTCCCTCCCTCTGTCTCCCTCCCTCCGTCTCCCTCCCTCCCTCTGTCTCTCTCTCTCTTTCCCCCTGTCTCCCTCCCTCCATCTCTCTCTCTCCTCTCTCTCTCTCTCTGTTTCACCCCTCCATCTCCCTCCCTCTGTCTCTCTCTCTCTGTTTCACCCCTCCGTCTCCCTCTCTCTCTCTCTCCGTCTCCCTCTCTCTCTCTGTCTCCCTCCGTCTCCCTCTCTCTCTCCGTCTCCCTCTCTCTCTCTGTCTCCCTGCGTCTCCCTCCGTCTCCCTCTCTCTCTCCGTCTCCCTCCGTCTCCGTCTCTCTCCCTCTCTCCCTCCGTCTCCCTCTCTCTCTGGCGGAGGATTAGTGCAGATAATCTGAAATAATCTGGTTAGTGTCCTGTGGGATCTCCTGTTCATTTGCATATTGGGCCGGACAGCCGTTCACAGCACATTCTGTTTGCATTTGTCCACATCTGGAGGAGGAATCTCACTGCAGACGCACTTCAGAACTACACTTGTACTTTCCTTCTCTAAAAGTAAAAAAGTAACAGTGACCGCACTCAATTAAAAGCTCTGGTGACTTTTACACCAACTTTAAAGTGCTCACAGTTCACTATTTTACACCTTCAGCAGAATCATTTGGATCACTTCAGCTCTTGAATTGCTCATCTCTACTGAACTCAATTTTACAGGGAGCTGTTAGCTTGAAAACTACCACGACATGACATCACAAGGTGGAACGGAGCATTTTGGGCTTTGCAGAATCACTCAAACATGTGTGAATGAAACACAGCTCCAGGTAACAACATTATAGCATGATTCAAAGCTCCTGGAGTTGTTTTTGGTTCATTCACACGTGTTTGAGTCTTGAGTCTACGTCCCCAAAGCTCAAAATGCTCTGTTCCAACTTGTGACGTCATGAGGTGGTACTTTTCAATGTAACGTCGACCTTTTAAATCGTGAAGCCGTAGTTTTCAAATTAACAGCAAAGTTTTACCTTTTGCTCAGTAGAGACGGGCACTTCCAGGGCTGAAATAATCCAAATGATTAATAATGAATCAGTGTAAACGTGCAGGATTTGTGCGTTAAACTGAATGAAGCAAAACACAACTCCATGTTTGTGATGAGGAAGCAATGTAATAACATAGATCAGCATATGGGCTCTTTAAATTAATGACTTCTTTGACATCATCTTTTTGTGTCCTATTCTATATGGATTATGTCAGGCCACATTACAGATGCACAAACTGGCATTTCTATCATCTGCCATCAGGGACATTATGATTACTGCGATTCTACATTCATTTTAGGCATTGTATATTACACGGAATTGACTCTTTTGAGCTTTAAGAAGTGTTAGAATGCTTCAAAAACAAGAACTCAGCCTAAATATGCAGGTTTGTGCGTTAAACATGTGCGAATGAAACAAAACACAACTCCGTGTGTGTTTTGTGATGAGGAAACGACATTACGACACAGATCAGCACAGTTTCAGCCCGTGTATATTTCTGCAGTGCTGTGTCACGGTCGGTCCGAGCGTGCGGCATGTGTGCAATAGACAAACACCAGATTAGTATCGATCACAGCGCAGACGAAATGAGTTCTGTAGTACGGCTAGCGGTGCCGGATTAGCCAAGGACCTGTCAGCAATCACACGGTCGCTCGCGGCTCCCTCCCTCGGGTTCACACGCGTCTGTAGGAAATGAATCCCCGACCACAACACGGCTTTTACAAACGGGCGACAGTCGGCACCTCCAGGACGGCGATATTACACAGGAAGTAGGTTTTTACCATTTGATAGGCTTGTGGTAATGAAATGTTTGACCGGCGCAATAAGGCCCTTTCACACCTTCATAATCAGAACCATTTGATTTGAACGGCTGCACTTCATTGCGTCAGATTGGAACAGGGAACGGGCTTCTGAGGATTGAAAAGCGCATTTTAACAGCGGGACTGATTTAAGGAGCGATGACTCGGCGATAGGATAATACAAAAAATCAATACAGGTAACGTAAAAATAATATTAGTCAGATAAACTTCGGACCCTGGTGAGTGATTGGTGCGGTAGCTTCGGGCGTGAATGTTATTGCTGTGTTATAGCTGTAAATGATGAAGAGGAGAGAGACTGTATTTATATGAAAGACTAGGAGGAGTAGAAGATAGGGAAGCGGAGGTGGCTGCAATGTGGATAATTTGTATATTTCATGTTCATGCTTTTTATTAAGATAAGATATGATATCCTTTATTGGTCCCACAATGGGGAAATTTCAGTGTTGCAATGCACAGTTAAGAGAAAAGCAAGAAACAGTAGCAGCAATAGAAGTGCAGAATTACTTAAAAACAAACTATAAAGATCTCTAAAGATAAGGATTATAAAATTCTATATACAATAAATTGCTGTCTTAAGACTAAATACAATATTATTTGCTCAATGATTAACTTATTACAGATTTCATACAATATATTCAGTCTGATGCCCATAAACTAAAGCATATTCAGTACATATGAGTGTCTATGTGAGTGTGACGTCTCCACAGCGTCGCTCACATGAGGCTCCTGTTGCCACAGTTACAGGAGCGAATCTGGAGCCAGGTCCATATTTGGAAATCCTCCCGCGAGTATCATAGCAACACAGGAGCCAATCATGAGTGAGGAGGTTAATGTGGCGCCTCCTCCTGGCAGAGCTGATGCATCATATATACGGACTATGGATGTGATACTCTGCACCTGCAGGACACTGGATTTACCTGATTCTGCACAAGAAGAAGAAACTTTGAGCTTTTAGCAGCAAACTTTAAATAGTTTAAGTCACTGATTTATGTTGTTTGTTCTGTTACGTACGAACAACAATAGAGTCACAATTTAATCAAATTTTACTTTATGCTAATTAAGATTCTAGTAACGTGTAATTTCAAAAATAATCAATCGGGGGAAAGCGGGAAGGGAACTTACTTAGCAGTGAAACGTGCTGTCAATCAAACCTGTTTCTAACGCTAGGGGGAGGGACCTCGGGGAATGAAGGCGTCTGATTGGTCCGTTATTTATGTTCAGATCTTGATTTAGGAACAAAACAGAGAAATGGAAAGTTCAGGATCCTGTGTGGCGGCTCCAGACGAACAGTTTAAGTCCAGAATGACGAGGCTCAGAGCAGCAGGTACAGACAGAGGGACGAGAAGATCCTAATGTGAAGGAGCCGGAAGAGCCTCCTGGAGCACTTCCTGTTTGGCACGCGGCGGCTAACGGGTTAGCTTAGCGCACTTATATATACGGACTATGATTCAGTCTGTAGAATAATCGAATCAAACACTAAGCAGGTGAGCAGGTGTAGGCAGAAACTAAAGCTTATTGTGCCGACGTTTATCTCCAACTGCAGCGCGTTAATGGACATTCATCTACAATCATCTACAATCTACAATTAATACGGCATTAATACAACATTTTACTACATCATAATAATAAAAATGAACAATTATTCTGATTATAACTAAATTCTTTGCTGTCATTATTCTTTCAAACATTTTTCCAGTACTATTCTCTTTAAAGTTATTTTGCTTGTTTTAGATCATTGCAGCGACTCCTGGAAAATGATCTTGACTTTAATTATAATGACTAAGAGTTAAAGGTGCATTGTGTAACTTTTCTGGTGGTGGGTCCATCTTCACTGCAAAAACGCTTGGCCAAAGTTCAAGGTATAAACACTAAAATCCATCCGAAAATGACTTAGAAGTAGGGAAATGATCTGTCCATGCAGCCAGATCATTTTACTTGACAACTTATCTTAAAATAAACGACCTCTAGACTATATTAAGCCGTCTCAGAACTATTAAGTAGGTAATAAATCTAAAAACAAGATGAATAACTTGATATAAGTCTTAAAATCTTGGCCAGATCAGAGAAATTTACATTTGTTCTCCTTATTTCCATGGACATGTAATTGCCCTGCCTAGAATGTTCCGCAGTATGACATTAAACATCTGTCTATCTGCGCAGAAACCAACAGGCGACGCCACTAGGTCAAGTCACGGGTCGGATCTATGAAGCGGCGACCCCTCTCACAGTACAAATACACGTTTCCTTGTTACTGACTCAATTCAAGATCCATTTAACACCATTTTAAACACACAATACTGTTTTTGAATATGCACAAATTTCAATTTTCCGCTACAATTTGAGAACTTTTTTCCCCATTCAAAAGGTAAATTTAGTTTTACATTGTTAATCACTATGGTAACGGTCCTAATTGTCCTCATTCTGAAACCCACGGATCAAAAACTCTGCTGTGAACATTCGAGGTCAAACAATAACTCCTCACGGTTGCGGACCCCCACTAGAAAGTTCCATAGTGCACCTTTAAGCCTCATCCTAACATTAAATATGTAAATATATTACACAAAATTGACTCTTTTGAGCTTTTAGTCATGTTATAACAGACCTGGAGTTGTGTTTTTTTCTTTCATTTTCATTTTGTTAGTCTGTCCACGTGTCTTTTTCTATTTTTGCTGCTTATTTTGAATGTATTATTAGCATTTATATTGTTGCTATTTGTTATTATACTATATTGTGATGCGTGAGCTGCTGGGTCCAAATAATTTCCCCTGTGGATCAGTAAAGTTTGTCTAAGTCAAAATAACCTCAAATTGGATGTGGATTAATGAAGTGACAACACAATACTTGATGCGTAGTATATGACAACCAAGTTTTGACGTAGGAATTTCTAAAAAGATTTACACGAGGTGATAATACTGGGGAAAACAAATTCATTAAAATCATAGTTTAAACCCGGCAAATCGAATAATTCAACAGAACTGACTGAATTATTGACAAATTATTGACAAAACTGAAGTCGTTTCTTATACATTTATTCTGGCAATTCCCATAATCTTTGTACACACACTCACTAATGAGTGCGTGTTATTTCTTTTCGATGATCACAGTTCTTTCAGAGCCCCCCCTCCTCTTTAAGCTTCTTCGATTCCTCTTTGTTGAAGTAGGTGCCGCAGACTGTCCCCGGAGACGGAGAAAGTGTCTTATCTCCAAACCTTTATCACGCCCCATCTCTGTGTCACCACGGAAAGGCTCTTTATACAGACACAAAACCGTTTTCACCAAGAACTTCCGCGTCTTTTGTGAATGAAAATCCAGTAGTTTATCCTTAAGTGGAGCGTGTTACTTTAAATTAAATATTCAGTGTGTTACTGTGGCTGTAAAACCTATAAGAGACACTCACACTGCCGCACAAACGCAAAAGACCTGAACCTGAAATTGACTTCAAAGTTTCTGTTTTGTTTTCTTTTCGTTACGGTTTTGGATGTTACGCTTGTCATAGCTCATTTTCTCATTAAAACAACCAAATTGTACGGAAGCCGAAAGAAGAAATACAAATGCCACAGCACAACAAAAACTTTATTTATTTTACTTAACCAGGGAAGTCCCACTGAGTCCTGCCCTGCACACATCACTTTCACACTAGGCAATGTGGGCGAAGGGTCTTGCCTAAGGACACGACGACAGTTTTTGCCCCTGGCGCCCCCCTGTGGCCCTTGGAAATCCCCAGTGTCTCCCATCCAAGTACTAACCAGGCCTGGCCCTGCTGAGGTTCTGAGATCTGACGGGACCAGAAAGCTACAACACAACAAAAAAGGCACAGCGGAAGTGGCCGCAGGACTCGATTTTCTAACCCGTGAAGGTTCACAACAAATACAAACGCCACAACACAAATGCAAACACTGCAACACGACAAATTAAACACAAAACACACCAAAAAAAAGCCACAACGGAAACGGCCACGGGACTCTATTTTCCAACGGACCAAACGAGGAGAATGACATCGATCCTGGCCACAAGACAATCATTTACTTTTACTTACGTTTCCAACTTTGTTCACTTCTCTGTTCCTTTACTTACACATTCTTCTTCTACTTCTTCAACTTTCCCTATTCACTTCCTGCTTGATCCATCGGAAAATAAGAGTCCTGCAGTCAGTTCCATTGTGGCTTTTTGTTGTGTTGTGGCGTTTGTATTTGTTGTGAGCCCCCCCGGGTCGGAAAATAGATGACCGCAGCCACTTCTGTTGTGGCTTTTTTTTTGGTGTGTTGTGGCTTTTTGTTGTGTTGTGGCGTTTCTGTTTGTTGTGAGTTCCCCCGGCTTCCGTAAAATTGGCTCACGATATTTATTCACATGATAAAGAAGGTCTCAAATACTCCCAAAATGGCATTAACTCATTTTTGACCAAACATGATGAACATTTGGAGGGTAACATACTTATTGGTCTTGTTCTTGTCCACTGGTTTTGTAAATGAAGCACGAATAAAGAATAGTGTAAACCGGTATTGCGATTCCTTCCTCTTCGCACAGTTCAGTACCCATTGTGTCATTGAGCACCTCACTTTTTTGCGTCTAGCGTAAATAGAAGTGTAGAGCCAGTCGTGCGATTCCTTACTCTTCACGCAGTTTTCTACCTATTGCGTCACTGAGCAAGGCACTTCACTCTTTTACACGCAGCGTTTGTGTCCACGGGTTTTATAAATGAATCATAAATTGACAGTAAAGTAAAGTTGGTCTCTTGAGTAACCCAGGTGGAAAAATGCTGGCTTTGTTCTGCCTGCCTTGCCCTTTGTGTTTTTTTTGCATTGCTGGTCACCTTGTTTCCCGATCGGCCAATCACGGTCCGTCATTTTGTGGCGTCACGGCATCACGTGACACGGCACGGCCAATCGCGTACATTTATTATGGTGCTGTGATTCAGTAGTGTTAGATCACAGAACCATAATAAAATCTGGAAGATGAATCCAAGATGGCGCCTGTCGTTTTCAGTGGCCTCTGCTCATTGGCACATGACCGCAAAAAAGATTTTCATTCCCGCATTTACTTCCTTGTTTGCAGCCCAACGTCTGACGTCACAGCCCAAGACTGTTGGGCTGTGACGTCATAAGCGCAGTTCTGACCAATCAGAGCGAGAGCTGCTAGAGCGGAGCTAGCATGGCCTCAGAGCGGGGCTAGGCTAACTGTTACAAAGTTGATTTTTAGGCGCTTTGATGATTAATTTTTTTTTTAAGTTCGTATTGTAAAAATACAGAAGAATCCCTACAAAATCCGACCTTTATGAAAGCCGTCGAAAACCTGTCAGCCGAACACGGGCAGTTTGATTTCTCAAAAAATACATTGTGCTTCTATGGAGAATTTTTCTTGGGCTGCAGCTGCAATATCTCGTTCGGCCACACGTCAGTCTGCAGTCACAGATAGAGCGGGTGTGCTTTATCCAGCTCTTATTATACATCCATGTGTTAGACGCGGTGGGGAAGCAAACTGAGAGACGAGGCGCAGGTCTGTTTTCAACTATTTTCATCATTTAACTGTTTAATTCCGATGTTTATTGTAGTGCGTGTTATGTTGTAGGAGCCTCTGTCCGGTCCAGAAACAGAACGTGATTGTTGACGTAGCATGTGTTATTGGCGGAATTAGGTGAGTCAGTTCATTGTTATGCTAATGTAGCTTAGCCGCCGCCATTCATTAACATGGGCGCGGTTAGCACCTTTACAGCAAACTTTCTGCCTGTTTCAGTCAAAACTAAACAATGATATAAACTCAGAGTAAGAGCCAGTATGACGCAGTTGCTACACTTGGCTCGCAGGTTTCACAGTGATGCTTTACGAAGCGTAGAGCTGGTGGTGCGATTCCTTACCCTCCTCGCAGTTCTCGCCCTTGTATCCGGTATTGCAGATACAGGCCCCGATGATGCAGATGCCGTGGCCCCCGCAGTGGATGTCGATGCACTGGTTGGCTGGGACGTCACACTCGGTGCCCTTCCAGCCGCTGTAGCACTGACAGCGCCCCCTAGAGTACTGCCCATTGCCACTGCACAGGACCGGGCACGCCGCTAAAAAACAAAACAAAACAAAAAATACAGAGAAAGTTAGAAAATGTGTCCAATAGGTTTATAAATTCAATCTATATTATGCAGAACTGAATCCTTTTTGACGTGTTTTAAAGCTGTTACCTCATCAAAAACATACCCAAAGTTGTGTTTTGTTTTTCACATTTACTATTGTTTAGATCTATCTCCATGGAAACAAGTAAAAGGCTCTACCAGGCTAAGTTACAGGTCAGATCTGTAGAGATGCAAGCCCACTCACAGTTATAACGCACAATTTTCAATGCATTTAAGCAAATAATGAACACCATCAATTGAATAAGTGCAAGATACAGTAGATACATACAGTAGATAAGTTTAAAAAGTCCATATTGTGCTATTTTCGGAAAGTAAAAGCTAGAAGTTAACTTAAAACTACCGCTTTATGACATCACAAGGTAGAACAGAGCATGTAGAGCTTTGTAGGGTTCATCAAACATGTGCGAATGAAACAAAAAAACAACTCTAAGTATGTTTTTGAGGAGGTAACAGCGTTATAACACGAATTAAAGGTTAAGGATTAAATGGCGTAATGCTCGTAAGAGTTTATTTTGTGTAATATAGGACCTTTAATGCCAAACTAATAAAAGGGGAAGATATACGCTATTGAAATTACATGGCCTATAGACGTTAATATGAAGTTCATAATGATCCATTCGCTAACTCTACCCGACCGCTGACATTACACAGTGGTCAGCGGGTCGTCTTATGCCAAAACCGCTGCGCCCAAATTACAATTCCTGCTCACTAATGCTAATAATCTACTGAAACGACTCTGCAATCTGGTCCCGAACCTCCGGATGATGCATAACCCACCGGTAATCCAAAGTAAGGCTGCTCTGTGGAAACCTCATGATGTAAGTTTGCAGGAGTCACCATCATAAACCCTATAGAGGAGAAGCCATTACCGCGTTATGTGGTGGAATAAAACTATAAATTATAACGGATGATTTTACTGCTCCTGCCACTCTGTTTGCATAAGCATAGATGGATTATAGGCGGAGGTAATTGCGGCACATAAGGTTCCTATTTCCACAGCTTCTTTGAAAACACTTTGGCTTTCTCATTATGGGATCAAAATCTCCATCAGTCAAAACACAGCGCGCTTAATCATCTTTAATTAAAGCGATATCCTGCGAGGTTTCTTAAAGGTAATGGGTATAACATGTGCTCCATGGGTTTAAAATGGCAATACGATAGCAACTGAAGCAGGGAGGTCATAATTTGTCGTTCACTGAGGACACTTCACATCGCAGAGAGCAGGTTTGTTGTGGCATTGGTTTTAGTCGTATTGGATCTGGCAACGCAAAGTGAGGAGCTCATTCTGCTTTGCTTTCTGTTTGGGTAATTGGCTGTAAAGTCAGAAAACTATTACATCTTATGAAATGAAGGTTATTTGTAACTGTGAAGAATCAACTAATGAAAGAAGCACTTAAACCGCAACTGCGTATGGGGATTGTAGCTGCTTTAAATGTGCTAGATCTGATGTTTGCTGCGTTTAAAACATCTGAATTAGTTATTAGCAGTGGTGGAATACTGTATAACGAAGTAAAAGTAGCACTTCTATGTATCTGTACTTTACTTTAAGATGCAATGTGTAATGTGTCTTGTTTCCATGCAGATGTCATAGTTTTGTCTCGACAGCACAGCGTCAAACAAATCCATTTCCAAAGAACCAAGCAAGTTGACGCTACAAGGCTAAGTTACAGGTCAGTTGTGGAGAGGTTTCCATGTTTTAAAAGGAAAGTTCATTTCCTCGTGAGCCAGAGTTTTGGAGACATGTGGAGACACTTTTTTAAATATTCCCTCCAGTCCTTATATTTGGAGAGGTCGCTGGTGCTAGGCTCCAAAAAGTACCCAAAGTAAAGCAACTATTACGCCAGACTACTGATGTAAATGTCTGTGTCGATCGAATGTTTGATATAAAACTAATCTTGCGTCGCATTAATTGCCGCATGTTGAGGGACTATTTTCTCATAGATCAGTCCGCCGCTGCCGAGCTTCTATCAGGAAGTACAACTCACTGCTGCTGCTCAGACATAAATCCTTCAAATGCGACGGTTGGTTTTACTTCTAAAATTATTCTATCAACACAGACGTTCACAGGGACAGTCTGGAGCTCTAATAGTTTTGCCTCGGGTCTGTGGAGTGGGTCAGACTGTTTTTAGTGGCAGGACGACTGTGCCCATTGACATGCACTAGCCTAGCACCAGCAACCTCTGCAAATACAAGGACTGGATGGAATATTTAAAAAAGTGTCTCCACACGTCTCCAACACTCTGACTGACTGGGAAATGAGGCCCTATGTCCAAAATTATGACCTGTCCCTTTAAAGCAGTTTTGAGCAATAAAAATACATGTACACGTCTTTTATACCACTGGTTATTAGTAATTTTGGTTTGCTGGACTGCAGGTTTTGTGAGTTAAACATTTGTAAATGAAACAAAACACAACTCCAGGCATGTTTTTGATGAGAAAACAACATTATAACATAGATCACGACCTCGCGTAATATGGGCCTTTTAAAAGCCTGGGAATTACCCATGTAAGACAATATAATGCATTGCTACTACCTCCTAAGCCTGAAGAAAAAGTCCCGTGCTTTCCTGTGGGACGTGAGACCCGGCGGTAACTTGTATTCATAGACAACTGTAACAACTCTGCAGGAACAAGTATCTGGAGATGCTAGGCTAACATCTGTTGTGGAGGGGATTCAGGTAGAGCAGGTGTAGGGGGTAGTGAGGCGAAACCTGGTTTACAAGCTGCTCATTTGTATGCTGCGGGGTGTTCAAAGACGCTCGGTAATTTCAGTGCTACTCCAGACTCTGGTGCAGGAGGGAGAGAGCGCGCTTGTATGCTTTGGATGTCGCTCATTAATTTTTCAAAAAGATGTATTTGGGAAATTCTTTGGAGAGATAGTAGCAGTGGTAAGGACATAGAAATGATCTGGTTTTGAATAATAAAATCAATATGGAGTGGGAAAAATACAAATTACGTGATTTACTAGATAATGTTGTTGATAAAAATGTGCAAAGGTGTTTTTGATGGAACATTTTTTCTTCTTCAAATATTTCTAATCATTACACAGCAGTTTAAAGGCCAATATTACGCTACTTTCTGATCTATGTTATAATGTTGTTGCCTCATCAAAAACAATGAGTTTTAAAACACATTTTTGGACAGACACTCAAGACTTTTGGTTAAAAACTGCTTCTACCATCTGAGATCTATCTCTAAACTGAGTGCAATATTATCTAAATCTGATCTGGAATTGATTATCCATGCTTTTATTTCTTCTCGTTTAGATTATTGTAATTCTCTTTTTACTTGTTTTAACAAATCTGCAGTCACTCGTCTCCAGTTAGTCCAGAATGCTGCAGCGAGGCTTTTAACAGGAACCAACAGAAGAGCTCACATCACTCCGGTTTTATCTGCTTTACATTGGCTACCTGTCAAATTCAGAATTGATTTTAAAATAGAGCTCTTAATGGACAGGCCCCTGAATACATTTCAGAAATGTTCTTCCCTCACACCTCTGGCCGCTCCCTCCGGTCTTCAGGCCAAAACCTCCTGAAGGTCCCAAAGACCCGATTGAAAACTCGAGGAGACCTGTCCTTTCAAGCAGTCGCCCCTAGACTGTGGAATGCCCTGGCTCTGTCTCTTCGTGTGGCTGAATCTGTTGATTCTTTTAAAAAGCAGCTAAAGACACTGTTATTCAAACAAGCTTTTAGTTAATTCACTGCTCTTTGTCTTATTTACCTGTTTTAACATTTATTATTGTTGTTTTGCGCTTCATCTATTTTTACTTGCACTCTGTAAAGCACTTTGTGATTTTATCTGTGAAAGGTGCTATAGAAATAAAGTTTACTTACTACTTACTTACTTACTTACATTTTTAAAACACAAATCCTGCATATTTAGGATGAGTTCTTCTCTCAAACTGAAAACACTCTGTTCCACCTTGTGATGTCATGTAGTAGGTGCTCACGTACATCTCTACTAGAATTATTTGGATAATTTGAGCATTGGAATTGCCCGTCTCTACTGAAATAAAGGTAAAAGTTGTTAGTTGTTAACTTGGCAACGACTACTTCATGACGTGACGATGTGGAACGGAGCATTTTGAGCTTTGGAGATGGAGACAGAGTAATAATAAAGGGATAATCAAACGTGTGAATGAAACAAAACACGACTTCTGGTATGTTTCTGATCAAGTAACAGCATTATAACATTAAACATAAAATTAAAGTCCGTTTACCCGCGGATACTCGACGGGTGAACCGCAAATTTTAATGAAATTGGCGAAAAATATTGTGCTGTGTCGGATGCGGGTTCGGGTTGTTGGACGTGGGAGAATTTACGGTTTACAAAACATCATGTGCGGAAAAAAAAAAAACAGGGCTGTATTTTAGTGAAATGCAAAAAAAGCCGTTGTTTTTACAAGATGATTAAATGTGAAATCATATGTTTTTACTGCACACGCATCTCTGCCACTTTCATTTTCAAACCTTGCACGCGATGTCCTGCAGCTCAGAATAACTCGAGGAGCTGAAAGGAAAATTAGAAGCGAGAGTATAAACTTGTGGCCAACACCTCGACTAAACTCAAGTCTGGCGGTCCGGGTGTTGCTGTGTATTTATATTATTTTATTTCAGTTATGTCGGAAAACGGGTCAGATGTGGACTGAGGCATGACGGGTACAGGCGAGTGCGGCTGGTCAAAATCTCGGGCAGGATTCTGATATAGGACCTGTAATTTTTGCGGTTCGCAAAATCAGCACAATATTACTGGGGAAAATGACTTATATTTCTGGTTTAAACTTGTTATGGACGCCATTTTGGCGACTTAAAAGAAGTGTTCATTTTCTTTCTTTATTTCTTTCTTTAGTTTATTTGACAGGGACCATGTACATCAACATTAATCACAAAAGAAAATGTGCCTAGGACCAGATTTTAGCTCTCTAATCCTAATCCTAACTAATTTCCATCTGTATCCCTGGACTAACAAAACACACACACATGTAATAAACACAGAACAATGCAGGACATACAAAAGCTCAACATTTCATAATAAAACAGTAAAAATGACCATAGTAAAAGTGCCTCTGAACACTGTCCCTTGTAAAGTGCATTGGGACAGTTTTCTGACAAAGGGAAAACCAACATTTAGTGCTGACATGAAACATCTGTGGATTTAAAATATGTTTTTTTTTGGTCAATTTTCCATAATGATGATATAATGAATAGCATAACTGTATCTTATGAATCTGATTATATTTCTTTTCTTTTAGCTTTAAGTAGGTTGTAAAATCATGCTTCAAAACACAATTTAATTCTGGCAACTGGATTAAAATTTGGGAGTGTTTGGCCACTCATGCGAGAGGCTTCGTTAGTTCCGCTAGGTCACCGGTGAGTCAGTGCTTAATATCTGTGTGAAGAGACGAGCTACTTCCCTGAATCTACCACTCCAACGGTACACGGCTTTAGCAGCGGTGGAAGAAGCACTTCATTTTGTTACTTAAGTAAAACTACAGATACTGGAGCAAAAAAACACTCTATTTAAAGGTGCAGGGTGTAACTTTTCTGGTGGAGGATCCGTCAAATGCTTTTCTCTGTGATGTTATTGCTTTGTCTGGAATGTTCCACAGTATGACATTAAACGTTTTCTATCTTCATGGAGTTACAGGTCAGATCTGTGGAGAGGCGACGCCGCTCACAGTCAGAATGGTTGTTTTTTTGGGGTATTTTTGAGCTATAAAACCACCTGTAAATGAACAAATGTAAGGAAGAGCTGTTTAATGTCGTACTGTGGAACATTACAGGCAGAGCGATGACATCTCCGTAGCAACAAGCAGGTGACGGACCCTCCACCAGAAAAGTTACATCAGGTCCCAGAAGGCATCAAATGTATATTCAGTTTGATAATGATTTTGTTCAATAGAAACAAGTGAATCAGTTGTTTTTGTAGCTGTTTTTACTTGTGTATTTTTGTTTGCTCAAAAATAAACCCTCACTCCTTTCAACAGGTCTCAAACAATAAAGATATGTTAGAAATATGTTTATTTTTCAGTCCAATAGGCTCTACTCACACTCACATCACAAACCAGGAAGACGTTTGGAAACATGTGACGACAACCGACTGTGATCAAACCCACTGAAGTAAATGTGATCACTGGTAAAAGGAAGACTGCATATGTATGTGCCGTTTGGAATCATCTGGAATTTGGTGCCCTCGTCTCTTCTAATCGCATGTTCCCAGTGCACTCGGGAGTTGTGCGTCAGTGGGGAAATGATGAAAACTGAGGTATGGTTGGAATTGTTGATTAGCCGAACATAACGGAGCGCTACGGTGACATTTGGATGAAGAAAACTGGGACATTTTCTCATTTTTCTTAGATTTTGTCAGACTTACTACTTCGAACGGAGCCTGCCAGAAGTTGTCATCACGTTTCCAAACGTCCTCCTTGTTTGTGACGTAAGCGTGAGTCGAGCCAATTCAACACACAAAGCACCAAGACGTGCTCCCAAAAGTAAAAACTAAAAGTATCCACTCTGAAATACTAAAGTCCATTGCTAGAGGTGGTTGAATACTGTCAAAAAATGTAATTCACTCATAAATAAATGGGATTAGAAACGATATCGGCGATCAAGTGTTTTGGGCTTTCGCATGTGCAGTGGGAAATCAACAAAGGTAAGTGTAAGGCTGCTTATAAAGTTGTTTTATAACGTTTCCAGACACTAATGAGTGAACCAGGCAGAGCATTTTGTTTGTTAGACTCGTGGCTGTTGTAAGATGGGTTAGAAAAATGGTGTTAAGCTTCTTCAGAACTTGCCCCCATCACTACATTAGTTCGTTGCCTTGACAGACTCACTGCCACAGCGAGATCTCCGCCTAAACGACACTGATCTGCGACGTGTTTTTTGGCTTCTGACAGTATTCGGCCGCCTCTAGCGACGGACTTTAGCTTCAAACGTGCCGGAGTTTCCCTTTAAGTAAAGTACAGATACCTAAAAAGTCCAGAACTTTACTACTTTTGCTGTGTCATATTCCACCACTGGATTTTAGTGTGCTGTTCATTCATTATAGACGAGTATGAGGCCACGACGCACCAATGGACATATGCAGCATCCCATAATGATCTGGTCCATATAGCGTGTATAAAATCCCAGTTGGCTGAATGCTGGGGGTGTATTCTTTGGTGGGAAACTAAAAAGAATGGACACAGACTTCACAGAATGGCCTCTGGAGTGAACACAGGTCAGGCAAACTGCTGGGAGGACAACGAGCTAACAACTCCTGCTCCCCTGCACACAGTCTGCACCATCCACTGTGTGTGTGTGTGTGTGTGTGTGTGTGTGTGTGTGTGTGTGTGTGTGTGTGTGTGTGAAACAGAGCGAGAGAGCGAAAGAGGAAAAGAGGGAAAGTAAGTGTGTTTACCTCGAGAACAATCAGGCCCCAGAAAGCCGGGAAAACAGTGGCATATTCCCGACAGACAGTCTCCGTTTCCATGACAATTCTGAGGACACTCCATAATCGACTCTGATTTTGAGAACAGAGAGAGGGAGAGACGGAAGAGGAGGAGGGCGTGAGAGGGATGGAAGAGAAAGAGGGGGAGATATAGATGGAATAGACAGAGAGGAAAAGAGAGATGGGGGAGAGAGAGGCAGATGGTGAGGGAAGGGTGAAGAGAAGGGGCAGAGAGGGAGAAAGAGGGAGAGAGGATATTGAGAGAAAAAGGAGGGGGAGTAATAGATCAGGGGAGAGAAGAAAGGGATAAAGAGAGGGAAGAAAGAGAGAGAGAGAGGAGTTGAGGGGGAGAGGGAACGAGAGGGAAGGGTGGACAGACATGGAGAAAGCGAGAAACAGATGGAAAAAGAGAGAGGGGGAGAATAGGGGGTTATGACACAGGAGAAAGAAGGATGGAGAGAGAGAAAATAGAAAGATGTAGAGAGAGAGAAGAGGGGCTCAGAGAAGGGGTGAGGGAGGGAAAGACAGAGAGGGAGGAGGAGAGAGAGGGAGGGAACAAGAGAGAGGGTGAAAAAAAAGAGGGAGAGATGAAGTGGAGTAGAAAGACGGAGAGGAGAGAATGCAAAAGGAGGAAAGCAAGAGAAACAGAAAGGAGGGAGAGACAGAGAGAAAGAGATGGAAAAAGAGAGAGGGGGAGAATAGGGGGTTATGGCAGGAGAAAGAAGAATGGAGAGAGAGAAAAGAAAGATGTAGAGAGAGAGAAGAGGGGCTCAGAGAGGGGGTGAGGGAGGGAAAGACAGAGAGGGCAGAAAGAGAGAGGGAGGAGGAGACAGCGAGAGAGAACAAGAGAGGAGCGAAGAAGTGGAGTAGAAAGGGCAGAAAGACAGAGAGGGAGATGAGGATGCAAAAGGAGGAAAGTGAGAGAAACAGAAAGGAGGGAGAGACAGAGAGAAGGAGCAAGAAAGAAAGCGAGAAAGAGAGAAGACCAAATAATAAGAGAGGAGAGAAAGAGTGGAGAGGGAGAAAGCAAGAAACAGAGATGGAAAAAGAGAGAGGGGGGAGAATAGGGTGTTACGACACAGAAGAAAGAAGAATGGAGAGAGAGAAAATAGGAAAATATATATAGAGAGAAGAAGGGGCTCAGAGAAGGGGATGAAGAAGGGAAAGACAGACAGGGATAAGAAGAGAGGGCAAAAAGAGGGAGGGAGGAGGAGACAGCGAGAGAAAACAAGAGAGGGGAAAGACAGAGAGGGAGATGAGGATGCAAAAGGAGGAAAGCGAGAGAAACAGAAAGGAGGGAGAGACAGAGAGAAGGAGCAAGAAAGAAAGACAGCGAGAAACAGAGAAGACCGAATAATGAGAGAGGAGAGAAAGAGTGGAGAGTGGAGAGTGGAGAGAAGCGGGGAAGGGAAATAAAAAAACATTTCAGGGGTGAGTGTTAATTGGCGCGGCTGGATGTAGTGTATATCTAAAGAAAAGCACAAAACACAGGGAGATGGGTCCTGGGCGGTTGCCGTAGTTACCGCGGTCGGACCAATCAACAGACTCTAACATCCAATTACCCCTCAGCCTCTGCTGTCAGCGCTGGCTCTGCGCCTCGGCTAACAGGGTGTATCCTCGGCTCACACGCACACGCCCACTACACTCAAATTAATTTCAATTCCCGATGTTTTCTTTTACAAAATATCACTGGTGGAAAATGCTCGAAACTAAACTGATTGCGTTTAAATAACTCGTATTTATGCGTTGTAGTTTTTTTTTCAGCATTAACACGTGGTTAACGCTGACGTGACACCAAACTTTCCCGCTACGTTTTGTACTAAAGAATAGTCTTGAATTGGTGCCTCTTCTCCTCTACTTCTTGTTTTTTTTTTTTTTTGGAAAGTAGAGTTCATTTTCCAACACAAAATATATGTAGGTTCTTAAAACGTCAATAATTTTTCATTTAACCTTTATTTCACCAGGCACAATGTTGGCCTAGAACAATTTAAGGGAAAGGGGGAAAACACTAAACAATATTCACACATACAATAAGCAATAAATTAATGATTAGTCAATGAAACATTTACACGACTCCTTAAAAATGTCCTTCAATCTGTGTTTAAATGCAGAAAGTGAAGTCAAAGTGTTCATATGCAGAGCTCCAATCATAATAATAGATAATAGTTTTCGTGTTCTTCAGCACCAAACCCTATTGGAGCACTTAAAACTAATGCAAAAATGTGTTAAGAACTAATAGACGTGATTCTCAAGGGGCCAAATTGCTGCTGTTTATTCGTCTCGCAGTAATATCATGTGGTTTAGTCACGTTTATAAGTCAACATGTTGAAAAAGTTCAATTTAAATACTGCATGTGTGAATTATGTAAATCGGTTTTGCCCCCTGGGGTTATTTTTGTGCGCATAAGACTGACAGAATTTTATAGAATTTGAAAATGCCCAGTTAATTGGACACAGAATAATCAATATGTTACATATGAAATTCATGAAATGCACTGTGGCCACGGCTTTCAGTACATCAACCATTTTAACATTTTTGGCCCGATCTATTTATTTTCATCACAATATTGTGGATCTGCAATGAATATATTAGTGTTAAGTGAGGAATCTGCACTGCTATTGCCCAAAACTCCCAATAAAATAACATAAATAAAACATTAAGGCAATATTAAGTCAAAATACTATATAAATGAAATCACTGTACCTATTACGATGGTGTTATATGAGACTTGTTCTGTGTTGCGTCCGTCATTGTAAAAAGCCAGGTGCCAGATCCCGGTATCCAGATACTGTATAAATCCGGCTTCGTGGACGTTGATGGAGCGGGCGTGTCTACTTCCTGTCCCCGCCTCCTCGTCATGTGACCCGGAAGCAAAGCTGTGGCCCAGGTCGGCGTCGCTCAAGGCTCTCTTGTCTTTGGAGATCAGGCGACTGCCGTCCAACAACTCCACGAAGTCGTACTGAAAATACAAAGAAATACATGGATTTTGGGTTTAAGGTGCTTTTTTTTTTTATTTACGTGTTACAAATTCACCAATATCTAAATACTGATAATGCACTAGTCTTATAAAGCACTTTTCCAGATGCTCAAAGTCACTTTTCATTCATTCCGCACTTGGCGGTAGTGAGTTAATGTAGCCACAGCTGCCCTGGGGAAGAGCTGATGGAAGAAGATGGAAGTGAGGCTGCCAAACTGCACCATTGGCCCCTCCAAGTCTGACCACCACCAATCACTCCCACACCACATTCATACTAGGGAAGGTGGATGAAGTGTCTTGCCTTAGGACACAACAACAGAGTACACTAGAGCCATTGTTGCTCCACTGTGACACCCAACGGTTTCCCGTCCAAGTATGAAGCAAACCCGACCCCGTTTATCTTCTGAGATTTGACGATCGTGCTTTGAAAAGACAGTGTGGCCATGTATTTTTGTTTGTCATGGTTTAAAAGGATCCCCGACTACTTCAGCTGCTCTTATATGATAAATGTTGGAGTCCATAATAAATACGTAATACCAAAAAGCTCAAATATGTTTGTTTTTATTTAAAAAAAGGAGAAAATACACTCGCTAGTAGGTCGCCGTATTTGTTTTCGTCACAAAGCATTCTGGGTAGCGTCATGTGGTGGCTCGGATTCGCCGTCTCTGTTGATGATGGAGTCGGCAAGTTGAACATGGCTTCTCTTTTTTACCAGTTTGAACCTGAGCGCAGTGTGGAGTTATTTAAACTGTTGGCGACAGCAATACTGAGTTTTGCACGAGTTGAATCCAACGACAACAACGTCATTGTGACGTCATGGACCCAGAATGCTTTGCGACGAAAACAAATATGGCAACCTACTAGCGAGCGTATTTTCGCCTTTTTTACAAAAACAAATACTACAAACAAACAGGATGGTCACAATCTGCTTCATTCTAATCTTAAAAATAGTGTAACACGGTGCATTTTTAACAAACAATTACTGCCATTTGTAACGTCTCGAAATCCAATTCTCAATTTCTTCACAATAAAGGAAGCTAAAAAATGAAGATACATTTTTTTTCAAATACCCAATTGCACCAAAAGCAAAAGAGATTCATTTTAAAATTGTGAACAGAATAAACCCCTCGGCGGACTTTCTATGCAAACGATTTGGGTTTGAGGCGACTAAGTTCTTTCTGCAATGAGTGCACTGAAACTACAGATCACATATTCTTTAGCTGTCTGTATATTAATGTGTTCTGGGAGGATTTACATCACTGGTTATCAAAACATAGGCCAGTTCCAAATATTAAATTAGAAAATGTCATTGTAAATAATTATCGGAATGATTTAACTATTTACACCATAAAAAATGTAGGGAATTTTTTTTATAGACAAAATAGATTCTTTAAGGGTCGACCACATTTTAATGTTTGTCATAAAGAACTAAGCCTGTTATTCTCTTCTCTGGAATGTATGACACAAAAATCTGCTGTGCAACTTGAATTTGAACAAAATTGCAGAACTGAAATGAATGGAAAACCCATAGTTCTACCCAACACAAAACTGTGATCCAAATGTGTTTTTTTCCATCCTTTTCTGTATATTTATTCCGCTACTCGTGCCTCTTGTACATCTTTTGTTTTGTAATGACTGTAAAAGCATTGAATTATTTGAGCTTTTTGGTATTACACATTTATAACGGACCTCAACGTTAATCATATAAGACCAGCGTGTTAAAGTGGCCGAGGATTTTAAGATATCCAAAAGTAAAAAGTAAAAGTCAAGACATCATGTACAGGTACTACTGCAAACACTGTTAAACCTACTTCAATCCTGTGCCTTATATTTGCTTTTGGTCTACTGTAGATCAATGGTGGGTCATAATACACATACTGTACATATTCATGTAAATACTGTACAGTCTCGTGCAGTTTCAGCTATAACCCTCCTAAAACCCATTTCAACACAGCAGCGCAACATTCAGCCCCTTCAGCCCCTCTGCTTCCTCCTCTTCACCACCAAAATAAATCTATCATACTTTCCCATTATCACACTTTTGAACAATTTACCCAAACGACCGACACTTTCCAATCCGCTATTTCTTGCATGTTCATCTCCAGGTTCAAATATATCGTCACATTTCATTCACAAGTTATTTGAAAATGAGCCAAATTCAGGATATTATTTTTGAAGAACTTTTTGTATTATACAGTACTTTTTACAGCATTTTTTCCCCGGCTTGTCCAAGTACTTTTAATAACAAGAAAAATATCCAGTTACAGTTTTAAGAGTCCCCCGAAGTATTTTCTTTCTTGCCTAATTTACCATTTGCGCAGCCGAACCAGCAGTTCCACTAATCTCTGTAGTAGCCTGTGGACTACTTCCCACTGCCCAATTACCACAGTCAAATTATTTTTCAAGAAGCTCACTACATTTTGGGAGAAAATGCATCAATATGTTTTTTTTTTCCCGCTGGACTTAATATTCCTTATAAAAGCTTAAATGTTTGTTTTGGCTTGTGACTGTGTCCTTAATGAAAGAGAGTTTGCATTAGCTTTAATCAGTTATAAAAACTAAAGCTAGCAGTTCGCCGACTTCACCTTGGGACCAATTTAGGTCTCGCTCCATATGGCCACGGTGAAAGTAGGCTAATGGTCACACTGCAAAATGTTTCCTAAATGGCCTCTTAGTGAAACCTGCTACTTAGATTTTCTATAATATAAAAACATCTTTGGTTTTCTTATACTTATTTCTGCTTACTTATACATAAATGCACCTTTACTTTATGATCTCGATGCTAGTTTGATGCTAGTGTTAAATGTCACTTTATACAGTATTCAAAGAATTCAGGGATATCGATTCCTTCCTGATTTGAAGGATTTGTAAGTAACTGTCTATTGCTATAGTCGTATTGTAATTTAAAGCAAAATGTCATAAGCTTTGAAAGGGGAAAGGTCATAATAAAATCCACAAAAGGCCTGTGTTACACTATTGTCTGAAATATGTATGTATCTGTTTCCCCTTCAAAAACATGCAAGGATTTGTGTTTTGTTTCATTCACACACGTTTAACACCCAAACTCTGCATATTTAGGCTGAGTTTTTCTCTCAAACTGAAAACACAACCATGTGATGTCACGTGGTACAGGAAATGCTGTGAATAAAAAGATTAATTTGAATAACTTCCATCCATCCATTTTCTTTTGCTTATCCAGAGCGAGGTTTCCCTCTAAGCAGGAACTCCCAGACTTCCTTCACCCTGGACACTTCCTCCAGCTGCTTCAGGGGGATCCTAAGGCGCTCCCAGTTCTGTCGAGAGACATAATCCCTCCAGCATGTCCTGGGTCTTCCTCAGGACCTCAGGCATCCAGAACAGATGCCCGAGTGGCCGAGCTCCTCTATCTCTAAGGGAGCGCCTGGCCACTCTGCAGAGGAAACTCATTTTGACCGCGTGTATCTGCGATCTTGTCCTTTCGGTCATTACTCAAAGCTCCACCGCTCCACATGGCCACAGGTGAGGGCAGGAACATAGACTGATCGGTAAATTGAGAGCTTTGCCTTTTGGCTCAGCTCCTTCCTCACCACGACGGCCCGAAACAGCGACCGCCTCACTGCAGACGCTGCACTTATCCGCCTGTCAATCCCACGCTCCATCCTCCCCTCACCCGTGAACAAGACCCCGAGATACTTGAACTGCTCCACTTGAGGCAGGAACTCTGCACCCACCCACAGAGAGCAAGCCACCTTTTTTCCCCAGTCAGAAAATTAATTTCAACCCTGGAATTGCCAATCATGTCATAGGGAACATGTGTGAATGAAATAAAACATAACTCCAAGTATGTTTTTAATGAGGTAACAACATTATGACATAACTCAAAGCTCACAAGAATCAATTCAGCGTAATATAGGACCTTTAATGGGATTAGATGACTGTGGAAAGGCCGATTTAACTATCTGACATCTACTTGTAAAAATAATGCTGAATTGTGACTTGCTAATTGTGTCGGTTCATATTGTGATTTCAATTTTATAACACTTAATTGTGCAGGCCTGGTATAGTAACTTTTTATCTAGAAAATAGAGTAAAGTAAAAGCAATAAAAGCAAGTTTCTTTTTTTGCTTTTTGGATGAAAAATGGGTCCTTACTCTGAGCAGGCTCACTTCTCCGCAAATGACGATGAGATTTGAAACAGCAAATGATAAATAATTTAGTTATGTATCATTTAAATAAAAGAAACAGAGTTGTGTAACATGTACTGTACACATTTTCTACCCTGGCGGCACCGTTACACACACAGTCCATGTCTTTTCTACAGTCCACTATCACACTGAAAACCAATAAGTTCCTAAGTATGCCACCAATCCCAAAGACCCCATTTCACCTTAATACAAAACTATACCTCTAAAGTCAAGAAGTGATTTTTGCCTTTAGCCATTTTTCCACATGAGACAGACTGGCCTTAAAAGTGGTCCGCAGAGACACTAGACTTCATGTATCTAATTTACCAGCAGTACATTTGGTTGACTTTTCTCCGCTCTTCCTGATCTGTGATGCTAAAAGAGTTAATGGGAAGCGGGATGGATGGGGTTACGACAAGGACGCCCACTCTCTCCGCTTATATTTAATGTGCGAACGCCGCGCAGTCCATGAAGGGGCATTGTATCATGGTGTCCTTTGGTGATAAGTGGATTAGTCCCCTGATAGAAGACCACACACAGATGTAAGTGCACTCATTAAAGACACGCTCCAAGTTGGTAAGGAGCTTATCTATTTCATTATGAATCGAGAACCCATAAAGTAGTTGACCCGCGCAAAGGAGCAAGGTCGAGAAGGGGATTTCGCGTTTTTGATACTTTGGAAAGAAAGAGAAAGGGAAAAAAATGGCTTCTAACTTTTAACAATTTGGTCGAAGTAGAGGTCGGGAATTTCGTAAGGCCACTTTATCACTTTGTTCTCATTTAGATTATTAGAAGCGTTTGGCAGAGAGTGGAAATAATGGTGGCTGAACAAATTTGGAAGAAATTCAAAACGGGCTGCAGTCGCTCAGTGTTAGTCCACTGATGTGAAGGTTGGCGGTTTGAATCCCGCTCGACATAAACATCACCACCGTCATAAGCAACATGGGTTTGGGTGGTTCTGCGACTTATATATTACATTTTTCACACTGACAGCCCATAGACCAAATATATGAATCCTATATATAAATCAAAAATGAAATTATCCATTTTTAATTTTTGTTTAGAGACAAATAATAAAGAAAAAAGTTGTTTTTTGTTTTGTTTTCTTAGTTTTGGTTCTATATGGTGGCACGGTGGCTGAGTGGCAACACTCATGCCTCACAGCAAGAAGGTTGCGGGTTTGATCCCCGGGTCGCCCGGGCCTTTCTGTGTGGAGTTTGCATGTTCTCCCCGTGTCTGGATGGGTTTCCTCGGGGCTCCGGTTTCCCCCATCAACCTAAAACATGCAGCACCTGAACTAACATCAAGGACCATGTTGTCCACCCTCCTGTGAGCTCCACCTGCAGAGGGGTTCATAGGGGGGGTCAGGTGCTATGAGTATTGGGCAGCAAACTGCCCCCGCAACCCAGCCGGATTAAGCGGGAGAAGATGGATGGATGGAAAAATATGGAAAAATGAATGAAGGAATGATACATGGATTGTTCTCTATTTGGTTGTTTTTATTACTATAACTTCTATAACTTGCCTTTCAAGATGAAATGTCGGTTCTCGGTCCCTGATTTTATCAAATAAGTTATATATTATATACCGTAATTTCACGACCATACGGCGCACCGTACGAAAAGGCGCAGTCTCAGTTTTGTGTGCCATTACTGTATTTAACACACACATAAAGCGCACCGTACGAAAAGGCGCACAAACAAGCATGCAAATGTGTGTATTGAAAAATATATAGGGAGCAAAACTGAGTTTGGTTGTGCTTTATTTAAGTACTAATTACAACAATATTAAACAATAGTCCTTATTCAAATCCGTCAAAGTCCTCATCCTCTGTTTCGGAATCGAACAGCTGCGCAAAGTCCATAGTAGGTCCACTTCGCTCCTCGCTGTCGGAGTCACTGTCTGTACTGTGCGGCTCCTCAGAAATTATACCGGCTTTTGCAGCTCGTTTAACAGTACCAGCAGACACGTTAGCCCAAGCATCTACAATCCATTGGCAAACTGTAGCGTAACTCGCCCGGCGCTGCCTTCCACCCTTCGTGAAGCTGTGGTCTCCTTCGGTCATCCATCGCTCCCATGCCGCTCGCATCCTTACTTTGAACGGCCGGTTCACGCCGATGTCCAGCGGTTGGACTTCTTTCGTCAGCCCTCCCGGAATCACAGCAAGCGTAGCGTTCATTTGCTTCACTTGTTTTTCACGTCAGCGGTGAGATGAGCACGCATAGAGTCATAAATTAGAAGCGATGGTGATGCGTGGAAAAAACCACCCACTCTCCGAACATACACCTCCCTCAGCCACTGTTTCATCATTTGCTCGTCCATCCAACCCTTTTCGTTTGCCTTAACAATGACTCCCGCTGGAAACTTCTCCTTAGGCAAAGTCTTTCTTTAAAAATCACCATCGGGGGCAGTTTCTGTCCATCGGCGTGGCAGCCAAGCACAACAGTAACGAAGCCCTTCGCACCCCGTTGTGCGTATGGACACCGTCCTGGTCCCCATCTTCTCTACCGTGTGACTATTCGGGATGTCGAACGTGAGCGGCACCTCGTCCATGTTAGTGATGTGGCTTGGTTGGATCCGTTTGTCGCTGATGTGCTTCCTGCAGTACGGCGAAAGTTTGTCAGCTTTTCATTGTAATCCGCCGGCCGTTGCTGCGCTACCGTAGTCCTGGTCCGGATCGATAAATAGCACCGTCTCATAAAGCGGAAGCACCAAGACGGACCTCCTTGAAATGTTCGATTTTCATCTCCTTCGCTAAGCGTTTCTGCCTTTAGGCGCATAGTCACCGTAGAAACGCTCCTGCCACTCGTTCTTTGCTCCATGATCCACTGCTCGAGTCTCGCCTCCAACTCTGGCCACCTCGCCTTATTTCCGCGGAAACTCAGCTGCGTCTTCTTCACCTGTCGCAGTTCGTTTTCCATCTTCCTCCACTTACGAACCATCGACTCGTTAATGCTGAAATTTCTCGCGGCGGCTCGATTCCCATGTACCTCCGCGTAACTGATCGCCGTCAGTTTAAATTGAGCTTCATAAGCGTGTCTCTTTGCCATTTTCAG